>CAUDMG010003969.1:1345000-1574978 GCA_958450375.1 Homarus gammarus
GTTACGCTGGTTAATTCCCCAGTTAGCCAGGTTGGTACACATATAATATAATTGCGCTTTTGGTAACGAAACCCAGTTGAAGTTTCTTGTTTTATTATAAAAGTATTATGTTTATAATTCCTGAATGTATATCAATCCTAAGTTCCACTATTTATGAGTGAATGAGAAAGGACGGCGTTTATGTAATATAAACGTGGATCAACGTCCGTTCAATATTAGTTGATGTGAGTGACTGCTGAGTAGTGACCCATCGAGGGAGAACGGTATGGGTACGTCGTTCCCCCTCGAGGGAAGACAGAACCATCCACTGCGGCTCTCAAATAACGTCTTCCTCAAGTCAAGGATATCAAACTACTGCTCGCTTTAGGTGGCCAGAGAGCCGGCTACTTATGCCTTTACTCAGCATAGTATGACGCAACTTCCCGTGGGGCACATCTTATCACATGCATTGAACATGTCACCTCATAGCCAGTGGAAAGTTACAGAGGAAGAATCTGAATATAAATCAGATGTAAGTAACCCATTTATATAATACTTCTGTTGATGAGGCAGGGGCCATTACATCGCTCGGTCACCACCGGCCAAGCTCGGTGAGGCCTAAATAAGTTCACAGAGTACAGTACATCCTATGCAACCCTAACCGTGTTATAAGCATAGGTGTAGACACTATGCCGGGGACTCTACTATTGTAGGGGTTTTATCTACTACAGGGGTCCTATACTTTAGTGCCTTTTGGGTTAAAATGTTATGAACAATTTTCATCTTGGATGACACTGACTTAAAACAGAAAAGAAACTTGATGTAAAACACAAACATTACTGCCAATATCAAAACAACATGACAGAAATAATCTTCGCCTACTTCATGTTTAAGAACGCACCTTCTTAACAATGTACAACTTTTGCTACTGTAATCACGCTAGATGAATGAGTGTGTGGTGCTTGAGACTCTTTCAATGAAACATTCATTTTTGCAGAGAGCAATGGTACTGAGTTGTGAAGGGTACTACACGGCATGGCTGAAAATTTAAAGTCTGTGATAGTTTTGTAGAACTATCATATTTTTATTTTAAGAAGATGTGCCATCATTAAAATATGTAGTTTGAAAATTATGAACATTCATATCCTTACAACAATGACAATTACCCTATTGATGTCCTATCAATGTGAAGGCATGTCTTGAACATGTAAATGTGTGTATGTACGTTATGTATGCCTAGATACTACCTATATCTTGTAGGCTTAATTGAAGAATCCTTTCTAGAATTTATTGATAATGTGAAATTGTTGCCGCAATCCCGTAGACTTGTGTGTGTCGATCACAGTAGGCACAGCTGATTCCAAGGTCCGGTGACTGTGTCAATGTTCACGAAAATCCTGAGTACAGCAAACCGCCGCTCCTGGTTACGCTAAGTCATCCACCATACCATACCTCAGAATGCTGAGACCATCTCTCAGACCGGGTGTGTCATCATCACTAGGGTGGGTGCTGGGGTGCTGGTAACTGGGGGTTGTTCACGCCATACGAAAGAATTTTGTTGACAGGATGTTGATTAATGAGTAGTCACAACAACTGCAGCCACGTCGTGTCACACCCTGGGCAGTGAACGAATCATTTGCAGAAACTAATGTTCACTTCTTTGGTGAATTCCTCATTCTGGTAATGGAAAGTACTCTTCAAAACTGCAGGTACGATCTTCCAACTATTGCTGCTATAATCAAGGTGGGAAAGTGTGGGTGTAAGGTCATTAGGTAGCTCTGACGCATGTCCCGCCTTCCTCTTAATGGGATTGGTGGGCAACACTTTCGACCTAGCGGTGAGCATAGGTTCAGAATGAAGCATAGCGTTGTAGGAAACACCTTTAAACGTAATAGTATTATTACGTGGATGAACATCTATCATGTTCGTTCTAAGGGTTGGGAGACCAAGTAACCCGTCAGCTGGCAAATTGAACTGCTGAACTACATAAAAGTCTGCGTAGAAGGGAGAACCACGTCTTGAGAATCTGAGTGGTAACGTCACCATTCCGTTAATGCTCAACTGAGTACCTGATACTCCTTCGAGCTCAGCGTTACTAGGCCTCCATTTAAAGTCGCAGTGAGGGAATTTACGTTGTAACTCCTGATTGGATGTCAAGACCAAAGCATTAGCGCATGCACCCATATCAATATCAAGAGCCAATCTTGTACTATCAACCCTCACCGGCACGGACAACACCCGCTTTGCTTAACGCCACTACTGACGAGGCCGCTATAGATGTGCTGTGGGGAGAAGCAGGAAACAATGTACCTATCCCTCTCCTTGTTGTAGTAAATGTAACACATATAACAATATCTTTGATTGCTATTGCATATTTACGTTTTATATATATATATATATATATATATATATATATATATGTATATATATATATATATATATATATATATATATATATATATATATATATATATATATATATATATGCAAGTAAATCACTGTAGGTGCGCGTGATCTAGGTATATGCTGATAACCACCAGGAAAGAAGAAAAACACGAAGTTCCCAAGCGCTTTCGTGTAATTCACATCTTCAGGGGTGAGTACAGACTAGATAGAGTAATGCAGAACAAGATGAATATATACAGAGGAGGGTGAGACCAGGTCCACAATGGTCAGGTAATGACCCTACTAATCTTTAAATGGCACACAACGGTTGGTGGTTGGGTCAGATGGGACAGTGACCCGCCCTCTCACCTGATCACAAATCTTCTTAATTACAAAGTTGTCCAGCTTGTACATACCGTTACTCAAATTCATGTTGAATGCTTCGGTATGTTTAATAAGACTAGATTCTATGATGTTCCTACTATCAATTGAATTACATGGTAATATTGAGGAGGCATTATCCCAGTCAATGCAATGCTTGTTATCCCTCAAATGAACAAACAGAGCATTGGATTCCTGGCCTGTCCTGACACTGTATTTGTGTTGTTTAATTCTAGTTACAAGATCTTTACCTGTCTGGCCTAAGTAAAACGTATTACATTCCTTGCAAGGAACTTTATAAATGCAACCAATTGTGTTGTTGGGGGAGTTCTTGATTAACATTTGTTTAACAGTGCATGAGTTTTTAAATGCCACATTGACGTTCCAAGATTTTAGCTGTGCCGGAATGTGTGAGAAATTTTTGTGAAATGGTAATATTAAGATATTCTTATGGTCATGGGTGGGCTTGGGATCAGTTCTATAAAAAGTTTTCTTAGTAATGTTTAAGCATTTATCTATGAAAGATCTAGGGTATTTAAGGTTTGAGCCAATATTATATATATATTTGTATTCCTCATCGATGAATTCCGGACTGCAAATTCTCAAGGCACGTAAAAACATTGTTGTAAATACTGACTGTTTGACTTTATTATGGTGGGCAGAATAATAATGAATGTATGAACACACATTGGTTGGTTTTCTATAAATACTGAACTTAAAAGTGTTACCTATTCTGTGTATCAGACAGTCTAGGAATGGCAATTTACAGTCTTGCTCTAATTCCACAGTGAATTTGATCGAGGGGGCTAAGTTGTTTTTACGTGCCTTGAGAATTTGCAGTCCGGAATTCATCGATGAGGAATACAAATATATATATAATATTGGCTCAAACCTTAAATACCCTAGATCTTTCATAGATAAATGCTTAAACATTACTAAGAAAACTTTTTATAGAACTGATCCCAAGCCCACCCATGACCATAAGAATATCTTAATATTACCATTTCACAAAAATTTCTCACACATTCCGGCACAGCTAAAATCTTGGAACGTCAATGTGGCATTTAAAAACTCATGCACTGTTAAACAAATGTTAATCAAGAACTCCCCCAACAACACAATTGGTTGCATTTATAAAGTTCCTTGCAAGGAATGTAATATGTTTTACTTAGGCCAGACAGGTAAAGATCTTGTAACTAGAATTAAACAACACAAATACAGTGTCAGGACAGGCCAGGAATCCAATGCTCTGTTTGTTCATTTGAGGGATAACAAGCATTGCATTGACTGGGATAATGCCTCCTCAATATTACCATGTAATTCATTTGATAGTAGGAACATCATAGAATCTAGTCTTATTAAACATACCGAAGCATTCAACATGAATTTGAGTAACGGTATGTACAAGCTGGACAACTTTGTAATTAAGAAGATGTGTGATCAGGTGAGAGGGCGGGTCACTGTCCCATCTGACCCAACCACCAACCGTTGTGTGCCATTTAAAGATTAGTAGGGTCATTACCTGACCATTGTGGACCTGGTCTCACCCTCCTCTGTATATATTCATCTTGTTCTGCATTACTCTATCTAGTCTGTACTCACCCCTGAAGATGTGAATTACACGAAAGCGCTTGGGAACTTCGTGTTTTCTTCTTTCCTGGTGGTTATCAGCATATATATATATATATATATATATGTTCTTCTTCTAAACCAGTATGCCACAGTAATGGGGAGAACATAATTCCTCTACCTTTACCAAGTGTGTATATGGTGTTATGACTGTTAGTTGTAACAATCACTTGAGAAGTTATAGAGTTTCACTATGCATAAAGTATTTTACTCTTTAAATACCTACAGTATTACAGGAGTTAGGCGTCTGTAAAGAAAACGCGATCCATCTCGCTGCTATCTGTTGTAGGATGGGTGTACGCGTGTGGGTGACGTCAATCTTCCTTCCCGCTGTAGGCTATGCGCTGATACGATGTCTCCTCCACTGAATGTCAAATCTTCTGCAATCCCGTATATATATGGGGGACTGGCTGATGACACCGGAAATACTGCAACCAACGATCGCGAAACCACAACAACTGTACAGATAGAATGAGAAGCACTCACTTACTATCGTCTCAATACGGGATATTCTTAACACTCGGATATTGTTTGTGACGCGTCACTGTAGGGTGTTTGTTTTTCTAGTTTCACAAAACACCGATGCCTTGGTACGTAGACTGATATGTCGTTTTCGTACTCACACGAGCTGATGTGTCGATCACCGTATCTTCCGCTATCTATGAGCGTGAAGAGAGAGATGTAAGTTTGTGAGTGTTACTTTCTGAGTAGTGTACCCCTCGAGGGAGAACGGTATGGGTACGTCGTCCTCCCTCGAGGGAAGACGGAGCCATCCAGTGCTGCTCTCAAATAACATCTTCCTCTAGTCAAGGATATCAAACTACTGCTCGCTTTAGGTGGCCAGAGAGCCGGCTACTTATGCCTTTACTCTGCATAGTATGACGGAGCTTTCCCTTGGGCACACCTTATCACATGCATTGAACATGTCACCTCATAGCCAGTGGAAAGTTCCAGGGGAAGAATCTGAATATAAATCAGATGTAAGTAACCCATTTATATAATACCTCTGTTGATGAGGCAGGGGCCATTACAGTGGTGGTGATGGTGTGTGGTAGTGGTGGTGGTGGTGTGTGGTGGTGGTGTGTGTAGTGGTGATGGTGGTGGTGGTGTTGGTGTGTGGTAGTGGTGGTGTTGGTGTGTGGTGGTGGTGGTGGTGTTGGTGTTGGTGTGTGGTAGTGGTGGTGTTGGTGTGTGGTAGTGGTGATGGTGGTGGTGGTGTTGGTGTGTGGTAGTGGTGGTGGTGGTGGTGGTGTTGGTGTGTGGTGGTGGTGGTGTTGGTGTGTGGTGGTGGTGGTGGTGTGTGGTGGTGGTGGTGTGTGGTGGTGTTGGTGTGTGGTAGTGGTGGTGTTGGTGTGTGGTAGTGGTGGTGGTGGTGTGTGGTGTTGGTGTGTGGTAGTGGTGATGGTGGTGGTGGTGTTGGTGTGTGGTGGTGGTGGTGGTGTTGGTGTGTGGTGTTGGTAGTGGTGGTGGTGTGTGGTGGTGTGTGGTAGTGGTGGTGGTGGTGGTGGTGTTGGTGTTGGTGTGTGGTAGTGGTGGTGTTGGTGTGTGGTAGTGGTGGTGGTGTTGGTGTGTGGTAGTGGTGGTGTTGGTGTGTGGTAGTGGTGGTGGTGTTGGTGTTGGTGTGTGGTAGTGGTGGTGTTGGTGTTGGTGTGTGGTGGTGGTGGTGTTGGTGTGTGGTAGTGGTGGTGTTGGTGTGTGGTAGTGGTGGTGGTGGTGGTGTTGGTGTTGGTGTGTGGTAGTGGTGGTGTTGGTGTTGGTGTGTGGTGGTGGTGTATGGGTGTATTTAGCTGTATGTCTCCAGTCTTAAATCGACCAGCCTATTGCCTCGTTAGGACACACACACACACACATTACCGTTACTATTTACCACAAAGTCAAAAACTCCTTCACCATAATTACTTACACAAGTTTAATCATTAATTGTAATATTTTCCTGAACCATTAAGCTGTGACGTCATAATTATCCGATATAAAATCCGGACACTAATTCATAATAATAAGTTAAAAGCTTTATTATACTCTGATTAATATACCGAGTTTAAATACGCAAAATACTTTTACGGTTGAAATATTGTTGACACCTGAGGGACGTTTGTGTGTGATTAATGTATGTTATCTGGTAATATAGAATTAAGTATTTCATCCCATTATACAACTCTTAGCGGAAACTCTCATCCTCTCCGGCCGTCGCTCACACGCCACCAATATTACTTTTATTATTAATGTGATGTCACGCCACTTGCTTCTGGAACCAAGCCATTCGTTCACGTGTAAAGGTTCGCTAGTGTTGGTAACATTATGGGACACTTCGTTGGGAAATATTGTGGTTGTCATTCATACTATAACACGACTGTCATCCAAGCTATAAAACGGCTGTCATCCATACCATAACACGGCTGTCATCCAAGCTATCACACGGCTGTCATCCATATCATAACACGGCTGTCATCCATACTATGACACGGCTTTTATCCATACTATAACACGGCTGTCATCCATACTATCACACGGCTGTCATTCATACCATAACACGGCTGTCATCCATGCTATAACACGGCTGTCAGCCATACTATAGCACGGCTGTCATCCATGCTATAACCCGGCTGTCGTCCATACCAAAACACGGCTGTCATCCATACCAAAACACTGCGATCATCCATGCTATAACACGGCTGCCATCCATTCCATTACACGACTGTTATCCATACTATAACACGGCTGTCATCCATATTATAACACGACTGTCATCCATACCATAACACGGATGTCATCCATACCATAACACGGATGTCATCCATACTATAACACGGCTGTCATCCATACCATAACACGGCTGTCATCCATACCATAACACGGCTGTCATCCATACCATAACACGGCTGTCATCCACTCCATAACACGGCTGTCATCCATAATATAACACGGCTGTCATCCACACCATAACAGGGCTGTCATCCACACCATAACAGGGCTGTCATCCACACCATAGCAAGGCTGTCATCCATGCTATAACACGGCTGTCATCCGTACCATAACATGGCTGTCATCCACACCATAACAGGGCTGTCATCCATACCATAACAGGGCTGTCATCCATACCATAACAGGGCTGTCATCCATACCATAACAGGGCTGTCATCCATACCATAACACGGCCGTCATCCATACCATAACAGGGCTGTCATCCATACCATAACAGGGCTGTCATCCATACCATAACAGGGCTGTCATCCATACCATAACACGGCTGTCATCCATACCATAACACGGCTGTCATCCATACCATAACACGGCCGTCATCCATACCATAACAGGGCTGTCATCCATACCATAACACGGCTGTCATCCATACCATAACACGGCCGTCATCCATACCATAACACGGCTGTCATCCACCTGACCACTACTTGAGGCATAATTGTGTACAAGAAGACACAGTTAAGTGGCGCCTGTATCACTATGGCCCTCGTTCATCACTGAGACTGTAAGCCAATATCCTTAATGGTCACCTCACTCGCATTATTCTCTTCCCCCTACCCTCTCCCCCCCTCCCTACTCCCACCACTCTTCCTCCTCCCCCTCCACTCTTCCTCCTCCTCCACTTCCCTCTCCCCCCTCCCATCTCCTCTCTTCCCCCTCCCCTCTCCTCCCCCCGACCCCCGTATGGGTAGAGGGAGGGAGGAAGGTAGGAAAGGAGGGAGGAAGGTAGGGAGGGAGGGAGGAAGGTAGGGAGGGAGGGAGGAAGGTATGGAGGGAGGGAGGAAGGTAGGAAGGGAGGGAGGGAGGGAGGAAGGGAGGGAGGAAGGTAGGAAGGGAGGGAGGGAGGGAGGGAGGGAGGAAGGTAGGTAGGTAGGGAGGGAGGAAGGAAGGTAGGGAAGGAGGGAGGAAGGGAGGGAGGAAGGTAGGTAGGGGGGAGGGAGGAAGGAAGGTAGGGAGGGAGGGAGGGAGGAAGGGAGGGAGGAAGGTAGGTAGGGGGAAGGAAGGAAGGGAAGGAGGGAGGAAGGGAGGGAGGAAGGTAGGTAGGGAGGGAGGAAGGAAGGTAGGGAGGGAGGAAGGAAGGTAGGGAGGAAGGTAGGGAGGGAGGGAGGGAGGAAGGAAGGTAGGGAAGGAGGGAGGAAGGGAGGGAGGAAGGTAGGTAGGGGGGAGGGAGGAAGGAAGGTAGGGAGGGAGGAAGGAAGGGAGGGAGGAAGGTAGGGAGGGAGGAAGGGAGGGAGGGAGGGAGGGAGGGAGGAAGGGAGGGAGGGAGGAAGGAAGGTAGGGAGGGAGGAAGGAAGGTAGGGAGGGAGGAAGGAAGGTAGGGAAGGAGGGAGGAAGGGAGGTAGGGAGGGAGGGAGGGAGGGAGGAAGGTAGGGAGGGAGGGAGGGAGGAAGGTAGGGAGGGAGGGAGGGAGGGAGGGAGGAAGGAAGGAAGGTAGGGAAGGAGGGAGGGAGGGAGGGAGGGAGGAAGGAAGGTAGGGGAGGAGGGGAGGGAGGGAGGGAGGGAGGAAGGTAGGTTGGTAGGTAGGGAGGGAGGGAGGAAGGTAGGGAAGGAGGGAGGAAGGGAGGGAGGAAGGTAGGTAGGGGGGAGGGAGGAAGGAAGGTAGGGAGGGAGGGAGGGAGGGAGGAAGGTAGGGAGGGAGGGAGGGAGGAAGGTAGGGAGGGAGGGAGGGAGGGAGGTAGGTAGGGAGGGAGGAAGGAAGGTAGGGAGGGAGGGAGGGAGGAAGGTAGGTAGGTAGGGAGGGAGGGAGGAAGGTAGGGAGGGAGGGAGGAAGGTAGGTTAGGTTAGGTTAGGCTACGTTAGGTTAGGCTACGTTAGGTTAGGTTAGGCTACGTTAGGCTACGTTAGGCTACGTTAGGTTAGGTTAGGCTACGTTAGGTTAGGTTAGGCTACGTTAGGCTACGTTAGGTTAGGCTAGGCTACGTTAGGCTACGTTAGGTTAGGCTAGGCTACGTTAGGCTACGTTAGGCTACGTTAGGTTAGGCTAGGCTACGTTAGGTTAGGTTAGGCTACGTTAGGCTACGTTAGGCTACGTTAGGCTACGTTAGGTTAGGCTAGGCTACGTTAGGCTACGTTAGGCTACGTTAGGTTAGGCTAGGCTACGTTAGGTTAGGTTAGGCTACGTTAGGCTACGTTAGGCTACGTTAGGTTAGGTTAGGTTAGCTGTAGATACAATACTTCAATCTTCGTAATTATTTTTCTTCACTATATAAACACAATTACTTATTAAGGAATATAAATTTCTGGAGCAGGATATTAGAAGGGAGGAGGAGGGAGGCCCATCACGCCGTAAACAAGCATGGTGTAGTAATTTTACCTATCTTTTTACCTCGTTCCTTTCTCTCCACCTTTTATCCCTGCCTTCCCTTCTCTTCCCCCCCCCCCCTTCTCTCTCTCTCCCCTCTCTCTCTCTCTCTCCCCCCCTCTCTCCCCCCCTCTCTCTCTCTCCACACCTCTCTTGCCGTCTTGAGTGAGTGAGGGGGTCGCGTCCACCTGGCCCGGCATCACCGTCCAGTTGTCTTTTACAGCGCCTCATAACAAGCGGTGAAGTAGTTATTATAATACATGACAATAATACTACCCACCCACTCACCTAACCTAACCTAACCAATACCATGATTATGTTTCGATGAGGATAATGAACATTTTTGGATATATTGAAAGAAAACATAATAACAGGAGAGTAGAGTAAAGGGGGGAATGAGAGACAAGAAGGAAGAAAATATATAATGGAGGAGAGAGAGAGAGAGAGAGAGAGAGAGAGAGAGAGAGAGAGAGAGAGAGAGAACAAGATTGATGATCTTCTCTCGCCCCTAATTTACAATCCAGTGCCGCCAACGCTAGGATTGATGTGTCCTCGCCCAGCGTTGCCAAAGACGGATGGGTCTTCTCTCAAAAAGAAACCTCGACCTTTTTTAAAACCCAAGACAATAACTTCAGTGTCCTTGTGTGTCTCCCCAGTGTGTATACGTGTGTGTGTGTGTGTGTCAGGAAGTTCCGTATTGGTAGTGTAAGCCTTTAATTCCACCTCAGCATCTGTACGTCTTGTTCAGGCTAGGTTCTGGCAGCAGCTTATATGTGACTTGGTTCTTTACTCGGGCCAGCTGTACTGCATATAGACCTTGATTACGAGTCAATTTTATCCAGTGTTGGTCAGTAGGCCAAACTGCCTCCGTAGTATACAGGTCGCTGTATCCACACTGTAACAAACTGATCGACAGTCCTATGTGATCCACTTACACTTTCAGAGTCATTACGTTACCGAGTGTTGAGGAGTACATAGCCTACCTGGTAAAGAGTAGACGAGTTATTGTAGTATCGTCTGGTGACGGATCTCTGGCGACCCTTGACAGTCATGGTAACTGGCCGTGTCACTGAGGAATGTTAATACCTTGTGTGTCGAGCCGTTGGTGACGTCTTTGATTTCATGAAAACCAAATCTCAGTGGTGGGAGGGGTGTGGTGGTTGTTATTCTCGCCGGTGGTGTAGGAGAGAAAGCCTGGAAACATCTAAACACCTCGGTTTCTTTTTGCGGTCTCGTTCATATTTTATTTCTTCCTTATTGTTTTATGTTAAGACGAACTATTCCTTCACCTTTTATTCTACGGCCATTATGCCAGTCATATACAGTCCATCATCACCACTTACTTCAGTCACAGCCGCAACATGTTAACGTACGACCTAAACCTCCTTCAGTATAGAGTGAAGGTGTACTGGCCAACCTTAACTTGATCACTGGTCAGTACAGAGCAGTAGAATAAATGGTGACACAGGGAACAGCCGATGGAAGATTTTGTGACATAGAAAATTGACAATTGAAAAAAAAACACAGGCCACCTAATGGAACTAGTAGCACAAAGAGAATACAACCAATAGGAATCCTCAGAGGAGAAATGCCAGAGCGAGTAGCCAATAGAAATTCCTTAAAATCCAAAGGCCACCAATCAGGGGTTAATGATGCACTTGCAACTGGCAGCGTTAACGAAACTAATAAAATGGGGCCAATTAGCAAGAGGGTAAATAAAGGTGGGCGGAGAGGTGAGCCTCAACCCAGCCCAGCCCAACACGGCACAAACTGACGATAATTAAAGGTAAATATATCAGGTAAAACTCTCAGTATTTTGTTGAGAGAGAGAGAGAGAGAGAGAGAGAGAGAGAGTGAGAGAGAGAGAGACTGGGGAGAAGTGAGAGAGAGAGAGACTGGGGAGAAGTGAGAGAGAGATAAACGCAAATTAATAAAAGAAATCTTATTTAAGTCAGCACCTACACAGCATACACTTGAACACTACTCTATATTATTGAATGTGACACTGTCAAAGACTTCAGGCCACCTGGCTTATTGTATCATGAACTTTGTAATTATTACATTGAATCAGGAGTGCTTAAGGACATTCTTGCTGTTTATCCAAAATTTATTGCTAGACCACACTGATTAGTCCTCACATAGAATATGACTTTTAATGTATATGAACCACTGTCCTGCGTGGCAGTGAACAGTGACATCACCCACATGAATCTGACCTATACTGTATATACTGTTAATGAATATGATGTATTTATTTGTGTATGAATCTCTGTCCTGCGTAGCAGTGAACAGTGGCATCACCCACATGAATCTGACCTATATATACTGTTAATGAATATGATGTATTTCTTTGTGTATGATCCTCTGTCCTGCGTGGCAGTGAGAAGTGATACCACCCTCAGTGTCAAGACCTGACTGAATTACTCAGAATAGTCAAACTGTACTTCAAGCTTTGTCAATAAATTTGTTAACCGTAAATAAATAAATAAACTCCTACACCAGCACCTGCACCAACACCTACACCAGCACCTGCACCAACACCTACACCTACACCTACACCTGCACCAACACCTGCACCTACACCAACACCAACACCTACACCAACACCAACACCTACACCAACACCTACACCAACACCTACACCTACACCAACACCTACACCAACACCTACACCTACACCAACACCTACACCAACACCAACACCTACACCAACACCAACACCTACACCAACACCAACACCTACACCAACACCTACACCAACACCTACACCTACACCAACACCAACACCTACACCAACACCTACACCTACACCTACACCAACACCTACACCAACACCTACACCTACACCAACACCTACACCTACACCAACACCTACACCTACACCAACACCTACACCTACACCAACACCAACACCTACACCAACACCTACACCAACACCTACACCAACACCAACACCTACACCAACACCTACACCTACACCAACACCTACACCAACACCAACACCTACACCAACACCTACACCTACACCAACACCTACACCTACACCTACACCAACACCAACACCTACACCAACACCTACACCTACACCAACACCTACACCTACACCAACACCTACACCAACACCTACACCTACACCATTAGTATTGTGAGAGATAATAAAGGAGGGAGGTTATTGCTGACACAGATGATAGGTGGCGATAATGTCAACGGAAATGGCACAGTTAAGGCTTCTTAATCCTGTGTTGGGCTGTGAGTCTTTACGGTGGGCTGTGAGTCTTTATGGTGGGTTATGGTGGACTGTGAGTCTTTACGGTGGGCTGTGAGTCTTTATGGTGGGCTGTGAGTCTTTACGGTGGGCTGTGAGTCTTTATGGAGGCTTGTGGTGGGCTGTGAGTCTTTGCGGTGGGCTGTGAGTCTTTATGGTGGGCTGTGAGTCTTTACGGTGGGCTGTGAGTCTTTAAGGTGGGCTGTGAGTCTTTATGGAGGCTTGTGGTGGGTTGTGGTAGGCTGTGAGTCTTTTTGGTGGGTATGGTGGGCTATGGTGGGCTCTGAGTCCTTATGGTTGGTTATGCCGGGCTGTGAGTCTTTGTGGTGGGTTATGGTGGGCTGTGGTAGGCTGCGAGTCTTTATGGTGGGTATGGGAGCTTATGGTTGGTTATGGTGGGCTGTGAGTCTTTTTGGTGGATTATGGGAGTTTGTGGTGGGCTGAGTCTTTATGGTGGGTTATGGTGGGCCGTGGTAGGCTGTGAGTCTTTATGGTGGGTATGGGGGCTTATGGTTGGTTATGGTGGGCTGTGAGTCGTTATGGTGGGCTGTGAGTCTTTATGGTGGGTTGTGAGTCTTTTTGGTGGATTATGGGAGTTTGTGGTGGGCTGTGAGTCTTTATGGTGGGCTGTGAGTCTTTATGGTTGGTTATGGGAGTTTATGGTGGGCTGTGGTGGGCTGTGAGTCTTTATTGTGGGTTATTGTGTGCTGTGAGGCTTTATGGTGGGTTTTGGGGGCTAAAAGTGGGTTTTGGTGGTCTGTGATGGGTTGAGTCTTTGGGCTTTTTGTGGGTTAAGGTGTGTTATGGTGGGTTGTGAGACTTTACGGCAGGTCATGGTGGGTTATTAGAACCTAAGACTGGAGGAAACAGTAACTATTGGTCCATACTGGGCAGTCCTGTTTACACCCAACCCCTATCACTCGTATATCCTTCCAACCTATGTTTGAAGCTATCCAGCGTGTTCCAGTTAATGATGATGTTTGGTAACTTGTTCCACTCATCCACCACTCTATTTCCAAACCAATGTTTACCTATTTCGCGCCTTTGTAATATCACCTTTCTTAACCCTGACTCCCATTTATACACCTGTCATATCGCCACCGCCCTCTACGTCTCTCGAGGGAGTGCAAATTAAAATGCTTTAACTTGTCTCTATACTCAAGGTTCCTAATGCCCGGATTAGTCTTGTCATTCTCCCCTGAATTATTTCTCGGGATTCTATATCCATTCTGTAATACGGTGACTAGAACTGAACTGCGTAATCCAGGTGAGGTCTCTCAAGCGCAAGATATAGTTTGAGGATGACTTCGCTAGTCTTGTAATTAACACTCCTTTGTGTTAGGGTTTATGGTGGATTATGAGGGCGTATAATAATAATAATAATAATAATAATTAATAGTTTATTGCAAAAATTTCAGCAGCCCGAAGTCTAAAAATATACATAAGACAAAAATGCCTTGTTACACACACATCATGGGGTAGGGGGATCGTTTAACAAAAGCTTTCATTACTAAGAGAAGGAACATGAACTGAACATACAGATTATTATAGTTTACTGTTGATGGCCCGGGTCATACTGTGAGGTCACGTAGTGTAGTGACTCGCCCTCGGGTGTTGTCATGAAGGAAGGTGTTAATTTCAGGAGTCGAAGTACAAGTTGAGGAATTTTTCTGACGGCGGGTTTTCAAATGATGCATTTTTATGTGTAGATCTCAGGAATAACCTTGGTTTTGAGACTGGAGGTGTCCTACCTACATCAATTTTCATTTTAAATTTTGGGTTTTAGGCCCAAAATGCTCAATTTTCCTGTTGCTATCTATCACCAATGTACTGAAATGAGACGCTGGAAAATCGTATTTGCAGTTTAATTAGTAATGTTTGACAATAGGTATCGAAGTTTGTGGAGATGTTTGAGGTCTAGTGGAGTCGGGTTCCCCGTGAACCCCGACCGTCAGAGGCTCCAATACCACCTATGGGCTCCATAGTGGGCAAGTGTTCCCCTAACGCCATACCCCCATGGTGAACCCGGATCGTCAAGCCCCACAAACAACTGCCAGCCCCATCATTGGTGGATGAGTACAGTACATAACTCGGTGGGGCTCTTGGTGTGGTGGTGTTAGTTCACCGGAATTATCCGAGTTTGTTGGAAGGTGTCACTTGGTGATGAGACCCCCATGGCGGCCGCTGGAGTGTTGCCCCTGGGGTATTGAGTGTTGTACTGGCAGGTGCCACTGGTTTTAATGGTGCTAAGGTGCTGTGAGAGTTATCTGTGTTTTGGTGTGTGTACACCCGGTAGTGGTGCAAGTAAATTGAGCCTGAGGGCATGGTACCAGGAGTTCCTATTTTGGGTGCATACAAAGTCTTTTCTGTAACCATTTTTGTGTTTAATAAACAGTGTATTTGTATGTGGGTCTGTGATTCACCTATAGTCTTCACCGTTGTTCTTTCCCTAATACTCAATACTATAATTACATGTACCCATGGGCCTTCCTTTCACGTCACGCTACCAGGTCAGAGTGTCAACGTAAGTTGTTGTAAGAGTGCCAAGCCCTCGCAGGGTGGCGCTCTCTTACAAATGGTGGCCTCGGTGGTTCAGCAGTAAGTAGTAGCAGCCCCTTCTCTTACATCGGATAGTGAGAAATACCGAACTGGAGGCACGAGAGATCTAATGAGATGACTAAAGAGATCACAGTGTCGAAAAGAACTATGAAGAACTTTGCCGTCAACAATAGTAATGGTGAAGTGAGTGACGAGAAAGGAAGGATGACTGTAAACATTCCCAGACTGAAAATGAGGAACCTTGGCACTACACCTCCACCGCTAACACAACTGGATATTAATATAAACCAAATTGATATCACTGGTGTTGAGAGAGCAATAAGAAGCCCTAACAACACAAAGGCGCCTCAAATTGATGGTCTGGCGGGAAAAATGCTGATGATGATATTGTTTAAGAAAATATGGAGAATGTGTATAAAACCGTGTGACTAAAACATTGGATTTTGTTATTAGAGGGAAGACAGAAACCATTAGAGAACACCTTAAGACAGACTGGAAGTGATAGGGAAGACAGAAACCATTAGAGAACACCTTAAGACAGACTGGAAGTGATAGGGAAGACAGAAACCATTAGAGAACACCTTAAGACAGACTGGAAGTGATAGGGAAGACAGAAACCATTAGAGAACACCTTAAGACAGACTGGAAGTGATAGGGAAGACAGAAACCATTAGAGAACACCTTAAGACAGACTGGAAGTGATAGGGAAGACAGAAACCATTAGCGAACACCTTAAGAGAGACTGGAAGTGATAGGGAAGACAGAAACCATTAGCGAACACCTTAAGAGAGACTGGAAGTGATAGGGAAGACAGAAACCATTAGAGAACACCTTAAGAGAGACTGGAAGTGATAGGGAAGACAGAAACCATTAGCGAACACCTTAAGAGAGACTGGAAGTGATAGGGAAGACAGAAACCATTAACGAACACCTTAAGACAGACTGGAAGTGATAGGGAAGACAGAAACCATTAGAGAACACCTTAAGACAGACTGGAAGTGATAGGGAAGACAGAAACCATTAGAGAACACCTTAAGACAGACTGGAAGTGATAGGGAAGACAGAAACCATTAGAGAACACCTTAAGACAGACTGGAAGTGATAGGGAAGACAGAAACCATTAGAGAACACCTTAAGACAGACTGGAAGTGATAGGGAAGACAGAAACCATTAGGGAACACCTTAAGACAGACTGGAAGTGATAGGGAAGACAGAAACCATTAGCGAACACCTTAAGACAGACTGGAAGTGATAGGGAAGACAGAAACCATTAGAGAACACCTTAAGACAGACTGGAAGTGATAGGGAAGACAGAAACCATTAGAGAACACCTTAAGACAGACTGGAAGTGATAGGGAAGACAGAAACCATTAGAGAACACCTTAAGACAGACTGGAAGTGAAGACGATAATGAAACTAAATTTGTAAGACATATCATCCAGCGCAGTTATAAGGTCTCTTGTTAAGCCTTTGTTGGAGAGCTTAATGTCTTATGGGGAAATATTCGCACATTATTGCCCCCAGTCCAGTAAGTGGTGCTGATGTGAGTGTTACCTGTAGGTGTCAAGTGTTGCCTGGTGGTGCTAATATAGGTGTCAAGTGTTGCCTGGTGGTGCTAATGTAGGTGTCAAGTGTTACCTGGTGGTGCTACTGTAGGTGTCAAGTTATCCCTGGTAGTGCTGATGTAGGTGTCAAGTGTTACCTGGTGGTGCTGATGTAGGTGTCAAGTGTTGCCTGGTGGTGCTAATGTAGGTGTCAAGTTATCCCTGGTGGTGCTACTGTAGGTGTCAAGTGTTACCTGGTGGTGCTACTGTAGGTGTCAAGTGTTACCTGGTGGTGCTAATGTAGGTGTCAAGTTATCCCTGGTGGTGCTACTGTAGGTGTCAAGTGTTACCTGGTGGTGCTGATGTAGGTGTCAAGTTTTGCCTGGTGGTGCTAATGTAGGTGTCAAGTTATCCCTGGTGGTGCTACTGTAGGTGTCAAGTGTTACCTGGTGGTGCTGATGTAGGTGTCAAGTGTTACCTGGTGGTGCTGATGTAGGTGTCAAGTGTTACCTGGTGGTGCTAATGTAGGTGTCAAGTGTTACCTGGTGGTGCTAATGTAGGTGTCAAGTGTTACCTGGTGGTGCTACTGTAGGTGTCAAGTGTTGCCTGGTGGTGCTACTGTAGGTGTCAAGTGTTGCCTGGTGGTGCTACTGTAGGTGTCAAGTGTTACCTGATGGTGCTACTGTAGGACGTAGGTGTCAAGTGTTGCCTGGTGGTGCTAATGTAGGTGTCAAGTTATCCCTGGTGGTGCTACTGTAGGTGTCAAGTGTTACCTGATGGTGCTACTGTAGGACGTAGGTGTCAAGTGTTACCTGATGGTGCTACTGTAGGTGTCAAGTGTTGCCTGGTGGTGCTAATGTAGGTGTCAAGTTATCCCTGGTGGTGCTACTGTAGGTGTCAAGTGTTACCTGGTGGTGCTAATGTAGGTGTCAAGTGTTACCTGGTGGTGCGACTGTAGGTGTCAAGTGTTGCCTGGTGGTGCTACTGTAGGTGTCAAGTGTTGCCTGGTGGTGCTACTGTAGGTGTCAAGTGATCCCTGGTGGTGCTAATGTAGGTGTCAAGTGTTACCTGGTGGTGCTACTGTAGGTGTCAAGTGTTACCCGATGGTGCTACTGAGTAATGGAGGGTTAGGGTTACGCTTGGCACTTGATATTGTTTCATTGCTCATTATGACGTGGATTTAATGTTCCAGGGTTTGGTTAGGTTAAGTACTTTATTCCTTTTACTGGTAGCACATTCTTGGGTTACGTTGTTACTTTACTATGACTTAGTGTTGAGTCTTTGCTACTTTATTTCAAGCTAGTGTAGTTCCCAACGAAGCTTCTCCACTAATGCCTGACACGTATAATATCGGTACAGGTGTACAATACCACAGCAGCGGTAGGCAGCACCAACTGCCCTACTCATAAATCCTGCGACTTGACGCCGGGATAAATTATGGTCATAAAACTCTCGTCTGCTCAGGTGAACAGTTTTCAAGTTTTGTGGCAGATGGCCAAGTCCTACCAGCTGATGCCCAGACACTACAGAGACTTGTGGACCAGTGGTAGTAAGACTTGTGGACCAGTGGTAGTAAGACTTGTGGACCAGTGGTAGTAAGACTTGTGGACCAGTGGTAGTAAGACTTGTGGACCAGTGGTAGTAAGACTTGTGGACCAGTGGTAGTAAGACTTTTGGACCAGTGGTAGTAAGACTTTTGGACCAGTGGTAGTAAGACTTGTGGACCAGTGGTAGTAAGACTTGTGGACCAGTGGTAGTAAGACTTGTGGACCAGTGGTAGTAAGACTTGTGGACCAGTGGTAGTAAGACTTGTGGACCAGTGGTAGTAAGACTTGTGGACCAGTGGTAGTAAGACTTATGGACCAGTGGTAGTAAGACTTGTGGACCAGTGGTAGTAAGACTTGTGGACCAGTGGTAGTAAGACTTATGGACCAGTGGTAGTAAGACTTGTGGACCAGTGGTAGTAAGACTTGTGGACCAGTGGTAGTAAGACTTGTGGACCAGTGGTAGTAAGACTTATGGACCAGTGGTAGTAAGACTTGTGGACCAGTGGTAGTAAGACTTGTGGACCAGTGGTAGTAAGACTTGTGGACCAGTGGTAGTAAGACTTATGGACCAGTGGTAGTAAGACTTGTGGACCAGTGGTAGTAAGACTTGTGGACCAGTGGTAGTAAGACTTGTGGACTCCATACCAGCACCAGCTCCTTTACTACACATTAGTGATCCTCCCTGGGTAACAAGCAACTTTCTTCAACTCCTACACCTTTATAGATCCTTCACTCACTACCTCAATCTCGCCAGACAACAGACATTTACATCTCTCCAGGAAGGTCTCACACACACACACACACACACAGCTAAGTGGGGAGCATCCAACTTGGTTTCCTTAAATGATTCATAAACAAAATTCATAATACTTAGTAAGTGGCTTAATAGCACACACACTGCAGCAATAACTCGTGACAACATCCATCACACAGTATCACTTTTTAGTTCAAGTCTTAGCATGACAAATGAGTAGATAACCATTATGTAAGCAATGTATTGATGTCATCTGCGGGCTTGGTGTTGTGTTGAGGAACTTGGCCTCCTTGACTCCGTGCAGAAAAACAAACCAATAAAACAGTCAACGATATTGTTTATACCATTAAGTTTCCAGTATTGCAAACTCGCAGATATAGTATCTCATCGGTTTCCTTATTCTCTAGATATCTCCACGGCCCGTGTTCTGACAAGCTACACTCAGTAGCTCCACCACTACCACACACACTGACGGCATAACATAATTTTATTCAGCACAGAGGGGGTCCGTACACAAATTGTTAGTAACTCGGTAGTTTATTTTGGGTGACTACCTTGTAATGCCTTCATAGTGATTTGTTATTTGGACAAATGGACTTTTTTCCATTTTTGTGATTACACGTACTGCAGTATTTTAATCTCGTCTTTTATAAATTCAGAATTCAATTATTATTTTTCATAAATGTTTCAGACTGTGCTGTTATGTTTATTATGATGTGCACTGTACTGTACTGTTCCCTCTCTTTGTTGTGGATAGGAAGCCTTAAAATAACTACAGTATAACAGTACAGTACTGTAATAAACCCTAAAAACTGAATATACAGTACACTATTTAGACTGTACAGTACTGTATTTTAATACGTCTTGAAGTATTGGACAGTACGTTTACTTTTTACTTTTATCCCATTTGCCACTGATCGACTCATTAGCCGCTTGGGCGGTCAGTCACATCTCTGTTGGTAAGTAGTATTGGGCATGTACTGACTCCTGAATATATTGGAACCTAATCTTGAAAGAGCTCAGTATATGATTACATTCCAGTTATGGTAATTTATTTGGTATTTAAATATGTACAAATTTGTGTGGTATTTGAATACTGTACTGTACATTTCAAAGTACTGAACTGTATTTATGCCCATCTCTTCCCCTAGTGGACCTTCCTTGGGATTTATGGGACCCACTTTCATTTCTGCACTAAGTAAGCCACTTTACATGTTTTTATAATATTGTTGTATACAGCACTTGAAAAGTTATCAATTTATATACTGTACAGTATTCATTAAATTTTTTTGAAGATGTACAGTACAGTACTGCCTATGGGAGATTTAAAAGAACTTTTATGAAAATGACCAACTTGTGATAAAGTGACCAAACAATGGTGGTACAGTACAGTACTTTATGTTGTGCACTAACAAGATTAGAGTGTGAACAATAAAAATCAGAGAGATTCTCACAATTTAATAAGAAGTAAGTCTAGTATTTTATAAATGATGAAGGTATCCTGTCAGGATTACACTTGAGTCTATCTCAAGGAAGCAAACATGACACAGTGCCTTCCTTTTCTCTTCCTGCAAACATTACAATGTGTAGAAGCATTGAAAACTTATACAAATTACCTTTGAATAATGTTCAAGTTTGTGTAGCAAATTAATACCAAATAATCTTAATGACTTAGTAAAGACTAGTTTACAATACAGTTGCAGTAGTTGTTTTACAGTAAGATCAATAAACTGTACAGGTATTACAAATGAAGTTTATGCTGAGTACAATACTTGAGCATTTGTTATTAGGCTTTTTGGGGGAGAGGACTGGCAACATCTGCTTTTGGTGGTGTTGATGGACAACCCAACTCTGATGTGGAGAACACCGTAATGTACACCAACACAACTCATCTCTAACCTGTCATGCCATGATTTAATATTTAGGCTCAACATTTAGTGACCTCTTCTGTAGAAAAAATGTATAACAACAAAGGACTTACTCTGCATCTTTTCATGCAGGTACAGTTACCAGTATTGTTGTCTAATGTTACCTTATCCACTAAATGATACTGTAGTGGTGAACAGGTATTGGTTTATGACAATGATGATGACCTTTGAAAAATCTTATTGGTTATTGTCACCTGAATCATTTACAACAATTGTGTAGTGAAGTTAAAAAATGAGGAAGGAAGGGGTGGATAACTAAAGCTTCATCTCTGTTTACTCGTCCCTATACTGAACAGTACTGTATTGGTTGGTGGGACTTGCATGTGTTTTCTTGGAAGAGTCCAAGTAGGGGGTGGTACAGTAACTTGGATTTGGAATGCTGGGGTTGCCTATGACCTCCTCAGCCAGAGGGTATACTGCACATGTTTAAGAGGCTAATGTAACATAACTTTTGTTACTGCAAATTAAAATATTGACCAGACAGATGTCCTTCAACCACCCTGACCCTATCCCTCCACTTTAGCTCCAGCAGTAATGTCCTGCATGTGCTAACCTACTATAAAGGTAACCGTTATTTAATGGCATAAGAAAATAACAATACTGTATTGTACTTTTCATGATTTCACTGATATAATTCTCCTTATGCTTGTAATGTTAGTTGTTATTTTTCCTCTTGGTCTTCTGAATCCCTGGTGAATGTTCTGTCCCCCCACCACCACACACTCTTTAGTTTTCATTTTATTGAACATAAGACAAGAGCACGGCACAGCAACGTCACTGCACAGTACAACTGATATCTCCATTAGCCAGAATAATTGGTGCAGTGTTCTTCAGGGAATGAGAGATTTCCAGGTAATGAGACGACTCTCTCAAAACCGAAATATCCCTCATCCCCGGAATTTATCTGGGTAATGGGAAAAGTTTGAGAGAGTAAACATTACAGAATTTCATCTTCGGAATTTGTTTCCACTCCAAGAAAAAAATAATAATTAAGAGTTTCTGGAAGTTTTCTCGGAATTTAACAGAAAATGCACCTGATTTTCAACCTCGGAATTTGCTCCCAGACTTTTTTGTTTTTATTTTTTAATTTTCCAGAATTTTCTTTGAAAATGTGCCTAACTTTCAACAACAGAAACTCATTCACAGACCAGGAATTGAGAAAATTTTTCTGGAAAAATTCTGAGCCAATTTCAATTCTGGGTATTGGAGTTCTGGCTAATGGGGATTCCAGCTAACAGAGATACAGTATTGTTGTACAGTACACATAAATCCTTCATTTATCTTTTACTTTACTGTGGAGGCCCACAATATGAGCGGCCTGTCAGTACACTACACAGATTACACCTCTGAAATCGTTTGCCCCATGAGGTGTTTCTCGCCACTCGTAACCACCTGCACTGTGTGTTTTGGACCCTTGACTACACTTCATGACAAGAATGTAAAGATGAAACCTCAAGTCATTAACTCCTCGCCCTCCAAAGATCATCATCATCATTGTCCTAAAAGCATCATCATTTTTATATAAATAGTGAGTAAAACTTGTTCACTATCTGGTCGGTCATATATGTACAGTTATTTCCCGTAAGATATCAGGTTTGCTCAACACACATTTTTCCTCCACACATTTTATAGGAAAATTACCCCTACACTGCATCAAACTGTCATGTCATAAGCTTTCCTCGCACTCCCCGTCACACTCGTAATATCCAAATCTAATCACTTGTTAACCAAACCACGGTATAAAAGGCTTCCATATCAAACCAATCACTTCCTTAAGTTTAGCAATAATGATATATAATACAGTACAGGCAGTCCTCATTTATAACAAATTCACATATCATACAACAGTTTCAATATTAAAGTTTAATTTTTATGACCAAAATACAGTGTAATCAATTATTGCAGTGTGACTTTTTTTTTCTAATGATATTATAAGAAAAGAATTCAAACTACTCACAAATTTCCTCCAGTTGAGCAGCGATCACTCTACAGCATATCCCTTTGTTTTGCAGTGTGGAGGATGATGGCAGTCTGCTATGCCATTATGTTGAACCTTATACATTTATAGTCAAAATTATGTATGTACGTACAGTGCATCCTCGCATAACGTCGTCCTGCTTAACGTTGATTCGGTACTACATCGCTAAACTTAAAAGAGACCAAAAATTCATTTAACATCCCGGTGATCCGATACTATGTCGCTTTGCGTCATCACGGACTACTTTTTATGGCGCATCACCCTCTCGTCTGGCTGCGCTATGCTCTCTCGGCTCGGCGCGCTGCCCTCACTCACTGAACATCACAGTGTCCCCAAACGACACCAAGCCAGTCTTTGTTATGACTTCACATCATTTGTGTGCACTTAAGTGCTTTTGCTCTAAAACTGTACTATAACTATTCGAAATGGCTTCCAAGTGCCCATCAAGTGCTACTGATCTAGTGCAGTGAAGAGGCAATGTAAGACCATTACCCTTGCTACGAAAATGAATGTATTAAGCCGATTTGAAAAAGGGGAACGCGCTGTGGACATAGCCGCTGTGCTTGGTATAACCCTCACAACGGTGCGCACTATCCAGACCAACGCTGACAAGATAAGGTTAGTGCTGGAAGTGGTTCTACTCTCGGTACCCTCAGTACTCTCGTACTAGAAGCACTGTGATAGAAAAAGTGGAAAAGATGCTGGATATGTGGCTGGAGGACCAGAATCAATGCAATGCGCCTGTGAGCCTTATGGTTATCCAGCATAAGGCCAGATCCTTGTTTGGCGACGTAAAGGAAGAAGAGGGTGAAGGATCGAAGGAAGAGACCTTTACGGCCAGCCGAGGATGGTTTCAACGATTTAAGCGCAGGTATAACTTCCACAATATTAAGATGATTGGTGAAGCTGCTAGTTCAGATACGGTTGCTGCCGAGACATTCCCACCAGAATTCAAATGGATTATCCAGGAAGGAGGCTACTCATTGAAGCAAGTCTTCAATATGGATGAGACTGGTCTCTTTTGGAAGAGGATGCCTGAGAGGACCAACAGTATATCTCCAAGGAGGAGAAAAAAGCACCAGGTTTTAGAGAGGCAAAAGACAGCTTGACGCTGCTGCTTGGTGTGAATGCTGCCGGCGACTTCAAGCTGAAGTTGATTTTTCGCGCTGCCAACCCATGGGCCCTGAAAGGTTACCCTAAGGACCACCTTCCTGTGATCTACAAGGCAAAAAAAGGCATGGATAACCGATGCCATATTTAGCCAGTGGTTGAACATGTACGCCATCCCTGCAATGAAGGAATACTGTGCCAGGGAGAACCTTGACTTCAAAATTCTTCTGATCATTGACAATACTCCAGCTCATCCTCCCAATCTCGACAACTTGCATGAGCGTAAAAGTTGTATTCCTGCCTCCCAACATGACAGCACTGATGCAGCCTATGGACCAAGACTACATCCTTGACCACCGAAGGGTCAAGACGTACCTGGCGCTCCTCTCGGAGCAGCCAGGTCAACTGTTAAGTTGACCCATACCAACCCCCTCCCCCGAACCCTCCTCCCCACCGGAATATCAACAAGTTTTCGCCAGAAGTTACAATTTCATTTAGGAAAGGAACGGAACCAGTGTTAAACAGAGGTGAACAGTGGTGAACAGTGCTTAAGTCAGTGAGAACAACTCACAGTAACAGTCGTACCCAAGTTAACCTTCACACAGTGAGGTCCCAGGTACCCAGTGATAACGGCCCGTGAGACCCAACAACAACCAGCGATGTGCTAATCCGTCTACGATAGGAAGGCCTAAGACCAAACCTCACTCATATAACACCATCTGTGAGGGAATTACTACACCACATGTCCCTCATAACACCATATGTGAGGGAATTACTACACCACGTCAAGTCCCTCATCACACCATCTGTGAGGGAATTACTACACCACGTGAGGTCCCTCATAACACCATCTATGAGGGAATTACTACACCACGTCAGGCCCCTCATAACACCATCTTGAGGGAATTACTACACCACGTGAGGCCCCTCATAACACCATCTGCGAGGGAATTACTACACCACGCCAGGTCCCTCATAACACCATCTGAGGGAACTACTACACCACGTGAGTTCCTCCTAACACCATCTGGGAGGGAGTTACTACACTACGGGTTTGCTGTTCAACACCTACATTAATCTGTATGTTCACTGTATGTTCCTTTACCTTTCTCTAATGAAGGCTTTTGTTAAACCACCAATGTATGTAATAAGTCATTTATGTCCAATGTATATTTTCAGCCTTCGGGCTGCAGAATTTTTTCAATAAACCGTTTATTATTATTATTATTATTATTATTATTATTATTATTATTATTATTATTATTATTATTTACGCTGCACCATGGCCCAGCTGCTCAAGGCTACAGACAGAAAATAAACTAACGATCCGAGAATATTGGCTTGGCTTCAACATCCTTCATGCAATTGACAACATTGGCAAGGCATGGGAAGAGGTTTTAGAAAGTTGGCTGAATGGTGTGTGGTGTAAATTGTGGCCCGAGTGTGTCAACAGTTTTACGGGATTCACGGACTTAGTCCCAGCTGTGAATAGGGATATCCTCAGCTTGGCTAGACAGGCAGGCTTTAATGAGCTGGAATCAGAGCCACTGAGGATGTCCTGGCATCCCATACAGAAGAGCTCACCAACGAAGATCTGCAACTGATAACAGAACACAGTCCTGTTGAAGACGACGACGACGACGAAGAACCTCAACGAACGCTGACTTCCAAGAGGATGGCAGAATCATTCAACATGTTCCAGCAAGAAATGCAAATCCTTATAGATGACGACCCAAACAGAGAACATAGCTCAAAGATTCAACGCAGCATTGATGACAGTCTTGGTTGTTACACCGAGATCTATAAGGAGAAGAAGAGGAGTAGCACTAAGCAGTCAACACTGGATACATTTGTTCGTCGCAGGACGGCAGAAGCAGCTTCTTCACAACAGCTGGTAGCCAAGGAGGAGCTCACAGCAGCCGAGGAGGAGCAAACAACAACGGAGGAGGCGCAAACAGCGGCGGAGGAACCCCAGTCAGAACAGGAGGAAGAGGAGGAGGAGGAGGAGGAGACAGCCGCAGTCTCAGTGACTCCCCACCATCCTCCTCCTGCGCTCCCGCCCTCCTCCACCTCCACCTCCACCTTCGCTCCCGCCATCCGCCTCCTCCGCTCCCGCCCTCCTCCACCTCCGCTCCACCTCCTCCACCCATCGGTGAGTACCAATACAAACTTAATACAGTACTGTACTATATTATTTTCTATAGAAATGGCAATGATTTTCCATATATGTAATGTATTTCATGGGGCAAAGGGAGGCTCAGGAACATAACTCCCGTATTTTATCTATTTCCTATGGGGAAAATTGATCAGCTTAACGTTGTATCGTATAACGTCGCATTTTTAGGAACGTAACCCCGACGTTAAGTGAGGACTTACTGTATGTATGTATGCTTTACAAGTTGCCTCAAATTTTGAGTAAGGAGTATAAAAAGTTCCACCATTGCTTTGCCTTGTACTATGAAACAAAAACAAAAAAAGAGTGTCACTGTGGAAGTAAAATTTAGACATTAACAAGCAACGTGAGTCTGGCGGAGAACAAACAAAAATTAACGTGAACTTGGGATCACTACACCTAATGTGCATTTGTTTTATATATTTATTGTTAATATTTATTTTTTTTCCCATTTTATAAATGTTGTCAACCCAAATACAGGTGCTCCTTTACTTACGAACGAGTTACGTTCCTGAGGCTTGTTTGTAAGTCCAATTGTTTGTAAGTCCAATTTTACTCTTGTAGATACCAAACATATTGTAAAAAAATGAAAAGATTATGGATATTTAGTACAGCTATACCCTTTAATACAGCCTTGAAACCTGGCTCACTCTTCTCCTCTTAGGTAATGTTTATTCTATCTGGAATTTTCTTCAAAATAATCCAGTCTCATCCACATTAAACACCTGTTCTGGCAGGTAACCCCCTCAGTGATGATGTTTGTATCTCTGAAAGTTTGTAAGTTGAATGTACCCCAACAAGTTCCCAGTCAGGAGCACATCCTTCATAATACTGTACATTGTTTCTCATGGCAAAATGAGTTTCATATACTGTACTGTATTGTACTACAATTCCACACAATGTAATTTTGTATATTTAAAGAGTTAACAGGAAGAGAACCCTTGTGATAGACGAGGACCACCTGTACTGTCTCCCAGCATGACTCACACCCAGTTTTTCTATCATACAAAATTGAGATAAACTCCACAACATAAAAGGTTTAAAAGTAATGAGATGGAATAAAAGACGATGAAAATAAATCAAAATAAGGATGAAAAAACATTAGTTTATTGTTTGAATAAGTTAATATAATAATTATGGAGAGAATGTTAACATGTCACTCCAGGGTGGATAAACTCTTGGTGTCACACACACACACATACGTGCAGAGAGAGAGGAATAACATGGGTTTAGTGTATAGAAGTATAAAGGTGAATTATGAGAAGAAAAAACTTTCTTGGTCTATTTATATATTCTACATCTGATAGATTTAGTTTTTATTTTATTAACAAAAAGCAGAAGAAATACTAAACATCCCTTGGAGAATAAAAAAGACAATGTAAGAAGATATGTCCTGTACAGTAGAAAGTACAACTGTGAATAACAAAAACTATCATACAGTACAGAGTCTCTCTATACAGTATGTAGCACAGAAAGGCTTATGTACAGATAGCTTATTATCATTATATTGTATATGCCAATAGTTTAAATGGTATTTTACCGCAGAATCAATTGACCACGGAATATATATCTCGAGGAACAGTTCATGCAGTACACACAGTCAATGGGGCATGAATACCAACACGGTTGACAGAACCTCAGAGCATGCAAAGGGTTTCCACAGTATACACTACTTCTCTTGTGTGCAAGAATGAATATAATGCATCACTGTCTTTGGTAAGTAAGGTAATTCTTCTGAAAATGTATTACAGTATTCTATTACAGTATTTTATCAGAAATCAGATCAAATGTTGTGTTTGAATGATATAAAATATTACAGGTGGTAAAGCCACTCATCATGTAGAAGACACGTCAATGTTTAGCAAAATATTCACAAACACCGTCACTAAAATACACTAGAGTTACAATATATATATATACTGTATACAATATATATATTGCTGAAGCACTTCTTAAATATGTGAACACAATATTGGTATATCAAAAAGGTTGTTTCTAATTTTTTAAATGCCTTTTGAGTAGGGCTTGATTAAGGGAGCCACAAGTGTTCTTCTCAGCCCAGATATTATGCTATAGTAAATGGCACAACTAAAAATTATGACCAACAACTAATTGTAAGTTATAATGCCCGAACATTACACAGATTTTAGGATAATTTTCATAATTAACAAACAGTATATAAATAATGGAACCTTATTACAGTACAATAGAACATTTATCTTCCTTTGAGTTTCATTCACGTGTAAAAACCTACTGTATATCATACCAATATCACCCGTTTATATATATACTGTATTTACACTACTAATAATAATATGTTATTATCATTTCTGTCTATTAAGCTCTGCAACGAAGACTTAATTCACATTATAAAGTATCACACCTTTGTAAGGACAACTTAGAACAGAGTTAATAGCTCTGACTCGTTGTTTCCTTATCATGGTAAAACCCGACACACTCATTCTGCCTATTTTAAAACTACTATACTGTACTGTATGCTCAAAGCCAAGAGCAAACAACAACAGTTATTACACTTCAAGTTTGTCCTCACTTAATCTGAATTCTTCTTAACAATCAATATCATAATACCAAAATATTTACACAGGAATCTAAGTGAAGTTTGCTTTGTTTTATAAGGCCCTTACCCTCTTTACTGAACATACTTAAAAATAATAAATTTTTTAATGAAAAATAATGATGAAATCTAAAAGAAGAACCCATTATCAAGGATGATTATTGGTTGGTATTTGTACTAACTAATAAGTAGATATTAGACACACATCCTAAAATATTCTCCCACTACTGTTACAATTTTTCTAAATCCAGAAAAATTACTTAAGAAGCTACAACAGTAAACTTAAATACCTGACCAGTTAAAGAAGATAACCTCATAAATCTGCTGTCACCATGCATACTTATTACACATGAGTTTATATATATATTTATATAAAAAGCACTGATGCAACTGTACACATAAGAAGCTCAGCTAACATGTGAGTACAGTAGTTTCCACAGTGTAATGTCACAGCACTATATGAAATTACTAGCCTTCTGTTAGGTCTACATGACACTCAGTATCACTTCCAGGATCTTCATATATGAATGTAGGAGACTGGTCATGATGCACCCTAGACACTTCTTACTCTATACTTAGACTAATGAAAGAAAAAATTAAGCTCATCAGTGCACAACAACTACCAATGTAAACATCTATACCACTGTTGTAGGATGTACCAAGAGAGGTCTAGTTCTACTCTTCCCAATACGTAGGTCATTTGCATGCTGGATACACACTTGTAAGCTTTTGCCATATCTAGGACATGCACTCCAACAAGCACAAAACAGACTCTCTCGTTTATAGTAATAGAGTAAAAGAAAAAAGACTGACTGCAAACAATTAATAAAAAGACTATTTGTGATGAACTCTTAAAGAAATGATGCCGAAATTACAAGAGTGAGTGAGAAAGGGATATAAGACACAGAGTAAAATGAGGATAGAGAAATAATAATTTGTACTAACAGAAAAACTACTTACAGTACAGAACAGTATATGTAATGATAAAGGTTATAAGTATGAATGAATAGAGAGGGAAAACAGATAAGAGAAGAATGTTGAGTTTCCCTGAGTGAAATGAGTAAGAGTGGCCACAGGGAAAAACCAACAGGAAGGTGCCCGTAAATTAACCAGGTGGTGTAGGAAATATACACATACAGCAGGATGATCACATGTAACAGCTACTGTATACTGTACTAGTCTTCTCTGTCCTCAGAAACAACACAAGCTGATAAATACATTCTCAGAGTAGAGAATATCCACCTGTGTCCTCTTAGAGGTGATGATGAAATGTACAGCAGTATAGGTATCTACCACACACTGACACTCATAGCATTACAATAACTTGCACTTCCCATTTTTATAATTTAAATGCAGTACAGTATACAGTATATATATTACTTTTCTGACTTGATTACTTGATATTTTGGAATGTACAAACTGTGCACACTTTATAGCTGTTACACTGATCTTAATGTCTCCGTGTGAGAGCTGAACTAACAAAAATTATATTGACTATTGTTATGGATGCTGTTGGTGGGTCTCCAACATTTGCATCAACAAAATAAAGTGACCAGAAGTGCAACACTGAGTATTATGTACATTATCTGCATGAATAGACTTTGACAACTAATGTTTTAAAGTAAAAAATTGGTGACAATGAAGCAGCAGAAATAGCAGATTGACAGCTTGGAGGTCACAGATTGACAAGAAATGTCAATGAATGAAGTGATCAACACATGTATCAACATAGACAGGCTAATTAATATCATGGAGAAGACAGTTAACAGGTGTAAGTGTAATGTGACAAACTGCTGCTATGCTTGTCAACATTATCACAATCTTACCCTGAAACAATGAGCACATCATCAGTCACATAAATACAGTACAGTACAAACTTTATCACAAGTCAGTAAATAATCAAGCCAATGAGTGCAGGAAATGAAACTACAGTACCTTCTCTACAGTCACACAGTGTGTTGCCACCATTATATTTGCTTCTTCAGAAGTGTACTGTACTGATGTAATGAATTGTCCTCCTCACACATCAGGGAGGCTCTCTACATCATGTACCCCCTTCCTGATTATACAGTACAACAAGGAGGCTTGTGCACAACTGCCTTGTATCAAGATCTTTGGAATTCTGTGAAGTTCTTCAACTCGTAATTAAACAAATCTTATTACGGTAGGAGAAGATTTCAAGATAAAACCACAAATAGAAAATTTTCACTGATACTTCCTGATTATATTGAGAATATATTATACTTTGTATATACAATACAGTACTGTAAGCAGGCTGTACTGGCATCCTATGAGTTACAGACACTCAAATTATGGAAATTCATATCAACGGAGTCCAGAAAGGATGAAATGAGTCTTGATACATAAGACAAATTTGTGTTCATGGAAAATCTTTTGAAAGCTTCCAGAGTTTAAGAAAATAGAAGAATTTTTTGTAGAAATCATGCCACCCTCCAAAATTTCAACACAATACTGTACTGTATATGTACTGTAATACAGTGGTCGCTCGGTTAACGAACAGTCCGATTAACGAAATTTCTGTTAATGAATTTGCTCCCATAAGGATTTTCAGTTCGATTAACGAACAAAACTTCAATTAACGACAGCCTTACGAGAAACACGTTTTGTTGTGCCCATCAGCTGATCGGCTAGTCCGCCAATACAGTAATTGGTTCTATGTTTGTGCTCTTTAATATTTTTGCATTTTTTATATTAAAATTATTAATCATTCTAAAATTTAGTTAACATATTGATAATATATGCAGTACAGGGAACTAGTTTTTGTGCACCCATCAGCTGCTTGACTCACCCGCCAAAGCTTCTCAGTTAAACTTTGTTTAGTGGAGAAAACATCGAATTTGTTGATCTCCTGAATAATTTTACATTTTTACATTAAAATTATTGGTCATTCTACATCCACACCTCAAAGTAAGTGTACAGTAATGCACTGTACTGCATTTTGTTTATACTTTGTATGTGCTTTTCTGTGAGTTGGAACCAATTACCCAATATTCCATTGAAACAATAGATTCCGTTAACTAACAACTCTGTGGAACCAATTGTGTTTGTTAACCGAGGGACCACTGTATATACTTTAAACTACTGTACAGTACAGTACTTGTAAACTAAAATAACATGCAGTACCTGTATGATGTTATCAAATGCTGTCACTGAATCCTTTTTACACAATTAATATTTATCATATGCAGAAGACCTTTAAATTTTAGTTTTCTTGTTTGCAATTTTGACAACTGCACTTGCAAGCAACTTTTCTGTATACCAATTTAGATACTGCATGTGGGATTATATTGACCTGTCACAGAATTACTTATCTAGCTCTCTCAGTTTCCCCTCACAGAGGGAAGGTCACTGACACTAGCCATGCATACCTCATCTCCTCTCATAGAGGGAAGGAAGTGATGAAGAATGACACATATTCCACAGGTACTGTACTGTACCTCCTCTGACAGAGGGACAGTCCCAGTGCCTGTGTCAGGACCTAAACATCTGGGGGGGGGGGGGGGGGGTGAGTAGATACAATGTAAAATGGTTGCTCACTACCACCACTGCCAGTGCACTGTAAATCCTTGACTTATAAAAATCAGTTATGTTTGTGAAGTATTTGTGTGCGACATTTATTTGTTTTGTAGAGTTGCAATGTTTTGGTTTACCCTTTATTATGTGCAGAATTATTTTGTTACAAGTTATCGACCCTTAAAGCCTGGACGACGTTCATCAACATTCTTAATTTTTGCAGCAGATTTTGAATGTCCTGGCGTAACGAAATACTGTACTTTGTATGTATTGGACATTTGTTTAATTGGCAACTCATCTCTCACTTACAGTAACCTTTGTCTCAAGACTTGTGGTCAGTTACCCAGCAACTATCATGATGGATGCACGTTCTTTGACCCGTGTTCAGTATTTTGAGGAAAATATAAATATTTTGTCTTTTGTAGTAACTATAAGAGACAAATATTATATAAAAGGGCCTTTAAATAAGAATTGTATGTTGCAAGTGTGTGTCAACTTGGGATGCACCGGAACTTAATTCCGGCCGGAACCTCAATTTTTACAAAGTTCCGGTTCCGGCTGAAACTTTAGAAAAATAACCGGCCAGAGCCAGAACTTTTTATTGTGATATTTATTACTGTTTCATGAATTTGACCTTCAGTTAATTCAGTACTCATCAGTCCACACCTCTGGTTGTAACTCCTTATTTTACTGACTGTATGGTACACATGCCTCCTTACATCCACCTCATGTGTGAGGCAGCTGGGCTGGGTGAGCTGACTTGAGTGTGAAACTAAACAAGTACTGGAGGCATACTGTGTGACTGGTTGTGTCCTGTAACATACCTGTCAAAGATTCGTGGCTTCCCATCGATTGATTTTTTTTTACAAGTTATTATTTTTCCATGTACAGCGCTTATAAAACAACTTAAATGCAAAACTTAATATATTTTAGGTGATATGACAACAGTTTGGGAAAAATACTATACAAGGTGAATCTTGCCTTGAAGCATTGTTGTATTCCTCTATAAAAAACACAAGTAAAAAACGGTAAAGCACATAAAACAAAGTGGCCGACTTGAGCTTCATTTCACGGCTTTAGTTTTAGAAATTAGTTTAAAAACCGAGACAAAGACCAATAATATCATATTGGCCTTTCTGGGTGTCATGAAGCTGATTTTTTTTTTTATTTAAACAACATTTAAAGTTCCGATTCCAGCCGGAACTTAATATTCTGGTTGCGGTGCATCCCTAGCTTTAACATCACTTGTTCTGGGCTGTGCACGGTAGCTTCATCTTTGATCACTCCACACTGCTCAACAACACTCCAGACAACTCTCCAACTATGCCACAATGAAAGTTGAATGTAACTACAGTGACCCCTCGTTTAACGAACACCTCGGTTAACGTAATTTCGATTAACGAACTGCCTTCCATAAGGATCTTCAATTCGGTTAACGAAGTTCTTAAGAACCGACCTCAACATGTTTTCGCTTGCACTGACCGGGCAACCAGCTTTAGTATCAGTCCGCCAATACATTAATCGGTTCTAGGGCTTAAATTCCTTACTATTTTAGTAAATATCAAGAAGTTTATACTATTCAATAATTTTAAAAGTTTAATATTCAATTTTTAGTCATTTTAACAATTATTGAACATAATTGAAGGTAAAGTGACTAGTTTAATGCGCGGCATCCAGCCTCTTAACACAGCAAACAGGCGTTAGTCTCTCTCTGTTTTCACTGGAGGTAACATCTTGCTTGAGACTCTTCAACTAAACGCTTTTTTCTGTGTTTCCAAGCAAATTATTGGTCATTTTGAAATATATTTTACATATTGACAATATATAATGCAGTGCAGTGTTGATTTAAAGAAAATAATCTTGAATTACACCAAGAGAGCTAAAATTTTATGGGTGAAATGGCACCATGGGGTGACTTCTCTTCCACCCCAATGCCTTCTCTTCTTCCTTCTCCTCCACCCCCATTCTAAAGCCCATCATCATCATCATCATCCAGGAGCCTTCTTCATACACACCTGAAAGTAAGTGAGCTTTTCTACCATTTTTGTTGAATTTAAGAAATTTTCAGTGAGCTGGAACCAATTACCCAAAAACGCATTGAAACAATGGTTTCAGTTAACGAACGACCTTCTGGAACGGATTGAGTTCGTTAACGGAGGGGTCACTGTACATTCTTTTGTTTGTTTTTTCCATATATTGATTAGCCCTTTTACAATGAGTTTTGTAAGAATTTTTTTATTTAATTATGGGGTGTTTTTGGCCAAAATAAGCCTGCGTTGGGGGTACGGCGGGCCTTACGATGCCCGGGCTTAAAGGGTTAATAAACCTATATTGTTTGTATGGCCAGAAGTGACTGAGGAAGATATAGCCTCCGTTACCATCGCCCACTGACATACCGGTTACCATACACGTTTTCACCTTAGAAATGGAAATAATGTATTACTGGGACAGACTTTATAGAAAATATTTATAAAAAAAATCTTAAGTTATGTTATTATGTTTTGGGGAATATTTTCATCCATAAGAATGCATTTCTAATTACTGTATACTTAATGGATGTCAATGAGAAAAAAATATGTTTTGAGTGAGAGACAACTTGTGAGGCACATAACCCCTTTAAAACTCAATAGATGCCTGTACAGTATTTTACCGGCGATCGTCACAATATAGCTAAAAAAACAGTTGGAAACATTCAGTACAGTACTGTATCTTAATGGGTTTACTTATGAATTTTTCATTATTATGCTCCTCTACGCTTTGTATGAATCACACACAACAAGAAAATGAAGTACAGTGCAATAATATAAAGTTGCTAAAGAAGTGAAGATAATCAATCTTTATTTATATCAAAATTATCGTTTGTGTTTGTTTTACTTTATGGTTTCTATATGTTTAAGTCTGACTCCTTCTTGTGTAACAATGAACTACTGTACTGTAGTTCACTTCTTGGCTCTTATTCCCACCATACTAATATAAAGTATGATGACTCATGACCACACACTTACTATACTCATATATTTATGGAGTCAATAATTTTTTCTTTCTTGATCATTTTTTTTTCAAACTTTAACAATTGATTATCAATGTACTGCTTCTAGTTTCTATCAGCTAAGGCCTGGAGAGCACTACGAGAATTGCTAAAAATTGTACAATCACACTGAGGTTGGATAAAAATAATCCTGAGAACAAGTAAAACACCCGAAAGCTCTGCCATAAAAATAGATGCCGTAGTGGGGAGACTTCTGTCCCGACTTAGAACCATCAGTGAAGAGGAGACATGCTCTAAAAAAAGAGAATGGACCACACAGGGAACGAGTAAGTCCTTCTTTTCGTTAAAATACTGACAAACTTGAACTTCAGGGGAGAATCCATGAAGCGGCACTAGGGAACCGCTTGGTGCATATCTGAACAGGAGGGTGGTGGTGGTTTTGATGGTGATAGTGGTTGTTTTGATGGTGATAGTGGTGTCGACATTCTGATTCTGAGAGTAAGTTACTGCCCTAGCAACAGTAGTCCTCCTCTTCTACTGTGTTGGCTAATTGTGGACCACGAAAGAACTGTTTATTCTCTATGTTTTTGGCCGTATGATAGTTATTATTATTATTTTTATTTTTGGGCACGTTTTGTATGAATGACTGTGTGTGCATGTAACAGAGTAAAAGACAATTAAGAAAAGTCTGTATATCTACCCAAAATTACGAAATGAACAATAACTTAGTTCACAGCTCAGCCTCACCCGCTCTGACTGCTACTGGGTGGTGAGAGTCAGCGACTCTGCTACACAATTACGTGCCATCTCCACGGATATTATTCCTCGTTATCCCTTATTTAAGAAAACATTTCTCGTTTCTGTTCGCTCAGCGATCTGTTTTTCAGGAACGCATCCTGATCGCTAGACGAAGCTTCTCTGTACTGTGCACTACTGTATTGTACTGTACTGTATTTTCAAGTGAAAAGGTGTCACTTAGGCACCAATTTCTGTTACAGTATCTATTGAACCTAAATACCCCTTGGCTGCCATTTTTTTTTATTTATCAAGTCTAATGCATTACAAGTGAAACTTTCTGATAAGGCAGTTAGCAGGAATAAATCAGATTGAGTACTGGGAGGGTGTGTGCTGGCCCTCATGCTCTGCTCAATAGTTAGAATGGGCTTGCAAGGGTAGTGTTGTAAGATGACAGGCAGGGTGAGTGCAGTTCACATTATTTTATAAATACCTGCGTGTCAAACTTTGGTTTCTTATCACAAACCTCCTATTAGAGTACATACTGTACATTAAAGATGGGTTTTGACAACAGTAAGTATGACCTTGGAGGAGTGGACAGCATGAAGACGAGAAGACATTAATATGAGACACAGTATACTACAGTTGCTGCATGGAAGGAGAAGAGACATCTAAGCTGCAGTAATGTGTTTGTGTGATCAGAAGACACAGGACAGATTGGTTTTATAGTTTAAATTGGTTGTATAAGGAGATATAATCAAACTAGTTGGAGCCTTATTGTGGAAGAAGTAGCTCATAGCAGAACATTACTGGGAGAGGATGAAGGTGGAGTGTGTTACTGCCTGGTCCCCACCATACTGAGAAAGGGCTTCCAAAAATGAAAAACACATCCTGTACAGTAATCCCTCACTAACTGCTGGGTTTATGGCAAGGCCTGGGTCTAATAGCATATAAGGAGTTAGGGGAAGTGACCCTTGTATTATACTGTAAACAGTATCAAGAATTATATAATACTGTACACTATAGAGGCATCAGAAAAACAGTGTAATGGAGCTGTCAGTTATCTTACCCTCCACTCCAAGCGCCTGGCCTCGATATATGTAGGAACAATATAACTAAAAAAAATCTTTAGGGCAACCCTGTCTGTGATCTATATAAATGACATGGATGATATATAGTATTTTGAGCCACATTGTCAAAAGTTTGCGGACAACAAGAATATATTAGGAAAGGTAGCAAGTCAAGACGGTGTTACAACAATGCTCTTTAACCTTACAAAATATAAGACTGCACACAGGACACAACAACCCCCAGGTCGTCAGCCACACATAAATGTTTATACTAACTTTAGATTTCTGATTTTATTTTTATATGAAGTTCATATTTTTTGAAGTACAGTACAGTACAGTACTGTGTATTTGTTTGTACAGTACTGTATATGATTGTTATATACTGTAATACTACAGACACCAAATAGTATAGTAAAGTATAATGGTAATATTACCATTTTGCAAGTTTGTTGATTGTTGCTATAAATATTTAGAAACATGCAGTAATTAAAACATTAAAATTGCTCATAATATAGATATATTTTTTTGTTTGTAAGCATGTTTCACACACTGGTACAAGTTTAACACCATTACTGTACCGACAGACCCAAAGATGGATTCTTAATGAATTTCTAAATCCTTGGACACAATATCCATCATCCACACTCTAGCATAAGTATTTTAAATGACGTCATCCGTGGTCCAGTGTTAGAGAAGGAGGAGGACGTAGGCATGGTCGATGATATTACAGTTTTGTTTGAGGAACAGATACCCAATGAAGCAAACCGCTTGATGGACTTGATTCAGTAAACATTCTTGTTGTGCCTGGCTACAAACCCACACATATTTAAAACTGGATACCGTGGTTGGTGAAATGGTATACTGTACAAAATATAAAATTAAGACACTCAAATCAGTTTTTGGTGAACTGTAGTTGGGGAGGGATTACTGTAATTATAAGGATAGGAATATCGAGACGGTACGTATATACAGTGCCGAGAAAAAGATTACAAGGGTAAATGGAATCAGTTTCAAACAGCAGATATAAAGGAAAAGCAAAAATAAAATCAGAGTGAGGGTTTGGTTTAGTGTAGGAGATGGGTAGGTGTCTTATGGAACAATCTGTAAACTTATGCAGACATCTTGAAAGAAAAAGACTCCTTTGAAGAAACAACTTTACATTTTAAACTGCAAGCCGATGATTGGGGACAACATAAATCTTACTACAGTACTTTGTTGCATTCACAGTCAAAATATTAGTGAAGGATAATCTTGAAACAAAGCTTCCATTGATCTGTCTTGGATGTTGGTGGTCACCCAAACAGAAAATCCGTGAAATAAAGTCAAATAAAAAGCATTGAATCTAAAAAGGACAGTTTGAGCATCCTCCCAACTTTTAGCCTGTACACTACAAATTATTTTGTAACTTATTTTTGCAAGAATTAATCCAGGTTACCAGTTTAAAAACAAAAATGTATTGGAAGAACATAAAAGCACATTAGTAAAATATTGAGTAATAAAAGAAAATATGCCTTGGTTGTGACTGAGATTAATGTACCTTTTTGTTCTGCAGCAGTAGCAGCTAATAATGTAAATAACTGTAAGTGACATAATCAAGATTATCAAAGCATAATGAACAGACTGAAGGCTTAAAACTGCACACACAACACAACACACTACATTAATATGTGAACAAAATATGTACTTACAAGTGCTAAAAGAGACAAATAATTTGGGAACAGAAATTTCCTTATGAATAATATAAGAGTATTCCCCATTAACATACCCACAAGATATGGAACAATTACACATACACAGTTTACAAAAAGTGTACAGCCTCATAAAACTTGTCAACTAACAAACCCACTTATCCTTCAGCAGAATAAAATCATTAAAGTAAGACAAATTCACAATAGACATTAACCGTAAGTGTCAGTAATCAAATGGTGCCGTTCAAGATGACATTATCTTTAACACAACAATGAGGAAACAAACACTTATAAGAACCAACAAATGCCACAATTATCTTTCTCACCCCAGCTTTAATGTCCATGTCCACAACAACGTCTGACAAACTGAGTGCCTACAAGTAGCAAGCATGTATACTATACTACTATACTGTATTATATTAAACTCAACCTTTATTTTTCATTAAATAATGTCTATAATTTATGTATTTCCTTTAATGCCATAAATGGCTTAGCAAAGCTCTTTATGCATAATGTCATCACATGATAGTGATTATATATATATATATATATATATATATATATATATATATATATATATATATAACAAGTAAAGATGAGTTATGAAAGTATGTATTCATCTCCTGTTAATCAGTTCCTTACAAAATGACTAAGTGTTCCCTTTAATGCTCACTGCAAGTCCAAGTCACTGTCCTCGTCGTTGCTCTGGTTCGACAGCGATAAACACGGCCGTGCACACTTCTCCTGTAACTGTAAAGAAATGTAATGAATGCAAGTTATATGTACTGCTATTCCAGTTAAAAATGTCTTATGCTCTACTGTATATTAATGCTGAAAACACTTCATAATCATTCTGCAGAAGTTTTAAAAAGAGCTGAGAGTGGTGACAATGTTGGGTATGACTCCTACCACTGTTCATTCCATGATTAAGATACTGTACTGTACGGGGCAAAATAAAACGGAAAACTAACTCAATTACTAGACTTTGGGTGTCAAAAATTTTGAACCATGGGGTTAAGGTTAAGTAAAGTTTAGTGGAAATTAAATTACTGTAGATGCTGTACTACTCAAGCACAGATCTAGTTTTTATAATCAAACTTTTATGCAAAAAGTAGAAGGTCGAACAATATATACAGGCATACCTTAAGAACTGACACATATGTGGACTGCAAAACGTCAACAGACAGTGAATCAACGGTTTTTGAAACAATAATTCCCATAAGAATATAATAAATTTGGGAGGTTAGGGATCAGCCACCCCCCAAAACTCCCATCTACTCTTGATATGTATTTGTTGTTCTTTTACTTTACTTTTATCCTCTTCACCACTGATCGGCTCATTAGCCGCTTGGGTGGTCAGTCATGTCTCTGTTACGCACTGTTGGCAAGTACTGGGCATGCACCGGCTCCTTAATGTATTTGAACCTGCTTCAGTGTTGGTCAAGTCTGGTCTTGAATGAGCTCACACTCGGTGCCGTCATAACACACTGGCAAGTTGTTCCAAGAGTTCACAATTCTCATTCCGATAAAGTTACCCCTCACAGTTTTCTAGACTTGCAGCTTCTTCAACTTTGAACTGTTACCCCTTGAGGGACGAGCGTCCGCCAGCTCCAGGTATGGGTAGTTGACTGAGTAGTGTCCTTTGAGATGTTTATATACCTCAGTTAGATCACCCCTCACCTGTCTGTAGTATAAGCTAGGCAGTTGCAGGCGCTCTAATCCCTTTTATAAAGGAACATGTCAGTATTGTGTACATGACTTTCAAGCCGGAATTTGTTCTAGGTAAGGTCTCTGATCTTGGTAGTAACACCAGCCTCCCTCCATTCTCAGTAGCTGTAGTGTTTGTTAAATACATTATATTTTGTGGGGTGTGGTCAGGGATGACATTGTTTACATGGCGCTCACCTCCTCCTGGGTGGGAGACAGAGTGGGTGGAGGGTGTTCCGCTGTCCCTTGGTTCTGTGCTGGCGCTCTTACTCCCACTACCTTCCCCTTGTATATAATATAACCCATGCATGTCCGTCCCTGTTCCTCATCAAATCCTCCCTCTTCTGCTTCATGCACCAAAGGAGTTTTTAGTGCTCTTCCCTCTGCATTACTGTGTGATCTGGGTGAATGAATATATTCCAAAATGCATCGCTCATTGCAAGGTTTTTTACCAGCCGAATAATTTTCCATTTTTCATCCTCACTCACTAGTGTGACCATGAGGGGGGCAAGGCTTGTCCTACCTCCTCACATCCTGGGGAGATGGGGCTGACATTTTCAGTCTCTCTTTCAAATATTCTCACACTTCATCTTATCATGTGTTTTCCTAATCTCAGTTTCCTCTGACTGACTCTCAGGGACTCCAAAAATAATTACGTTGTTCCTGCGCTCGAAACGTTCCCATTGTTCCTCCTCTCCCCTTATAGTGTGTCTGCTAGTTGCCATCTCTTCAACACACTTCTACAGAGTCCCTAGCTGCTGGAGGACCTGTTCAGACCCTGCATTACTGTACGCCACCTTCTGTGGTCCTGAGCATAACTCCTCTTCACTACTCCCTCCATTCTATCAGCTACTTCCTCAGTCTTAGTGAGGATCTCTTTCCTAACTTGCTCAAGTTTCATCTCCAAGTTTTTCATTCCCTTATGATCTCAAAAGCCTCGTTTACTTTGGTTATGCAGTCAGAGCAGTATCAGCAACAGCCTTCTTGCTTTACCACATTCTGCAACGTCCTAAACTTTGATGCGGTGAAACTGTTCGATTCGTCCTGGCGGTTTATCTGATGTCTTAGTTCTCAACAGAACAGGCGCTTTGAGAATATTGAAAGAAGGATGTTAAGTGTGTGATTTTCTGATTTATCAGAATCATGTCGCTTTACAGCCTAGACAGTTTCCAATTGGTCATGTTTCACCTTCAATTAAGCAAACCGGACAGGAGAGGATAGATCAAATATCACCACATGTTAAGGTGATTGATCACCCTCAAGGCAAGACTAGACTCCTGGAGTTGCTTGCTGTCTATAGGAACAGTGTAGCTTTACCAGGGGAACAGCTAGGTCACACAAATTTAACCTCGCATCACATATCCTTAAAATCGGCAACACACCCAATTTACATACCAGCATACCGACTACCACATAGCCAGTGCACTGTAGTTCAGGACATGGTACAGGATATGTTAGATCAGGAGGTTATCGCACATTCAAAATCGCCTTTCAATAGTCCTTTGTTTTTAGTCCCCATGAAAGATGGTGGTTGGCACCCAGTCATTGATTTTAAGCGAGTCAACAAAAGTACAGTACTATCTCGGATAGGTTCCCAATGCCTGTCCTGAGTGATATTTTGTAGTCTTTAGGTAAGGATAATACTGTATTCAGCAGCCTTGATCTGCTTAGCGGGTATTGGAAAATTCCTCTTGACAAGAAGTCTCGAGAGATTACTTCTTTCAGTACTCCTTTGGGCCATTTATGTTTTTACGGATGCCATTCGGTCTCCAAAATGCCCCACTGACTTTTCAAAGAATGATTAACACTTTGTTTGCTGGTTTAATAGGCACCACAGTGTGTGCCTACTTAGGTGATTTAATCGTCGTCAGTAAAGATGTAGACAGTCATGTTGATAAACTACATGAAGTGTTTCGAAAACTTTCTACGGCAGGACTAAAGGTCAAACTCTCTAAATGCGAATTTTTAAAATCCAGATTACAATTCCTTGGTCACGTAGTTGACGGAGATGGAATTCTTACAGTTGATGCCAAAGTGAAAGCTGTAGCACAGTTCCCTCGTCCTCAAAACATCGATAAGGTGTGTAGTTTTTTAGGTTTGTCTGGATATTATCGTTCTTTTATTAAGGGTTATGTGTCATTATCTTCACCTTTGACGAAGCTTAGGAAGGAAGCAATTTCTGTCTGGATTGCGGAATGAGAGGATAGTTTTATTGCACCGAAGAACGTACTTACCAATGCTCCCGTCTTAGCATTCCCTGACTACACTCAACCATTTACTCTGTGTACCGACGCCTCGGTACAAGGTCTTGGATCTGTACTCATGCAGCGAGACACAAGAGGTTATAAAATAACCGTTCACAGCGATCACGTGGCAGTTACAGAGCTGTTCCACGGTAAGAATCTTTCGGGCAGATTATCACGCTGGTGTCTGACCATCCAAGAGTTTGAACCCGTCTTCCAGTATTTACCGGGATGCGGTCGCAGACACTTTGTCTAGAAATATAGCACCAGTGATGCCTGTATCTTCGTTCAATCTCTCGCAATTGAAAGACGAACAACGACTGGATCTTTTGTGGTCTGCAGTCATTTTTGCTCTAGAATCGGGGGAGGAGAACAATCTTCCAAAGTTACCTCTTCCGTTCAGTCAATTTCAACTACGACAAGACATACTCCGTCGCTCCAAGCAGACGACTCAGGGTATGATTACACAAATTGTCATACCTGATACACTTTGAGCAACCATTTTAACATTGTATCATTATACAGTAAAACCTCGATTAACCGACCCTCGATTAACCGACTTTCGGATTAACCGGCAATCCTGAACCCCCCCCCCCCCAAAAAAAAAAAAAATATATATATATACAGCTAGACCCCGACTTACGACTGCTTCGACTTACGACCGTCGGGACTTACGACCGCCGCAGTTGTGACCATTTTTTTTTCTTCAAATGACGCACAAATTTTCTATACCGAAACGTTTCCAGTTAATGTAGTCTCCATGTATAATTAGAAAATTATGGGGGCCCCATGTGCATTCAGCTGACTACATTAAAGGTAAGTGCTCAGTCACACTGTATCCATTCCTCATTATTTATTACTTTTACTGTACTGTATTTCATTGTAAATTTTTTATTAAATTTTTTTTTTTTTTTTTTATGTCGGACTTACGACCATTTGGACTTACGACCTGGATTTGGGTCCCTAGCCCCGTCGTAAGTCGGGGTCTAGCTGCACACACGTGCACACACACACACGCACATGCACACACACACACACACACGCACACACACTATTACCCCGCTTTACGCGGTTTCAATTTACGCGATTTCTCATAAACGCGGTGCCTCGCCAGAACCGAACTTTCACTTTCCGCGGTTCATCTACCCATAAACGCGCAGAGTGTCCGACTCGACGCTATATTTAGATTCGCCCCACCCGCCTCCTCCCTCCTCCTCCCGCCTCCGCCTGGGCAAGCCGCACGGTAAGGTTGCACAGTGCATGTCTCTGTTGCGTTATCACTGACGTCATATGACGTATCGGACTGTGATTGGCCATGCATCCCTACCCCCCTCTGCTGCTAGCTGTAATTGGTTTAAAGTAATATGACGTGTCCACCCGGGGAGGGAGGGAGGGAGGAAAGACGACGCTTGACCTAGCTGCGGCAGTTTCATCCCTCCAGGCCACACCGTGTATACGTGCATCCATTGTTCTGTGATAGTGACAGTGAAGGTGACTTTGAGGGATTTGTCAGGGAAGCCCTGACAACTGTAACTGATAGTGATGCACCTATTAATGGTGATTCACCTGAGGGCCAGTAATCTGCCCTCTGCCTCGGAACCAGCCTCCATCCCCGTATGCCGACCCATCTCTTCTACTAACGTAAGTGTTACACCTAACTTTTAGTTTTCCTAACCTAACCTTTATTTTTCGTAACCTAACTTCTTCTATATTACTTGTTTGTGCATACCATCATAAAGTTAAGATAAAATTTTTACTACAACATAGTTGTGTGTCATCAAAAAGTGGAGTTTGGGGGTCGGGCCAGTCTCTATTGAAATTAATCCCATATGTTCTGTTGTTCCATTTACGCGGATTTCACTTTCCGCGGTACCCTGTGGGTTCAATTGACCGCGTAAATCGGGGTACTACTGTACAGTATATATATTTATAATTATATTTATATTTATATTTATATTTATTTAGTGGGTCTAAATGGTCGTAAAATGGGAAACTTGGGGTTGGGTGCCTGGAACCAATTAGAATAAATCCCAAAGGTTTCTGTACTTTCGGACAACGTCCATTTCAGTTAACATCACGTTTCCAAGAACGTATCTAGGACGTTAACCGGCGCATGACTGTACTGTACAAACTTATGAACACAGTGAGTATGAATGGTACTAACTTGAGAGTTATCCTAAGCTGAAGCAGTACTAAAGTTTGGTTCACATATAATATTCTCATCACTCTCGGAAGAATCACTTGGCTCATAAAGGAAAATAGAGCCGTCGCCATACATCCGCAACCTAATCTTCTCCTCTTCCTGTGGGCAATTTCTAAATCATGTAAAAGATATTATATACAATAGCTAAATACTGTACAAATAAAACAGGATGAAGTTCATGTTTTATACCAATTCTAACATTTTAATTTTGTTTGCCTTTTTTTTCAATAAAAAATTCAGAGCTTCATATGAAGTGAATCTAAAAAATTATACCACTTCTGATACTTTTTAGCTCTAACTTACACTGTGCAATATAAAACTTGACGAGACTACACTACACTATATTGGAAGTTTGGTAATAATTAAGACTGTTGTTGTACCTGTACTGCACTTACAAAACTTATTCTTAAGACCCAAAAGCCATAAGCACATTTTATCACATACAAAAAATGTTTATCACAAGTTTACATTTGTAGATCCAATTTATTGTAGTTTAATTTTATGACCAAAGAATTTGATTATCACAATGTTATCATAAGAGAAAAATTTAAAATACATGTGAGTCAATGTAACTCTTGTAGATGCAGAGATACATATAGTTTATGTGTGTATGAATAGCTGAGTGGAAAACAGACCTGCCAGTGTTTCACCAAGTACACCTTGTGTCAAGAAACAGTGAAAGCTCTCATCTTAGAGGTGAATTCAGTGCTGCTCGTACAACATGAGCATGGTGAAGGAACAACAGCTGATGAACAGTCGTGAGAGGGAGGACATATAGTTCATATTGTATTTCATATACTGTACAGTATACTTGTAAGCATTACAGAATTTCTTTAGATTTACAAGGATCTATAAGTTTCTGTACAAAAGATCAGCTTTACTCTCAGCTGAAGGCTTAGTTAACTTTTCATTGGGTCACCAAATAAAACAAATGCACTTGCAAGACAATACAGCATTTTCACACAACAAACATTAACATCTAAGATTATATGGCTGCAGTTACATTCAACATAAGAGCCTACAACCACCAGGGACACTTAACTGTTAGCCAGGTGGGAGTAGGAGGAGAGTCCACACCATATGAACAAGTGACTGGTATTCAAACATCATGGTTTGTAATTGATGTCAACAAACAATGAATGGATCAAAGTCGCTTGGTCTGAACAACAAAACTGTCAAGCAAATTCACCTTTTTAAGTACAGTATCAAATTGATTTAGTTAAGATCCCATTACAAGCTAGAGCTGAGGCCTGGGGTCTTAGTCCTGAAACTCACTGACTAGAATACTCGATCTGGACCTAAAGTTATACAATTTTAAATATCCAAAACAAATTTTTCAGAAATTTACTATGAAGTTCCTCTGCATGTGTATAGTATAGCTTGAATTTCATTTGTCACATTTGAAACTTCATTCAAGCCACACAGAAAGGTTTGATCAAGAACTTTTGAATTCTATACAAATTTTTCAGGCGATAACAACATGACAAACAATGGTCACCTTCTCTGTAAACATTACCAAAGTTCATTTTAACATGAGCTTGTCACTGCTTGTGTGGCCAGGATGAATGTGAAGAGCAAATGTGAGATTTAAAAACAATGACCACATGGCACCTGTTCCATCCCTAACATACTGTACAGTATATGGCAGACTGATCAGTACAGAAGCAGTTTTTCCGCCAATGAAAGATGATAAACAACCACTGTACTACTGCCTGGAAAGATATTGGAAGCATAATGTGTTGTCTAATGGTAGACCCTGCTGCCATATGGCATTACGAAAATTGTGACCAAGTCCCAGGTTGCTGATCTGACTTTCTGCCTCATTTACACACAATTGCAGGGTCTCAATTGTTTCTTACTTTGATAACACAACATATATATATTGTTTCTCACTATTAATCTTTAAGTTTTATGGTCCATTATTATTATTATTATTACTATAATTTTACCCTGATGTGGGTCATTGACCTGTGCCCGGGTGGGCTAATCCCATAAAAAATTTAATAAATAAATACAAATTCTAAAAAACAATTTTTGTGATATACTGTAGTCCAGAATGCGACGTCTAGCTTTATACCTAGGTATGTAAATGTCTAGCATTAACTTGCCAGGCTATCATACAGGCAATTAAAACATCTAATAATGACTTAATACATAATACGAGGAGGACCTGTCACTACCTGGCATTTAATTGCAACTCTCAAAACCCCCTCCCACACCCTCCATCACACGCTTTGCTACCGTCATCTCTTGCCCTAGAGCGAGCAGTAAACAAATGTCGACTCTTGAAGTGGTGGAGATGGGTGGGATGTCGACGTCGCATTCTGGACTACGTATATCACAAAAACTGGTTTTTAGAAAAAAATGCTTTTTGTTCAATCCACAATGTGACGTCTAGCTTTGATTACCCGAACAGGAGGTGGAGAGGGAGGTGACATTGCTTATAAGGCTCCACTAGCTTAGGTCCAGATTATAATTATAAACTTTTTGGAATATTTTCCAATACAGTATTAGGAACATTTACCAGAAGGTAAAATGTTAATTTACATATCTCAATGAGTATATTCACTTTATTCTGATGAGGAAGAAGGTCCTGGTTGTGGAGATGACTAGGTGGGGGAGGGGACCCCAGCACCACCACTTGTGAGGCATCTTCCAGAGGTAGATGAACACAGCTGTTTTGAAAGGTTTTTGAAGATTTTCAAAAGCCCACTTCTTTGATCTGACTGAGGCTCATATGCTGCAGAAAGACCACAGACCCTGCATACTTCCTGGTGTCATGTGCCCAAAATTTATTGCCAGGGTCTGCTTGACTCACTGAGATAAATATTTTGTCATATGACAAGGAGACAATTTCTTACCAACCTGCGATGAGAATACATAGGGGCCTCGATTAGGAAATCTGGTTAACCATTCTTGAAGATTCTTAACTGGGCACAATATATGAGGAACCCTTATCTCATCCATTAACCATTTTATCCTGATAGGTTGAGCTTGAAAATCCTCCCTTTAATTTTTTCTTAGGATCTCCGTAGGAAAAAGGTAACATCTTCCTCAGAAAATACCAATAATGATGGATTATTGGAAATTGAAATCAGCCAGGTAGCGACGTGCCCTCCTAATATTCTGTATTAAGTCATAATCAGATGTTTTAATTGCCTGTATGTTGGCCTGGCAAGTTAATGCTAGGCATTTACATACCTAGGTATAAAGCTAGACGTCGCATTCTGGATTGAAAAAAAAAAGTTTTCTACATTTAAGTCAGTAGATTGTTTCAGCCATATCTAAAATTCTCTCATAAGTCACATTCTCATCTCTCCCTTATACAAATAGGAATTTATATAGTTAAACCATCCTTTGAGATGATTACTGTACTTTAAGGATTGCATGTTAATGAAAACACTTACCTTCTTTTATCACTGTCATAAAATATTACGCCCCTACAGAAATTAAACGGACCATACCTCACGCCAGGATCCTGAGTGAACAAAGCAGATGAGAACAACAGTCATGTTGTCACAGCCCAAACCACCCATCTGGCAGTCAGGAGCCAGACACCGGGTCATGAGGTCCTCACACGCATCTTCTGGTTCCATGCCCTGTGACAGCCGTAGTCGTATAAAGTTTACCACTTCCTGCGAACACATATCATAGAGTGACATACTGTACAGACTAGTTTCATATATATTAAACCCTCCACAGTTCTGAACAACTGCCACTCATGCCTCTATGATTGTAGGATTTAAAATTAGGTGAAAATTTTTCAATATTTTGTAATATTTCAAAATACCTGTATTCCAAATTATGGTATATACAGCTCCTCCCCGACTTACGACCTACTCAACTTACGACCACTCACACTTACGACCGCCTCAGTCGTACCAAAATTTTGTCAAATTATGTATTTTTGAGTCCCAATGTCAGTACACAGACAAAATTTTTCTTTGTAATTCACTTTAAAATGGCTGGCAAGCTTAAAAGTGAGTTTTGTGGTACTGAGAAGAAAAAAAGACACCCATTTTAGATTTTCTATGAATTATTTAAGCATTTTTAACTTACGACCATTTCGACTTACGACCTGGATTTGGGTCCCTAACCCCGTCATAAGTAGGGGAGGAGCTGTACAGTACTCCAACCCAAAAAACTGCATACTAACTATTAGTTAATGCACTGTAACAACTACAGTATTTTCTCTATTTAATGAACTAATTCGAGCCACCCCTTTCTGTTATTTCGAAATTGCCGCTAAATCGAACTTTACATTATTTTTGCTCGATTTAACAAACTAGTTCACTAAATCGAGCGTGATTCCATTAAATTCTGTGCCAAATGCACCACTGGCAAGTGGGGTTTATTTACATCCGCTCAGTCTGTGTCCTTCCACCACCGTGTGTGTTGTTCACTGCTACCTCTCGGTCTACCTCTCAGTCAACTAACTACTGTGCTTAAGATATCACGGCAAAAGTCTCAGAAAGGAAGTGGTGTGGGGGAGAAAGTCAAAAGAGTGCGGCTAGCAATTGGAAAAAGTTTGGAAATACATAACAGAAAAGTTTTAAACAAACACTGAACCCCCTAGTTTAAGGCAAGCTATGAATAATGTTTCTATGCACATATCATGTGTCTGAGGTGTCTCCGTAGATGTGAGCATATTAACAGAATTAATCCCGATTAAGTGAACTAGTTCACTGAATCATGCTTAAAATAATGTAAACAAATTCATTCAGCTAAATTGAGAATTTGTTATATCGGATTCCATTAAATCGAGAGTACTGTAGTATACTGTACTACTTTGCATGTTTCACTCCAACAAGTAATTCAGAGTGAAGAAAACATATAATTAAAAAATGGCTGGAAGAAAATTAAGGAGCTGCTGCTTTTATTGATAGGAAGAGGAACTTCCCTCCAGGTGAAAGGAAAGATGTAGATAACTGGCATGAAAAGTATGGACATTGAGTCTTGATACGGTTGGGATTACGAGGAATGTGGATTTGAGTTGTGACAACACTGTTGGTACCTGTCCCTGTACTGCCCAAACACAGTGTCCTCAGATGGTCTTATTTCTTCCAGTAATCATAAAGAACAGGTCTGTAGACACGGGGCATCAACATGGTTGGGATGAAAACAAACAAAAGATCATTCACGATTGTATTGTAAATTGTTTCTCCCCAATGATTTTGTGGTCCAAATTATTGCCACTCCTCCAGTCTCCTGCACTACACACACCTTGTGCAACATGTGGAAAAGTTCTTCTTCCTCATTTTCCTCGTCTTCTCTCCCAGTCACTCGGCACTTTTAGGCTGATGACTAGTTCATCAGTCACTCTCGCTGAAGCTCACACACCAACAATCATTTCTGAATTCACTCATCAGACCTACCAGTTCTCCAATCTCACCCTCACTCTCTGATTGCCATAATATATTACTTACTTTTGTCGAAGTCAAGGCAAAACTACTGCAGTGAGGGGTCTTTTCACACCCTGCACTTTTATGCCAAAAGTAGAGGTCAAACTATACAGAGTATATGCATAATATTTTTGAGGGGTTAAATATCATGCATTTCTGTGAGTCATTTATGGTGAATGATAGCCACTGGACGTGCATACTGTACCCCTGGATTTTTTCATTATGTTGCTACATGAAGAGCAGAACAAATACCTGATACAAATGAAGATTTACAGATAATTTTCTTATCGTTTGCATGTGTTAACATCACTGGTGGCGTTGTTCCCATGTTAGACTTGTCAGTGTAACCACATCCCCTTAGACCTCTCACTACCAGGCTGAGCTGTTATTAGTATTTTTCAACTTGTAATATTGGACGCACGCACGCACACACACAGAATGTGAAAAAAATATATCTCATTCGGTCAAGAACATAAAGGGAATAAACATTTCTTCATATACGAGAGTTAACATTCTGAGTGAGGGATGGGATCATGTTTCCTGAGGATATAAAGCATAAAGTACTTGAATACGTATTTACACAGATGCGCTAATATAGAGGTAATGGGAAATGTTTGAGAGGAGCTGTAAGGTTACCTCACTGGATGGATCTGGACTTAAACACCCAGACAATTATCAAAGGTCTTGGCATATAGAACAAAAAATACTGGGTAACTCTGTGCATAAATAATTGACACGACTCCCTCCCAGTGCCAGGAGTAGATTACCTCCCTCATACGCCTATACTGATTAAAGCAAGATCATGTTCGCTCTTGGATGTTGAGAGCAAATACTTAATTCCATCAAGAGAATGATGCTCAATGTACAGGCCTACAAAATTGAGGTACTGTACAGTGTGACAAACTACGTGAAAATCTCTGAGCTCAATAACTTTTGGGATTTGTAGACAACAAACTTTCTCCCTTTGCTGTACACCTCCAGTAATAGAAGTCCTAAAACAAGTTGATGAATATTAAGACAGTTTTAGGGTCAAGCTGTACAGTACTGTACTTTGGTTGGGTCACATGGAATGATATAGAATAAAAAATAAGTGGTTGGGAAACTTATTAGGTATTCACTGTAGATGAGGAAGGAATGATTTTACACACACACAAAAAAAAAAGAGTGAACTGAACTACAGCATACATAGGAAAACAAACTTAAAAAATACAGTATGTACAGTCCCCTTCACTAGTGCATTTACAGGAGCTAGTCTGGTTTGGTACGGTGTGGCAGCCCTGTGTTTGTTTACGTTTGACAGAAGGAAACTCGCAATAGTAAACATAATATGGAATCAAATTAAAACAATGTTAAAACAAATATCTCAATGTAATGATTTGTGGAATGTTTATATGACGAGGCCCTGTAAACGCACTAGTGAAGGGGACTGTACCTAGGCTATATGACGAGTCCCTGTAAATGCACTAGTGAAGGTGACTGAACTGTACCTAGGCTATATGACGAGCCCCTGTAAATGCACTAGTGAAGGGGACTGTACATCCTGAATCGCATGAAAATCAAGTACAGCAGAGGATTACACAAGAGTAGACAGTACAGTATAAAGAAACTACCAACTCTTACCTGGTTGGTCATGACATCCCATATGCCATCACACGCTAACACGATGAACTCCCATTCTTCTGTCAGCTCTCTAACAATTACGTCTGGAGACGCTGTGGGACATCACGATATAACCCAGTTACTTGTGATCAAATTCTCAAAGGTTCATTAGTTTAATATCTCTCGTAACAATAGATGTGGGGATGCACCTAACTGGTTGAATTAAACTAAAATATAAAATTAATACATAAATTCATATCAAACCTGAGGCTCTACATAAAATATTTTTGATCTTAATTATCCTCTCTTCACCCTTAAGTTGTAACTACTGTAAAGTGTTACTTCTCTCTACCAAACATCTATACTGTACTGTATAATGAAATTCACTATACTGTACTGTATACTGAACAGCTCCTCAGATTCCAGTAATACCTCTCTATTTGAACAAATTCACCAAATACTGAACCCTCTCCTGTACCCCTCCTCAAATATCTCAATTATTCAAATATAATATTGTAATAGAAAGCTTAATTGTGACTTATAAATCAAGAAAATATACTGTAATACTGAACAGAACTATAAAATAAGAACAATGAGTGGTGAGAAATTACTGTAATTCTGTGTGGGAGGAAAGACAGGTTGCTGACTGGACCGAGCGGAAAATTCCCCCATTGGTCCCATGACCCCCATAAAACGACACACTATAAATTCACCATATTTCCCATATTATTAAGGTTCATTTGGTGCCGGGTTAATAAAACATCATCGTAAAATAATCAGCCCCCCCCCCCCCCCAACAAAAAAAATATCCCACTCTAGACTTCAGATGAATTATTATGTCTTATTAAATTCCTGAACTGTTTTTCTACAATATATCTATGTGTTAATGGATTTAGTGTTTATTACAGTTTTGTGTTTGTAAACTATATTTTATTTAACAAAAAATACAGTACTGTATTGTGACAATTTATTTGGACTAAAAATATCGAACATTTTCAATATTAGACAAGATTTTTTTAATTAATTTTCAACCCCCCAAAACTCCCTATACTGAACTGGCTACTCACCAATTATTTCAGTCTAGAGAGGTAATACTGTACAGGAAAACCTGGTTGGTATATGAAGGAGGAGGAGCAGGGAGTGGTACCTGCCTTGGCACCGTCATTATCTTCTTCACTACAGCCAGTAAAATCATCACAAGCTTACACTTCTGGTTTTACCCAGCTGCTGCCATCAAGTAGTAATCACAGATAATCCAAGCAGGCATGGAGAATTACCAGTAGATGTTGTTGTTTATGATGAGTGCCAAATCAAGAGCCTCATATGCAGCCGTCTGAGAGTTCTGTGTGAGTCTCTTGAGGTTTACAGGTTAACGAGTGCTAAATAAACACACGGTAGGCTTGGATTATGTCTCACTTTTTTTTACTATTTCTCTTATATTTCACGGCTATCTAAATTATTACCGATTTACTGTTATTGCAAGAATTATTTCTATTTCACGAGAAAGACAGACTAGAAGCTTTTTAAATCAACCACCAAGCCAATACAACTATCTCACATGTGAACTTCCCCAGCTGCAGTGACAGCATCACCCAGCAAGTGCTCACTCACAGCCAAGGAAACTTGCTCTTCCTGTCACAATTCACCCTGAGTTTACCACATGCACCACTTGCCAAGATGTCTAAATGCTCAACAGCTTCTTCTTCTCCCAGTTCAAGTGAAAAAAGAGAAAGATGTTTAATTTAGAAGAGGTCAAATTTTGGATGAACTTGACTGTGGAATAAGTGTGCTAACTGTGGCAAGCTGAAATGGGATAAATGGAAACACAATTTGCTGCATCAAACTGAAGGTTGACAAGATTCGTGAAGCACATGTACAGCCATCCATGTGCAAGACTATCCAGGGTATAAGGCTGCCACTGTACCAAGAAATGGAGGATGCTTCCAGGATTTATTATTGGCCTGGCGAGTTAATGCTAGGGATTTACATCCCTAGGTATAAAGCCAGACGTTGCATTCTGGACTACCACAAAGACTCTTTTTTAGAAAAAGCTGCTTTTTTACCTCATGAAAACCTCAAAAATGGAAGGAATAAATGTTCATAATATTATTTTTATTATTTTTTTCATCTCGAGCACAATTCTACGGCCTCACTACAACATGATATTCATTGTTTACATCCAAGATGCTTCCAAAAACTTACCAAATACTGCCACATAAAATGATCTATCGGTGCCAAAATGGACCAACTTAACTTCTTAACCTATTTAACCTCGGTTAGATTAGGTAATAGGTATACAGTCATGTGCCGGTTAACGTCCGACCGAACAACGTCCAATCGCATATACGTCCGTGGACCCCCCACCACCCAAAAAAAAAATCTGTGACGCCTGCTGGACCACCACTCCATGACCCCCTGATGGAGACACGATGATCCTCCCCATACTGGTCAGATATTATGCGTTAAAGGAATATGCTTCCTTGATTAGGCTTTTTTTAAACATTTGCCTGCAGGTGTAATGTTAACCTACATCTATTGAGGATAAAATCTTTCATCTACAAATTGACAATAACACATTTGCTGTAATCAGACATATCTAGTTGCCTCAACAATTGCAACCCCAGTTGCAATTGGGGTTGCAATTTCAAATTCTGTGGCATTACTAAGTACTGTATAGTGAAGTCTCTGGTGCACTCTAAGATTAAGAGAGAAAACGGAGGACTCAGGCGTCCTGATGTGAGAGAAAACGGACTCGTATGATGGGGGACCAAATAAAAGAAGCATAGCTACATGTTTTGTGGACTACAGTATTAAGCGTATCCTTTTCATCACCTTGTAATAAACCTAGCCATGCCTATGTGTGTTTATGATATTTACCATAACATTATATATATATTTAGTGGGTCTAAATGGTCGTAAAATAGGAAACTTGGGGTTGGGTCTTGGGTGCCTGGAACCAATTAGAATAAATCCCATAGGTTCTGTACTTTCGTTATCAGCGGGGAACCAATTAGGTGCGATAACCAAGGGATGACTGTACTGCACTGCATACAATTGTGACACTGACCAGTTGCTTCTGGTGTTATGGTACAGGGGTACCAAGTGACAGCACTAGGATCCCGCTTCCTCTATCAAGGAATAAACAATTAAAATTTAAATGGAAAAAAAAACATTCAAATAATGGGACCTAGCGAACCTAAATGGACCTAGAGCTGGCACAGTCACGTATGCATCGCGTATTCTTATAGATTGTGCGGCCAGGCGTATGTTATCTAGTGAATTTAGTCAATATTGTACAGTAACAATGGACCTAAGTGCAACCCTGTATTGTACATGTACTAAATGATTATGGTACTAAAATTGTTATGTCTATTGCAAATATAGCTTGTTTATACAGGTATTCAAATAAATTACTATCTTACAAGAATCCCTCCAATGTAAGTTATATTCACCCAGGTCGTTTGGGTGGCAAATTATGAGAAGAGTTTAGTCACTCTTAAGTAATGATAAATAAACACGCAGGCAGGCCTTCAGCGCCAACTGTCAATTCTTATCTCAAATAAATAAACAAACAAACAAACGCCAGACATTCTATCCCCCCCCCCTCGTGTTCCAAGATAAAAGATTGGTGATTTCTTTGTTTATTTTATATAATATCTCAGACTAAAGTTAGGATAATATAATTTGCATTGCTGAAATCCTTGCAAGAGAGAGATTAATTTGAATATAAGCGTCATATATTTTGCTCAAGACATAAAAAATGTAGTACATTAGTGTACAATACTGTAGTACATTTTATAAAAAGTTTTTCAACTGTATTTTTTGGTAGATTTACATAAATTTCTTCATTTATTTTCATCCATTTACATACACACACCGTACTAAAAGAAACGTAAAAGAAATAAATGACCTTAGTGCAAAGCTGGAGTGTACATGTACTAATTTGATTACGGTACTAAAATTGTTATGTCTAGTGCGAATTATAGCATGTTTATATTCAAATTAATCAGTATCTTACAAGAATCCCAACAATGTTAATTATATTCACCCAGGTCATGTCACTGGCTTTTTATAAGAGAGACGCTTAGTCACTTAAGAACTGATAAATATACACGCGTTAGACCTGGGCCTGTGCCAACTGTCAAACGTACTACCTCCCCTCCCCCCACGCTCCCTCCTTCCCTCCGTCTCCCCAGCGTTGCTGGAATCCTTGTAAAACAGTGAATAATTTTAATATAAACGTCATGTATTTTGCACAAGAGATAAAAATTAATCACCTGCATCACATTACAGTAGTGATTTAAGAGTAAAAGTGTATATGTACGTACATAGTATTCCACATAAACGTAAGTATAAATACAAAGTTTATGTGATGATCGGACAACGTCCATTTCGGTTAACGTCACATTTCCAAGAACGTATCTAGGACGTTAACCGGCGCATGACTGTACAGTGGGGTATGCTATAACGAATGGATTCTACTACGAATATTCCTATAACGAACGGTTTTACCTATAAATTGAGAATGCTATAACGAACGAAACTCCTACAACGGATCCTTTTTTTTTTTTTTTTTACTAATTTATTGTTTTTTTATTACAAGTATTAATGATATTCTTTATTTCAGGGGTTTAGATGCATATTTATGCACTTTTTTACAATTTTATATTATATTTTTCAGTGTTAGGTGGTTGTATTTGGGGGCCTGGAACGGATTAATCCTATAACGATCGAATGCTATAACGAACAAGGTTCTAGAACCAATTAGATTCGTTATAGCATACCCCACTGTATTAGGTTAGCTATGTAACTTTTATGTCTGATAAATCATAATAATGTAGCAATACAGTACTGTAACTGGTAAAGTCATAGAGTGCAGCCATGTACAGTCAGCAAAAAAGATTTCTGCACCTCTTGGTCTGATGGCCTCTTCAACGATCACTGACTGAGGCCATGTTAATTTGGTAAGGTTGGTATTTCTGGTTGTATAACCAGTATGATGTATTTTTTTTATCACATATAGTTAATACAGAGAAATTAACAGGAATCACCCACATAAATGAGTGTTGTTCAGAATTCTTGGTCCAGTGTGTCATATTGTATAACACCATAAAGGTGCATAAATTTTTTTGTCGACTGTACAGGTTTGTGTTCAGGACAGAAATTAAAAAAAAAATAATAATATTAAGAAAACTTATTCTTTCCAGTAATAGGGACCTTTCATGGGGTAAGACAATATTATCCTCTATAAAAAAAGTCTTCAAGTTACTGGATAATATGCACAACCATCCAGTATTACCAGCAATTCCAGCTCAGTTGGTTGAGAGATATGACAAGTCAGCTAGTGACAGAAAATTCACAGCAAGCCAAGTCCAGCTTCACAGCTTCATAAAACATGCCAAGCTACACTGTGTGACTCTCACTGGGGAGGCTGCATCAGCTTGACACTGCTGCAGCAGAAACCCAAATTAATAAGTTTTGGTTTATTCAGGTGTCAAGGAAATGCATAAATGATCTTTATTTTATTTATCTGAGTGGGCTGGAAAACTGTTTTTATGTGTGTGTGTGTGTTGATGTAGGCTGACTACAGAGTCAGGAACTTCGTCAGTTATATGTTGAATCTGTGGGATGCTGAGTTAGTTGGAGGCAGTGATGTATTGCTTTGTGTGGTTATACAGTTCTCTTTATTTTTCTATGGTGTACCAGAACACTGTATATTTCTTGCTTGTTTTTAGTGAGTAAATAAATCTTTTAAGCAACTTGAAGTTTTGGGGCCTCCAGTCCCTGACCCTTTATTGTGTTTGAGTCATATACTGCAACGTACTGTATATATTTTTATATTGTGATTATTTACATCACAAACGTTTGTGATCTAGCCCATGAAATAACCCAAGGCTACTGTACCTGTTGCTAGTTGTGGCCTGGTAGAGTCTCACTGTAAATTGGATGATATTCTTGGAGGCTATTTTGGGGCTTTAGTAAAGCTAACCACTCAAGTACACTCATACATCTTCAGTCACAATGAATAATTATTATATAAACATTTGAGAACCTCGGCCCAGGTCTATTTATATGCTCACAGACACATGATAAAAAATCAAGGAATGATTTTGAAAATACAATTTATTGAGGAGTCAAAACAAAGAGGTTCATGTGTTTACCCATCAAAGTGCACTGGCAACAACCCAGGCTAACCTTGGCTGCTGGTACTAATCATACAATTAGTACAACTCTCCTAACACAAGTTGAACTCTTACAGAGGGGTTTGAGAGGTGAAAGGTACCACTCATGGTTGAAAGATAAACAGATCTTGGTGTTATAACTACTTGCACACACAGACCTTCCCTTGTCAGTCTTTGGCTACGTTGTATTTCCAGTAACAGGCAGAGATGCAACTAACCTCCATCATAAAACTGTTTCTTTCATGCCAACTGTCAATACTGAACTAGTGATTAGCCTGGAACACAACCCACATATTTATCGGGTAAATACCGCATAATATTGTGCAGTACTCTTTTTGGACTGACGGAAGCTTATATATATTTGTACTGTATTAGGCCAGTTTTGTGGACATAAAAACTAACATAATAAATATTTACATACACCTAATACTTTACTGGAAACCTCTATTGAAGAATAAGCCAAGTAACTGAATAAGATACATCTCTCAAACAAAATTCAACACTAATATGGGGGAAACCAATAATATGTAAATGTGTCTAATTAACTGAACCTGAAAGATATCACAAACACAAAATTGTGAGAATGTCCTGATCAACATGACTAATATGTTAAAGAAATGATTCAATTACTTACCAGTTACAATTTGTTCCTCGGGACTTTTTAGTTCATTTTTCTTGAAAACAAAATCTCCCAAAGCTCTTGAGAGTGCCAAGTTACCATTAACTCTGTTGAGCTCCACCCACCCCCCTGCTGCTGTGATTCTTCGTTGTTCTGATGCTAGGCTGGGTTTGTGATCATTGCTTAACTCTACAACGTGCCCTGCTACACTTCCGATTGCTCGAGAATCTCCAACATTACCCTGAAATAAACAAATCAAATTGTCACTGCTACAATAAGGTGTAAATTACTGTATACCTGAACATTTACCTCTAAATGAAATATTGATCCTGAAATCCCACTTTATGACAGCCTGGACCAGGTGACTCATAACACTGTACAGGTACAGTGTAAGCCCAGACTACAGTACAGTGTGTAGTGTTAAACATCAAGATTCACTTTCAACAAAGTTTTGTGATATTATTTTAACAAACCAAACCCAAAGTAGAATGAAAAGAAACAGAAAAGATGTGAAATATTATAAAATGTTGAGGTTTACTTTGAATGAAGTAAAAAAAATACAGTAAAACCTGGCTAAGCCAGACCCTGCTTAAGCTGGACAAAATTATTTGCCAAAAAATACTAAAACACAATTTGTCGTAAGATGACATGTCCGTCTTAAGCCAAAATTTAAAGGGAGCAAGACAGACAGACCTCGTGATCCACCCACGCTGGTAAACAAAGGGACAAGTGTCACGCGCTCAGTCATAAATCAGCGTTGCCCGTGATAGCATCACTTCTACTATCTCGCTCCGTCGATTGTGATTTACTGCCATTTAGACGCGCTGAACTTTATTTTGAAACTTATTTGACATTGCCAGAAATGTGATTATGTTGTAGGCTGATGTAGCATACATATTTTTTGCATTATTATTGCAAAATTAGACAATAACCATTGTTTGGTGTCCGTAAGGGTGGTGAGAAGGTTAAGCCTAAAACCTTATCAGGGAGCAAAAGGTTGAAGGTGATTGAAAAACTAGAAAAAGGTGCTGCTCCCTCATAAATATGCGATGAATACGGAATTTCAAAGCAGTCAGCGTCGGACAGAGAAAATCGAAAGATAAGTTGAACAAATATGCCTTGAAATTTAATGTGGACCAGGGTTTGTTGCCTCGCCTCGCCTGTCACACTGTCTATTCTACACCTCATTTGTATGAACGTTCTGTCTAGTGTGCCTAACATTCCATTTACACAAATTACTGTTGGCTTGTGTATTCTTGTAGTGAACATAATGCTGCATGAGGACTTGAAAGAGGCAGTGTATAAATGGTACATACAGCAATATGCAAGTGGAATAGCAGCCATAGGTGTGGAAATCCAGGCAGCTGCTGAAAGGGTAGCAAAATATATGAATGTAAAGGATTTTCATGCTAGTGCTGGTTGTTGTTTTTTTTAGATTTCGAAGACACCAAAATATTCCTTTCATAAAAATTGGATACATTGGTGTTGTACTCATTTCTTTTTTTAAATTGTTTTTTCTCTCTAAGGCGGACAACCTCATATCCCAGACACCCCTTCCCCCCAATTAGTCCGCCTTAGCCAGGTTTTACTGTACGTATATCAGAAAAGATGTTATCCACCAAGCATAAGGCTCTAGTGATATCCGCAGCTCATTCTCCTCTTCAAAAAGTCTAAACACATCCATTTTCAGTTTAGAGGTTGTGTAAACATCACTCAAGTGCTCGAAGTTTACCAGAGTGAGTGGCCCATGCGGTTAGCCAAGTGACACACCTCTATAATGTAGTGTTAAAAAGAGAGTTATTACTGTACCATGGGTAAACTCAAATCAGTGGAAAGCATTAAGAGTGGTGGTAGTTACCATACATCACCCCACTGGTTGATCAGAGAAGGTGAGAGCTTTACCATACATGTCGTGTGGTCTGGTGCACTATTTGAACTGTTTTTACTGATTTAAACATCTCTTTTTTACTTTGTAGTACAATTTTCCTTCAGAGTAATGATCATTGTGCTTCAATATTTATTCCATGCACAGAAACATACCATTACTCGAGTGTATTACAGCAGCAACAGCAGAGAGATTTATAGGACACAACAAGTGGAGAAAAGTAGCCAATCACAGTGAGCCTTTTGATCCCTGACAAGATAACCAGCACCAAGCCACAAACTTCTTGGCAATGATCTAACCACAAGAATATTCACAGGATCAGTAATAACAGATGGGATCTTTTTGCCAGTAGAGTAACCAGAAATAAAGGAACATCTCAAGTCCAGTTACTAAAGAGTTTGGGTGAAGTGAATCCTTACAGTAAAGTATACCAAGGTGGCAAGAAAGTATTAGTAGATGTCAGAAGCGCTGCAGCATTTGGAGATTCTGGTGAATCAAATTACCTGTACTGTATTGGGAAAGGACATGTTGACAAAAAAAAATTTCATGTTTTCACTGTTTTAACTCCTTTCCCACTAAGGTGTTAGGTGGCTATAATCAAGTGACTCTCCCTCATTCACTACCATCTATTCTCTCTATCTTCATTAGCAAACATGTTCTGCTATGGCAATCCCTCCCCAAGGCCCCAAGATATAATTAACACAGCAGACTGACCAAATATACAAGTAAGACAAACAAAAACACTCACACAATAAACAGAGCCATTGCGAAGAAGGCAGCAGATAGCTGTGGTACCTGCCAATTCATCCTTCAGCACCTCATCTGTCTGCATGAAGTTGTCCAAGTCTAGGAAACCCTGTAAGAGGCCAAGATTCACAAGGTAATCAAACACAGCTGCTCCATTCACCCACAAATATTCTGTTGGTCACTTCTCACCTCAGTAAAATAAATAAACAGACAGGAAATACATATGCAGGTGTGGGACCATTTATCCGGCATGCTTGAGACCTGAGAGTTACTGGATAAATTTTTGTTTCTAGAATTTGGAGCACCAGGCCTAAAATGTACTAATTGTACAGTAAAAACTCTATAACTGGTTGTGAAACCTCTGTTGAGATCACTAGATTCACCCCTAAAAGTAGCTTTAACTGTACACTGTAACATTAAAACTTAAATTTGTTGGCATATAATCAGCAATTACGAAAGCATAAAAAGAGAAAAATTATTAAGTACTATTAGTGTGCAAACTGCTTCACAGTCTCCACTGATGCTTGCCTTAGCAATGCAGCAGTGTCGCTAGCAATGGTGCTTCATGCCACAGACACTCCACACAGCGTAATAGTGGAAACCCATCAGCAAGTTCATAAACCTACAGTACAGTACTACACCCATTTTTACTTATCTTATGATATAAAATAATTGTGTATGGTATTCTCCTTCTGACAGCCAACATTTTTTTTTTTTTATGGGGATTAGCCCACCACGAAAATGCCAGAAAACCAGCTTTTTAAAGTGAGACAGATTGTCTGAGTATGGAAACACAGAAGAAGGCAGAGCATTCTACAGTTTGGCTGTGTGAGGAAAGAAGGATGCACTATAACGCGTTATTCTAGTGTGACCAACATCCACAGAGAAATGGTGGGCACCGGGGGCAAGAAGTGTGTTACGAGCCCACGGCCTTGCCGGCGGTACACAGGATGCCAAATCCACAGAACATTGCCCGTTAAAGTACAGTACCTGTAAGAGTGAAGCAACATTGCGGCGAAGAGAAAGGGTAGAAAGATTGGCAACTAAAGGAGGAGAGTTAATAAGATGTAATGCCTTTGATTCCACCCTCTCTAACAGTTGGACAGAAGAAGAGCCAACCCAGATATGAGAGCAGTACTCCAAATTAGGACGAATGAATCCCTTATAAACCTGAAGCAACTGCTCAGGAGTGAAGTAACTACGGCATCTGTACAGCATTCCCAACTTTCGGGAGGCAGCTTTAGCTATATTAAGGATGTGTGATTTCCAGGACATATTGGAGGAAATGATGAGGCCTAGCATATTTATATCAGAATTTGGTAGAATGATAGCGTCCTGAAATGTAATTGGTGGGAGATCATCTAATTTAGAAAGTGTAATTGGTAAATACTGAGTTTTATTACTGTTGAATTTAACCAAGTTTGTACCTCCCCATTCAGAGAAGCTGCAAAGATCCGCATTGATAAAAGTAATGATATCAGCTCCAGAAACAGATCAAGTTTGATAGTTAGGAGGAAGGGGATATGTGAGGAAGAGTGAAAAGTAGAATCATCAGCGTAAGAATGGATAGAATTAGTTGTACTGTGAAGTAAATCATTGATAAAAAGAAGGAAGAGAGTAGGTGAAAGAACAGAACCCTGTGGGACACCACTATTGGGAGAGAATGAGTGACAGATCGATCCCTTGACAACGACTGCCATGGATCAGTTCTCATGGAAGCTAGAGATTAGAAAACAAAGTGGGGGAGAGAAACAATAAGAGGGAAGTTTAGAAAGCAAAGACTTGTACCACACCCTGTCAAATGCTTTAGAGATGTCGAGTTATTGATTATTATGCCATTTAATGTCTAATTTCACATCTAAAATTACAATCAAACACCGTTTCTTAATAAAAGCTGCGCATGGTGAAGAACTAGCATTTTTTTAACTCATTATGCAAGACTTGGGGAAGTTTCTAAAGAAATTAATTTCACACATAGGGTATGTAAACATGTCTCAAAATATGATGATTTTTTTTTTTAGAGAACCGTCAATATTTCAGTAGACACAGCCATCAAATATGAAGACAACTGTAGACTGTTTGTTAATTATATTGTCACACTACATCCTCCACTTATCCTCACCATCATTATTCTCAAAATTTATGGAAATTCATTTACTGTACACGGAAAATTTTTATTTATATGTTGAATTTTATTATTTTTATTTATCTAACTGATTCTTTAGTATTATTATAATGATTATATTGTATTAAAATGCCGAGGAAAAGAAAACACAAAGTTCCCACGAGCTGAAAACTCTTTTTACTCAGTAGTTATCAGCACATACAGTACATGGGTCATGGAGGGACAGAGCTTTATAGTCTATGTTGCTAAAAGAAACAGTCTCTATTAAGGTCTCTTATTGCCTGGGAGGTGTTGTTCTCTCATAATTACTGGGAGCACCAAGATGAACATGTCATCTTATACTATAGCTTGTACCCTGTAATAAAAAATGTTTTGCAAAGTTGCAAATTTGGATAAATGTTTAGGGCAACATTTTTTGCTAAGATACTGGTTATAAAGTATTTAATTTCTATATAAATAACATAACACACTAATCACTACTAAGCCCTGCTAATAGAGCATGCTTCCCCCTCCCCCAAATGACAGAGAAACTAATAGTTCTGTAAACAAAACAGATTAACATGTCCACCAACCCGTTTCATGGCCGCTTCAATGTCACCTTGTTTGTACTCTGGTCGTTTTAAGATACTCTTGTGTAGGTGCTTGCCAGCATGCTGTGCAATTCTTGCTCCTGTAACATAAACACATTTTAATACGTTTAATCTTAGAACAAACTACTTCTTCCAAACATCAGTTACCTCACGTGCCCTTACAAACATTTAACTAGTTACCCACATACATTTACAACAGGGTTAAGCTCCCACAAAACTATTCATAAATATTTATAGATTCTTCATTATACCATAGCTAATAATAAACCAACACTACATTTGGTTATATCCTTTTATTTCAGGTATAGACCAAAGAAAACAATACAGCCATTCACTTTATATTTGTACTACTGTATGATGTATGTAAGATAAATTTTGAGAGGCCATACAATACTGTACAGGAAGAAATAAATTAAATGGTTAGGTTTAAATGCACACTACACAGCCAGTCTCTGCCAATTTGTAAACAAACTTCAGAAACACAGTAATATACTGTATATAACATCATAATACATTAAGTACAGTAAGTACTGGTATGCTACACATCCCTCATGCTGGGTTTAAGTATTTAACATAACCCCAAATGTTTTGAAATGATGGAATTACTGTTGAAGTAAGAAGAAGTGGCATCTTAAAGGAATCTGTTGGTGTATTTTTGGGGCTGTGGTCCCAGAGGCTAAGAGGATAAAAGTAAAAAGTAAAAGTAATACATTTGATATTTTACAGAAATTCTCAGTCCTAATCTTGCACTCCATCGGGGGTCTATCGTATAGTACAGTACGTATTCAGAAAAGGGCAAGCATATCAAGACCAACAATACCAACTTATCATTACCCAACTTGCATACAATACACTACAGTACTGTACTGTCGAGGATATCCGTTGATAATACACAAGTGAAGGCGTCAGTCAACTTGACACAACACAAATGGTACAGACAACACTTACCTCCGTGACCATCATAAACAGCAAAGAATGCTGTTCCTGGGTCATCTGGCAGGGAGAGTATTGTTGTGTGAGCATCCTCCATGTTCACCCGCCATCCCTGCATACACGATGCACCAACACGTAACCATGAATTCTCACAGCGAGAAGTTTCTTTCTGTGTCACTGGTTCACTCAGAGTCTGCCCCATACTGCTAAAAAAATAATTATTATTCACATACACTGTTAGGAGGTTAGTGTACAGTCAGAAAATAAGCGTCGACCGCCCCAATGTCGGTGGAATAGAAAATGTGCAATAACGACCAACTGATGTCGGTAACCACAGGTACTGTATACGTTCACAGTTTTCGCACCAGGTTTCATATTGCTACCCACGTCAGGGTGGTCAATACTTTTTTATTAACTGTACAGGTAATTAGAAGTCAATTATTGAGACATGAGGCAATTAATGCAGTGTTGTGTGAAATACTTAACTATGTAGAAAGGCCAATAAGGACTTATATATGCCGGGGGGGGGGGGGGGGGGGAGGGGGTTCGGTTAGGTTAGGTTTTTTGCGAGAGAAACGTCATAGAAGAAAAGATTAAATTGCAATAAACAGCAACCACAGAATTCCGGAAATTCGCGACACTCAATCGATAGAACTATTTTTTCTGTAATAATTTTCTTATGTTACACTAGGTTAGGTTAGGTTAGGTAACACATTTTTGTATCATATTCTTTGGTTTCTATAATCTGCAATTTTACCTTTTCTTCTATGACGTTTCTCTCGCAAAAAAGCCTAACCTAACCTCCTAACTTAACCCCCCGGGCATATATAAGTCATTTGCGAGGGAAACGTTTGAGAAGAAAGGTGGGTTAATATTCGTCCATTGGCTGTCCTCCTCGTAGGTTAGGTTACGCAGGTTGGTCACTTTGGTACGAGAATAGTATATGTGTGTGTGTTTTGGCGTTTTACTTAAATCTTATCTCCATTCTTGTGGAAATTAGCAGTTTGTTAAAAATTAAAATGTTTGAAGAAAAAGACTAATTTACACAAGAAATTAAGGTCGGATTAAAACGCCAAATAAACGATTCTCGTGCCATAACCCGAGGAGAGCCAATGGACGAATATCAACCAAGAGATGCCTTACAAGTCTTAAAACTATCTACAGTAAAAATAAAATCCCTTAAGGGTAACATAGCATCAAGTATCAGTATTCCCACCCCTAAAAAAATTAATAATCCACATATACCAAAACACATTTAATCTCATTCCTTTTCATTAATTCCACACCAAAACCTTTTATTCTAAGGTAATATATCAAACAATAGATAATTAAATAACCCAATTAATCATATATAATACCTATAATTAACCTTAGGGTGAAGTACAGATACAGTAACTACCTAATGACTTATACCTTAATTACGTTATTCCTCACCTCTAACTACCTACATATGTGTTAAATACATACATATATACTTAAACTAATGTACCTGGACGTGTATAAGAGTGACTTACGTGTTAATAAAGGGAGTAGAGGCGGGGTCACTTCTCCTCCTCCCTGACACCATGTAAACACTAACAACATTCATACTTCACTAAAATATAACTATTCTCTATTATTCTTCTATTTATCATTACTAATATCTCTTTATTATACATTATAAATATATAAAAAACAATTATTTCTTATTAATTATTATTATTAAATTACTTAGAGGTTAAGTAACCCCCCCCCATTAGCATTCATTAGTGACCACCAGTACCAACAGTGAGGTCAGTCCCTTTAAATTTCTTCAATAACCTACTATAAATTACCTATTGTAGTCTATTAACAACCATAAAGGAAGATAACATTGTATTGGATAATATTAATAACCTTTATCATAGTTATTGAGTCTAATAACATCAGTACTTGCTTAACCCTAGTGGATATTTGACCGTGAATGTTAACCCTAGTGGATATTTGACCGTGAATGTGGACCCTGGGGTATTATTTATGGTTAGTATTTGTTATATCTCGTTAATAGTAGTAGTAGTAGTTGTATTTGGGGTTCTGTAATGAGGCTGTTATGTCTGTGTCCAACTCTAGACTTTTTGCTGAATAATTGATGATTTAGCTGTCGAGAAAATTTTATTTAACTGGATTTTAGCTTTGTAATCATATAGTAAATCCTTATTTCTCCAAGCTTTGTCCAAATGTCTTTCAAAAGTTAAGACTTAGATCCAGTTACATACAGGAGTAACACATTCAGGTTATTGGTGTAATTTGACTTTCACACAACTATGGAATCTTAAGAATTTTTTATCTTTTCACTCAATAATTTATACAATTCTAAGATACTTTTCTTCTATGACATTTTCCTCACATGACCTAAAAATTATGTAACCTAACCTAACCTAACTTAACTTCATTTGGTATATATTTTGCTCTCAGACACATCACACCAAGAGGTTATAAACTACTCAGACATTTAGTTCTCTCTATTCTCAACCCCATATATACCAGGCGGAAATGGATAATAACGACACAATTTAATTTAATTGATTTTACGTAGTTTTCAGTCTTTGTCTCTGTGAGGAGATGTTATCTGAGCGTCACGCATGCACAGTACTGACCGAGTCATCCAGTCGTGACCAATGATGTATCAATATCACGCAAATTTTTTCGACCAATCGCATTTGATTTTTATTTGATTTTTTCCAAAGGAAGCAGCCTGGGTACGGATTTTAATTTCATTGACCAGTCTCACAATGGCCGTGGTGGAGGTTGGTTGTCATTCATCCTCGGACTTTTGGACATGGTGTGCCCCAAAGTCTTAAACTACTGAAACATGTAGGTTCAGTTAGGTTAAGCTAGGCCTACCAGGGGTCCGGGGGCAGAGCACCAGGCTAGGGGTTAGGTTAGGTTTTGTTAGATTAGATGACTCGTTTTCTCCCCCCACCCAAAAACCCTGATTTCCCAGGCCCTCCCCCCATTATAAAGAGGGGGGGGGGGGGGGCAAAAACGAGCAATTTCCACCAAAAATGAAAGTCATATTAATTTAAAACACACCAAAATACACTGGTAAAACATATTGGTCAACCCATAGGGACTCATGTCCTAAAGTAAAAAAATTTCTGTCTAAACTATTGATTGCAAATACGAAATTCCAAAGATTCCATGTTGAGTGAAAGTAAAACAATACCCAATTATTTATTACTCTATTACAAAATGAGTTCTTTCTCTTGTTTAGTCGTGATCTTCCCTTAAATATTTTCTTACGATGACCTCTAGTTGTCTGGTCCTCTCACAATATCCAGACACTCTTCCAGGTTGTATACCACACAGAGTCTTGTGTGTTTCTGTCATGTCTCCTCCTGTTCTTCAGTAGGCTAGTGTTGGTTCTCTCAGCTTCCTTAATGTATCTTCATAGGTCAGGCTCTTCAACATTGGTACCAGTTCACTTACTCTATGCTGCACGTTTTATATTGCTTCTATGTCCTTAATTAAATATGGACACCAGACTTTATTAGCATATTCCAGATGGGGTCTAACGAGTGCCACATAAAATTATTTAAAAATTTCCTCATCTAGGGATGCAGATGTTCGTCTTTTGAGGCCAACTATCCGATTCGCTTTGTTTATTTTTTCTGCTAGATGTCCTGGGAAATTCAGCTTGTTATCAATTACTACCCCTATGTCCTTCTCAGAGTACACTTCCATCATTTCCTCATTCATACTGTATCCATTTACAATAGACGTTGCAACTCTAATGTACAATCGACCCTCGTTAAAAGGGACTATTAGGGGGGGAAGGGTGTCTGTTTTAGCCGATTGTCCGAATTAACTTATTTAGGGGTTAATATTGCATAGGCCTACGTATATGATATTGGAAATACAATACCGTATGTACACTGTACGCTGAACATGATACACATTAACAAAAATACAGGAATTACTCTAAACATCATATAACTAGCCATATAAAACATTGCAATAAGTAAACATAAAAAAGTTAATACCGTAAATTGTTAACTTAATTCACCTTTGGTAGATGATAGATGAGCTTGATGTGGTGGAGGTGGGGGTAGAGGTGATAACTTGTCATTCAGAGTCAGTAGAGCTATGATGCTCCACTGGTCCTTGTCCCCCACTCGTAGAAGGCTGAGGTGACTGAGGATGGCCTGAGTCAGCAGCAGGAGGGTCATCAATATTGTCAGCAGCAGGAGGGTCATCAATATTGTCAGCAGGCTCAACAGCTGCAGCAGGGTTGGGCCGAACTGGCTTGAAGAATGAGTCGAGTTTCAGTTGTTTTCCTTGATGATGCTGCTGCCTCTATAATGAGTTCCCTAAAGGCTCTAATATGTTGATAGTAATGCTAAACATCACTTTCTGCTGACAATTCAATGTACAAAATGACATTATCAATGGATTCTCGTATAACAGAGTTTGGGTTTCTTGGGCAATGGTTCTTCGTCTTCCTCATCTTGACTATCTCTGCTGTCACCAACGAGAACTTCATTCGCTATTTCTTCTTCTGTTAAGACTTGGTATCCAGGGTCACCCTCTGTGTCTTCTAGCCAGTTTCTGATGTCGTCTTCTGTGACATCATTTTCGCCCTCCCTCTGAAGGATACGATGAAAGTCCCTTGCCTCAAATCCTTCGAAATCATATTCTACCTCCACATTGTACTGAAGTTTTTTCCAAGCATGGGTAATTTTGTTACACATTCCATGGCGATTTCTAAATCGCCATAGCTACCCGTCACTAGCTTCGAAATTCTCGATGCCCACATGACTTACTAGCTTAGCAGCAGCAGCTTGAATTTCTACACCACGGACGACATTACCACAGGATCGTTGCTGCATAAACCACTTCGTCACGGCCTCCTCAAGATTTGTATCTTTTGCCACTCTCATACGCTTCCTTGCACCAACAGATGATGATTTAGATTTGCATCAACAGTATATTTCAAAGAAAATGCAGGGAGTTTGTCCTTAGCCTTGCGTATGTCCGAAACTGTTTGCTTTTTAACACCGTACTTGTCACAAACTCTAGCCACCGAAGCACCAGCCTCTAACTTCCTTATAAGTTCCAATTTCTGGTTCACAGAAAGGGTCACATGCTTCCTTTTCGGTATATTACTCCCCCCTTGAAGACATGATGTAAAATAGAAGGCTGAAAGATGCCTAATCACTGAAATATCAACGAAAATTGCAGGGCAACACAACACTGATACTAGAATATGGCACTAAAAGTCAACAATGACTGGCGGTCTGGCGCGTGCGAGCCATCTATCGGACAATCCCAGAACCAGAAATTTGACACGGACAGTCCTTCGCTAAACTCAGATTTTGTCCAGTTTATCCGATATCCAGATTAAATGGGTCCCTTTTAACGAGGGTCGACTTACTTGCATTTCTTCGGATGAAATCCAAGTAGCCACTTTTCTGCCCACCTCTTCATACCTTCTATGTCCTCTTGAAGCTTGTCAGTGTCTTTTGTTTGTAATTTGTCTATAAATTTTGGTGTCATCCACATACAAATATACTTCACTCCCATTTCTGATAACTTCTGGAAGGTCATTTATGAAGATAACAAACAATCATGGTCCCAACACAGACCCTTGAGGAACACCGCTTATTACCTCTTGCCATGCAGACTTATGACCATTCAGTACAACACATTGCCTTCTGCAGCTTAAAAAGGCCTCTACCCATTTCAAATATCTGTCCCCAGTACAATATCTCTATATTTTTTCCAGAAGTCTTCTGTTTGGCACTATGTCAAAGGCCTTCATGAAGTCACAGTATGTTATATCCACAGCATCTCCTTCCTCCAGTGTCTCAGTCCACTGATCCATCACTTTTATCAGTTGTAGAGTTGTTGACTGCCCTGGCAAGAAACCAAACTGCTTGGTACTGTATAATTTATGTGCCTTCATATGCCCCATTATCTTTTCCCTGATTAGCAACTCCATTAGCTTACAGATTACACTGGTGAGGCTCACTGGTCTGTAGTTTGATGGGTCACAGCGGTTTCCATGCGTGAATATAGTAGTGATGTTTGCAGTCCTCAAGTCCTCTGGTAATCGGCCACTATTGAAGGAGTGTTCAAATAATATATTCATTGGTTCTGCTTTCTTATCAACTCCTTCCTTGGTGATTCTTGGATGCAGACCATCTGGCCCTGGAGACTTGTTTCTTTTCAAATATTTGATAGCTTCCACTTCCTTGGTTGGAAGACTATGTATTTCCCCTGCTGGTTCCTTTGTAAACACTTTGCTGAAATATTTGGCCAGTATATCAGCCTTGTCTCTGTCCGTTTTTGTCTTAATCGTGTTTACATCATCAGCATAAAGATCTGGGATACCGATTTGTCTTGTTAATCTTGCCTGCACATACAGGTTGTACCTCTCTAGTCCGGCATTCTGTGGTCCGGAACGATTTTAGTTTGTCCAATAGGTAGTTAGGTAGCTTTTTTTTTTTTCTTTTTTTTTTTTAAACCTATCTGAATTATTATTATTATTACAGGAGTATTAAATTTTTGCCCCTCAGGCCCCAATGTGGGTCAGTGACCTATGCCCGGGTGAGCTAATCCCCTTAAAAAAAAAAAAAAAAAAGCCGCGGGAAATTAAGGTTTGTTTACATCCGGCAGTTCGGCAGCTCTCTCTCTCTGCTTGTCTATACAGAGTACAACATTTAACCCTTCAATATATATGAGCAGTAAATAAGTGTTGCTTTCATATTCTTATGTAGAGTAATGACGATAAATTTTCACATGTGCGCACTTACATACGAGCAGTCTCACTTTTTTCTTTACCATTATCGTTAGCTACTTCTATTGTTCCATTTATTAACATTAAATAACATTACTTAAAACAACCATATTAATTTTACTACAGCTACAACCAAGGTCTTATTTTCTTCAGTTTTATATGTAGAACCAGTCAGTCACTGGTTTTGTAATCAACGAAAACAATGCTGTCTCATTTCCTCGTGTGTTTTAATATTCTACGCATTATTAATGAATTGTATTGCTCATTTTGCACACATAAACATTAATTCAATAAAAAAGACATTCAGTAATAAACACCACAGCCAGCCCAAGTCAGTGTTAGTGAGGATATGGACTTTGAGGGGTTTGACAAAGAGGCCCTGCAAGCCTCTGTGGTGGATAGTGATACAAGTGATACAGGTGAGGGCCAATAATCTGCCCTCTGCCTCAGAACCAACCCCCCATCCCCGTGTGCCCAGCCATCTCTTCTACTAACGTAAGTGTTAAAAAACCCAATATTATTGATATTTCTCTTAAATATTAATTGTGTGTGCATACCATCATAAAATTAAGATGTTATTTTTACTACAACGTAGGTATTGTGTCGGAAAAAGTGTAGTTTGGGGGTCGACCCAGTCTCTATTTCAATTAATCCAATATGTTCTGTTATTTCGTTTATGCGTTTCTCGGTTTATGCGGACCTCCACGGGTTCAATTGACCATGTAAATCGAGACTATATTGTATTATTTTCGCATTTTTGACTTACGACCAATTTGACTTATGACCTGGTCGGCGGTCCCTAACCCCATTGTAAGTCGAGGACTGACTGTATGTGTTAATGGACATACAAGTTGATCAGCTGCCTCTTTCAAAATTCTTGCATGTATACCATCTGGCCTCATTGTTTTATTTGAGTTTAACCCAATAAGTGCCAAAATTCACTAAAAAAGAAATTGCTTACATAAACTTTTTAACTACTTTTTTTAATGAAAAAAGTGTAAGGAATCCATATTTAACAATTAAAAAATGATAAAGTAATAATATCTAGGGTCAGTTTACGATTTGGTGGGGGAAAACACTTTTTTTTCTGTGTTCATAATAATGGGCAATATCATAAGTAGATATGTCAAATAGTGTAAACTGCAACGATAAATAGTTTATCTTTCATTGAAGTCACATGATTTTATATTACTGACTATTATTCATATATACTTTATATTGAAACCTATATCTTAGGGGTAAATGCAAAAATCACTTGTGCGCCGACGAGAATGATGGTGGGTAAATGAAATAAAAGTTCGGAATAGTCTAGTTACAGGGTTAATCTATTGGACTAGAACACAATATAAATTAAAGTTATAAAACATGAAGTTGAATGTAAGGCAACTCCTTTGGGACTATATACAGGTAAAGAATAAATTCATATATATCCATAAAAACTTAATTTACCTTTCACATTTTATACACCTTACTCACTCACGTATTCCAGACATTTCTGAAAGGCAAAGAAAAACATGAAGTATCGGAAAACTCGTCTCAATACTGTATGTCGTGTTTGGCTCTCTGGTTATCTGTGTTGCTCTATTTCCTCTTATATCATGTTTCCTTTCTCCTCTATTCATTATGCACTGCCGCTTTCTAATTCCTGTACGTATTTCATATAGCACACTCTTAAACTGTTCAAATATCACTAGTATATACCATTATTCTCTAAAAAAACCATGAGTAAACATTGTCACATAATTTTCCATCATGGCATATGCAAGAAATAATTTCACTTCCCAACTTACCTCGTTCAATTCCCTTCTAATTTAATGATTTTCACACTCCAAGTGCTAGTATTGAATCTATTGAATAAATATTAACATTTTATATATAATATAAACAGTTATTAGCCATAAAAGTAGGGAAACTGGGCGAAAAACACGAGCAGCAATGTTGACGCCTCGTGTTTTGATGGCAGGAGCTTCAGCTTGCCCCAGTCGCTGCTAGGTGGCAGCATCTACTGGGCCGGCACGTAATTCAAACCCGAGGGACTGTAGTCGAGTTACGCATTAAAGGAAAGTTTTTTTTATGAATGTGGACTAAAGTCGATTTACACGGTGAAGGACAAGAATCAAAATGTGAATAAAGTTGAGCCACGCAGTGAAGGTTTAAACTCCCTAGCATCCTTGTCACTTGCTCTTCTGTCACTTCAATATTATATATACAGTACACCCAGATAATTTGCGGATTTTTATTTCGCAGTCCTCTATTATTCGCGGATGACACCCTGGATGTACCCTTGAATGTCTGTGGGTAGTTTTAAAGTTGCCGGCATTTTTGTGGCTGGGACAGGGAGCCATTCGTTCTAGGGACAGTAATTTCCTTTACCTGTAGGTATATTAAATATGTGTGTGTAGACACACACACACACAAAATACATACAAATAAATAATAATGGGAAAATTCTCTCACAAATAATCAAACACAAGACAACAAAATTTAGAAACAATGTGAGTCGACCCTCAAGTCAACTCCGTGCTTTGTTATTAAAGTTCACTTTAATAACAAAGCACGGAGTTGACACACATACAGTATACAATACAGGTAAAAGAAATAATTCTCCTAAGGGCAAACACATAAAGGGAATACAGGGCTGCCTCTCTTATCATAAAGGTTATGGGCATGAAACTCGTTGAGAATATAGAAATTGTGAGTAGCGGAGCAATTTCTCCCACAAGGAATAATGTAAATAGGGGGGATACGGCCGTTAGATTTTAACACTTGTTTTACTCAATATATATAGAACATAAAATAAATAAAGAAACAAGGGCATAATATCAAATAAACATCAATAACAAATAAACATCAATAACAAACACTCTGAGTTTATTAGGCGTATATGTTTACAAGTACAGTATACAGGGGTACTTTACATGTTGAGTGTGTGAGTGTTTATGCGAGTAGAAGATGTGTGATGTAAGTTTTAAATATAGACATCACGGAACCTCGTCACCTTCATAGCCGTCAGTGGTGTTGCAGACCCGGCCATCTCCTTGATCTCGTCGACGCTTTAACTATAGAATGCACCGTAGAGGGAGCCAAACCGTGCACTCGCTCAATCACTGACGTTCCTTCTCAGTGTTCGTGTCTTTTTACGATATCCAATTTCACGTCCAACGTAACTGCCACACGTGATCTCTTAGCAACATTGCTGGGAGTTTTAGTAGCTGGTCGCTTAGGCATTGCTAGATCACACAAAACACACACCAGCACGTGTGAGACTGAGGCGAGTGGGAGCGTATGGAGGAGGAATACGTACACACGCTGTCCTACGCTACGGTTGAGGCGCGCATTTCAAAATTTTTGCTGGTAAGAATTTGAGAATAAACGGGGCAACCATTGTGAATAGTGGAAATGGGTAACAATAAATTGATTGCGGATAAACAGGGTTACGAATACCGAGGCTATGAATAACGGGGTTTGCCTGTATTCAGTACTGTACTTTTCATTGCCCACGAGTAAAAATACACCCCCCCCCCCCCCAACCCCAGCGAATTTTAAGGGCATGCTGTATACAGGAAAGTGTTATTAACACAATACTGTAGAGTCTGTAGTTATGATAAGGGTTGTTGCATCCTACGTACAAAGTCTTACTCGTATACAGTGTCTTGTAATATTAAAAAGCATTTGCCAGTCTCTCAACCATTTGAACAGCTCGTGTAGTTCTTTTTGCCTGATTGTGACATCACTTTGACTTGCCATCTTCCCAAATATCATCATGTCATCCTCAAACTTGACAACATGGTTTGATATATTTTCATTGATATCCAACGATGGATTCTTGTAACACTCCACGGAGAACCTTTATCCATTCTCACTGTCTATAATTTATAACCACTCTCTATTGCTTGTCCCTGAGCCAGATGATTAATCCACTTCTATAATTTGCCTTTAATGCCATGTGCCTGGATCTTATAGGCTATCCATGCATTTGGGATTTTGTGAAACACCTTAAACAAAATCTATATACAGTACAGTAGTGAATAACACATCCATTGGTAGAGCTTGGTCTGTGTGCAGTACTCTGTTACCTTTTTAAAGATTGATTGCAGTAATTACATCCCTGGCGACACAACTGCTCAGGTTATATGCTGCCAACCGCTTCAAGGAAAGGGAGTAAGTTAGTGAGGCAGGATTTCCTCTCCAGGCTTCAGTGTTGTAATGTGTTGATAAGATTGTGTTCACTGCTCAGTCAGGTGTTGGATGATGGCATCCCTCAGAATTATCACAAAGCATTTGCATATATGGAATGTTAGGCTGATCGGTCTGTAATTCTCTGCTGCACCTTTTCTACTCTGGCTGATTTCCAGTCCCTCTGCATTTTTCCTTGATCCAAAGATCTCTTGAATAAGAGTCATGTACCATCTAGGTCTGTGCCCCATCCACCCCAGGGACTTTCAATTATTTCAAGTTTGCTGTTTTCTTTTTGAAGACGTCATCTGTAATTGCTATACTGTACTGTACTGTATATATCTCTCAATTAATTTAGGCATGCATCCTCCTAGGTACTGTACTGGCATGTTGTCCATCATCTGTGTGAACACTGGTGAAAGTAAACATTTAGGGCATCAGGTGTCTGTTTATTATCTTTCAGGCCACATTGTTTATATCCTTTACAGAACCCCCCCCCCCCCCAACGGGAGCTGCCTTGATGCGGGGGGGGGGGGGGGGGGCAGCTTGCGAATCCTAATGATCCGGTGAGCAGTACCAGAGATGGGCTTGGTCCCCGTTGCTTCCTCCTCAAAGGGAGGGGAAGGGTTTCCCAAACTGGGTGGGTCACTGGGGAGGATCCAGACAAAATAGCTCCTGTCCTGCTGCTGGTTTTGAGAGCAGACTGGCAGCATTGTCCCCAGCCCAGACCACCAGGGCTGGAATACTCTCTCACGTGTGTGGCGCCCATAATGCTGGGAGATGGGAGTCTTGGAGGTTGAGCGACGCTGCACACTACTCCCTGTTGCTAGCTACACATCTCTTTGGCCCCCTATTCCAGCTAGACGGGTGGCTTGGTCGGGCCTGATCAAATCAATCGGCTGGTCACAGTGTGGCTAGGGTCAAGTGGGCATCAGGGGACCTGACACTCCTATGGTCCAGGAGCTACCATCTTAGCCACCTGGTGGTTACTCTCACTACCCCTTGTTGGGCGCCATTACCAAGTCATTAAATTACAGGTAGTCGTCGACTTACGACCTAGATTGGTTACGGCCGCCCGGTCGTAAGTTGATCTGGTCGTAAGTCGGCCTATGTTATAATTACCTTACGTATATTATAATGTGTAATGATAATATAATCATCTTTAAGTCACATTTTATCAACATTTTCTTTGTTCATTATTGTTACGGTCGTCAGGTTTAAGTAAATCACTGCATACTACAGTACAATTTAATTACCTTACGTATATTATAATGTGTAATGATAATATAATCATCTTTAAGTCATATTTTATCAACATTTTCTCTGTTCATTATTGTTACGGTCGTCAGGTTTAAGTAAATCACTGCGTGTTTGTAATTGAGCGCGGGGATGGGCGCGGCTCCAGCTCCCGGCAGCGCCAGGAGGCTGGGGCCAAAACTGTCGTACCGCCGGTCGTAAAGTCGAACAGACGTAAGTCGCATAGGTCGTAAGTCGACGACTACCTGTACATTGTTTTTGTATGTTGCTTTCCTTGTTTTGGACATTTACAGAAGATGTGTAAAGGCAGGTAATATGGTTGGAGCTACAGTACTGTACAGTACTGTACGAATACAATTATTTTTTTTTTTTTTTTTTTTTTATATGGGAATTAGCCCACCCGGGCACAGGTCAAACGACCCACAATGGGGCCTGGGGGGCGAAAAAATAAGAACAGAAAGAAATTAAAAATAGAGAAGGAAAAGGTTATACTGTGTTAATCTACACCACAAAGATGCCGGAAAACCAGCTTTTTAAAGTGAGACAGATTGTATAAGTATGGAAACACAGAAGAAGGCAGAGCATTCCACAGTTTGGCTGTGTGACGAAAGAAGGATGCACTATAACAGGTTATTCTAGTGTGACCGACATCCACAGAGAAATGGGCACCGCAGGCAAGACGTGTGTTACGAGCCCACGGCCTTCCCGGCGGTACACGGGATGCCAAATCCACCGAACATTGCCCGTTAAAGTACCTGTAAAAGAGAGAGAGAGTGAAGCAACATTGAGGCGAAGAGAAAGGAAAGAAAGATTGTCGACTAAAGGAGGAGAGTTAATAAGACGAAATGCCTTTGATTCCACCCTTTTGAATTGAATTGAATTGAAACAATTTATTCAGCCAGAAAAACACAGATACAGAGTGGATAATAATAACAATATTAACATGGCTGAGCCAGTTGAGAACCTGAGCTCTCTTTGAGGCACCTGATATACTACACTATACATTTATCTCAAGGAAATATTATGTAACATTTAGTAGCATCTGGAATAGTACAATAGCATGGTGGTAATAAGAACATCTCATAATGTTACCACGGTTATCACTTCAATATTTATTTATTTTATTCATTTATTATTTTATTTATTTTTTATAAGTAGGTATATTCAGTACATAAATTACAGTGGAATTGAAAAACATAAATATAATGGGGGAGCAGTACAACAAGAATTGTACAGTAGTATTAAGGTTGAACAAGAGGACAGAGCTGTCAGGATTATGTCTAGTTGGCAAATATATTTATTGCAATGGTAATTTCTTAACTGTTAATATGATAAATTCCGATAAAACGGTTTTGATGGTACAATAAAAGCAGGTGTATAAAGTAGGTATTACAAGAAATATTAATACTTAGACAATAGATATTTTTTCAGAGATGATTTAAAGGAATGGAGCGTAGTCTTTGCTCGGATGGGTGGGGGTAAGTTGTTCCACACCTTCACATATTTTATGGAGGTCTGGGACTGGGAGGAGCACATGGGGGGTGGTCTTAGTAGCTCTGGGTGCCTTAAGTTGTATCTCTGATTATTCCAGAATTGGAAATAATTATTGTCAAGCAAGTGATTGATAGATTTGTAAACAAAGAGGGCACAGCAGTAGGTGTTAATATCTTCGAATTTTAACTTTTACAATTTAGCAAATTTTTCGTTTGTGTGATCTGTTTTTTTCAAGTAGTTTGTTGTCCGTACAACTCTCTAACAGTTGGACAGAAGAAGAGCCACCCAGATATGAAAGCAATACTCCAAGTTAGGACGAATGAATCCCTTATATACTTGAAGCAACTGCTCAGGAGTGAAGTAGCTACGGCATCTGTACAGCATTCCCAACAATCGGGAGGCAGCTTTAGCTATATTAAGGATGTATGATCTCCAGGACATATTGGAGGAAATGGTGAGGCCTAACATATTTATTTTATAATTTGGTAGAATGATAGCGTCCTGAAATGTAATTGGTGGGTGATCATCTAATTTTGAAAGTATAATTGGTAAATATTGAGTCTTATTACTGTTGAATATAACCAAGATTGTACCTCCCCATTCAGAGAAGCTGCACAGATCCTCATTGATAGATGTAATGATATCAGCTCTAGAAACAGATATAATGTGAGAGTTAGGAGGAAGGGGAAAATGTGAAGAAGAGTGAAGAGTAGAATCATCAGCGTAAGAATGGATAGAATTAGTTGTGAAGTAAATCATTGATAAAAAGAAGGAAGAGAGTAGGTGAAAGAACAGAACCCTGTGGGACACCATTATTGGCAGAGAACAACAACTGTCATGGATCGGTTCTCAAGGAAGCTAGAGATTAGAAAAAGTGGGGGAGAGAAACCATACGAGGGAAATTTAGAAAGCAAAGACTTGTGCCATACCCTGTCAAATGCTTTGGAGATGTTGAAGGCCACAACAAAAGTTTCCCCATAATCCCTAAGAGAGGATGACCAAAGATGGGTGCAATAGGAGAGCAGATCACCAGTAGATCTCGCTTGGCGAAAGCCATACTGTCGATCCGACAAAAGAGAATGGCGTTCAAGGTGACGGAGAAAATGGGAGTTCAAGATAGTTTTGAAAATCTTAGAGAGGGATGAAGTTAGGGCAATGGGGAGATAGTTAGAGGGATTAGAATGGTCACCCTTCTTCGGGATGGGCTGAACCAAGGCATGCTTCCAAGAAGAAGGAAAAGTTTGGGTTTTGAAGCAGAGGCAAAAGAGGCGAGCAAGCACAGGGGCCAGGGCTTCAGCACACTCCCTCAGAACACGAGAGGGTATTCCGTCCGGTCCATGCGCCTTTCTCACATCCAACCTGGATAACACACCGGCAACCCTGCGAGTGGAGATTATAGGAAAGTGCATAGGTTCAGTAGGAGGTGCAGGGGTAGGAGGGATAGAGTGGGAATCGTCTAAGGTGGAATTAGAGGAGAATAAGGTGTCAAAGAGATTGACTTTGTCAGAGGGAGAGTTGGCTATAGAGTTATTGGGTCGGAAGAGGGGAGGAAAAGGAGGAGTGCAGAAGTTGTTACAGATGATATTGGATAAGAACCAGAAGGATTTACTAGAGGAAGAATTAGTCAGGACAGCGGTCTTTCTTTTTATAAAATTCCGCTTGGCCCTACGAAGAATAGCCTTACAACGATTCCTAGAAGTAATGAAAGAGGCGTGGGTAATAGGAGAAGGAGATAGTTTCATAGCTCGATATGCCCTATCTCTCACCCGGCATGCAGGAGAGCAGGAGCGATCAAACCATGATTGTAAAGTGAAAGTTTTGGTAGAAGATGGGATAAATGCATTCATACCATCCTGTATAACCCCAGCAATGCTGTCAACACATACCGAGGCGTCCCGAGTGGAAAAGCAACACTCATCCCAAGGAAAGTCGGTGAAGAATTCTTGTAAGGATTGCCAGCTTGCCCTCCGATAGTGCCATAGTTGACGTTTAGAGGGGGGTGGGGGAGGTGGTCTTGACCAGTTAGATTTAATAGAAATAAGGCTGTGATCAGAAGACCCTAAGGGGCAGAAATTGAGTATGGTATAGTGTGAGGGGTTAGAGGTAAAACAAAGATCAAGAATGTTAGCAAGTTCATCGTGTCGATCAGGAACGCGTAGGGTGTTTGATTATTTGTTCCAAATCATTAAGTAAGGAAAAAGAGAGTGCCTCAGCTCTACCTGGGTCATCCCTTGCAGAGCCAAGCCATTCTCTGTGATGTACATTGAAATCCCCAAGGTAGAGGATCTCGGTGTTGGGGGTGTGTGGATAGCAACGACTCATGACAAGAAGTGAGATAGTCAAAGAGTTTGAAATAGTTGGTAGAACAGTATAGGAAACAGAAAAATAGTCACAGTTGGTAGAGATATTTTGAGCCAGATGACATCATAAAGGGAAGTTTTAAGATCTGTGAGTCGAGCTATGGGTGTACGTGTGTTGCAGTAGGCGCATACACCTACCTTAGAATGGAAAGAGGTATAAAGGTTGTAGTTGGAGACTTGAAAAGGTTTGGGTGAAGCTGCTTTGGTCAGTTGAAGTTCGGAAAGTAGTAAGAGGTCGGGGGTAGAGGTTAATAGATGGTGCTCCACAGAATGAAAATTGGATCTCCTGCCGCGAATGTTGGAAAAATGAAGTGTGATAAAATCCGATCCTCCAGCAACCGCGGTGGCGTCAGTTGAGGCCCCAGGAGCTTGATGATGATCAGGTCGGCCCTGGGGTCCACAACCTTCCCGACCAGTGGGACCCATCCGAGAAGGCCCCGCTTCAGTATTAATATCAACTGACACAGGAGAATAAAATAGAATGAATAGAACAGATCAAGAATGAGTACGGTTATATTTGTGGTGTTGTCAATAGTAAGAGAGACAGTTGAGACCCTGCAATTGTGTGTAAATGAGACAGAAAGATAGATCAGCAACCTGGGACTTGGTCACAATTTTCGTGATGCCATATGGCAGCAGGGTCTACCATTAGACAACACATTATGCTTCCAATATCTTCCCAGGCGGTAGTACCTCCCTGTTTGGTAGCTGTCTACTACCTATAAATTACAACATATATAAAACAATACAGCAGCAACTGTGTAGAAAAGTGAGTTGTTGTAAAATCCATTTGGGTGACTGCCACTGATGTTGACATGTTTGTGCATCTGGGACCTGGTGCACACTTCAATTTAACAAGGGCTGAAGCTTGAGCCTCGGCTTTACAACCTATACAGTTCTAAACCTCCCCTGTACATTACAGATGACCCGCCCCTGTACATTACAGATGACCCGCCCCTGTACATTACAGATGAACCTCCCCTGTACATTACAGATGACCCGCCCCTGTACATTACAGATGACCCGCCCCTGTACATTACAGATGACCCGCCCCTGTACATTACAGATGAACCTCCCCTGTACATTACAGATGACCCGCCCCTGTACATTACAGGTGACCCGCCCCTGCACATTACAGATGACCCGCCCCTGTACATTACAGATGACCCGCCCCTGTACATTACAGATGACCCTCCCCTGTACATTACAGATGACCCTCCCCTGTACATTACAGATGACCCGCCCCTGTACATTACAGATGACCCGCCCCTGTACATTACAGATGACCCGCCCCTGTACATTACAGATGACCCGCCCCTGTACATTACAGATGACCCTCCCCTGTACATTACAGATGACCCTCCCCTGTACATTACAGATGACCCGCCCCTGTACATTACAGATGACCCGCCCCTGTACATTACAGATGACCCGCCCCTGTACATTACAGATGACCCTCCCCATACAATACAGAATTTTTATGCTAAATAAAATAAATTGTTCCATGTCTCAAGTCCATTTAGAGTGAATTTACAGTCTATAGAATGCAGGAAAGATTTGCAGGAAAATGTGTGCATGTGTATAAAATGTGAACTAAGCTTGTTTATTCTTGTATTGCTGAAATACTTTTAAATGTGAATTAATTCTTCATTTATAATGTTTTTCTTTTCAGGCGATGACAATTTTACGTGGTTGGCGATATGGGCTCTTCGTTGGGGGTTTGGTGGGGTTCATCAGTGCTGCCCTCTATCCCATCGTTATTTACCCAATGATGAATGTTGATAACTACAGTAAGTTATATTGATGCTTCAGTACTACTCTGCACTGCTGATTCTAATACTGTATGTATCTTTTATTACCTTAGCACACCTTGAGCAACTCCAGTTGTAGTCCACAGTCGTGGTGGTTGAAAACAGGTGCTGAACTCCTAATGCGTGTGACAGGTGCTAATCAACCATGTCTATTTAACAAACAATTCCAGAAAAATAATCCCTGAATCACTTAATACTTCTTCCCTGCCACTCGAGGCCCAAAGGGTGTTCATACGAAGCATCTGTGACTGTCACCTTTACTTCCATAATCCAATGACCCAGAATTAACCCCTTTCAATTTTTAGTCAAATAGTTGCAGGACAGTTACTCACCCGGCTCTCTCTTGTGTATAAAATGTGCCATAGTATCACCCTGTAGGTACGATAAACATCTCGGCTATCTGTAAAAGTGATGAAAAGTGTTATGAAGTGTTTTATAAGTGTCTATATCAGTGTTATGAAGTGTTTTATATGTGTCTATATCAGTGTTTATTAGCTTATTTTATGATATTTCACTCGTTCAAACTTATAAGCAACAAGTGTGTGAACTGCAAAATAAATTCCCTTCTGTGGATTTAGTAAACATCTGATCATCTACCATCACACTGAGAGGTAACATTGTTTTAAAATATTGTTTTAAATATTAGTATAATATTACAAAGATATACAGTATAATGTATAGTACTGCACACTATACTACAATCCAGCAGAGTTGTAAAAAGTACTGGACTTTGTTACTTAAGTAAAAGTATTGATACATTGGCAAAATGTTACTTTAGTAGAAGTTCAAGTATCCAAAGTCCATTGTACTCAAGTAGAAGTAAAACATTTATCTCATTCATAAAGTACTCAACAACTGAAAGTAAAAAGTAACATAAAAATTATTAATTGTCTCAAATATTAAATTAAATCCACAGTAAACTATAGAAACTAGTTCACTAAATATAAAATAAAAGACACACACTCTCGCATTACACGTGTTTATTGGCTTATCTTTCTGCTGAGATTAATCCTTAACTGATTCTCAAAATTATGGCCATCCAATCAGGATCTTTTAGGCCTAAATATAAGCCCAGCATGATCTACGAAAGCAAATAGGTTGAGCCGCTCTTCTCGCAGGGATGGTGAATGGGCTGAAAATATATTCATCCAACACTATGATCACTTTCTTCCTTTTCCACACAAGTATCGTCGACGTGGACTTAGGGTCCTCAGACGTCATGTTGTCTCTGCTCGCATCAGGTTAGGATACAGACCTATCTGGCCTGTATCTGAGGCAGGGGATGACCTGCACCTCTCTTCCTGTAAACAGTGTAACTGTCCCAACATTAACACCCTTCAACACTATTGCCTTGACTGTCCCACTGTCAGGGACCTCCTACCACAGGATGAGTCACTAGCCACTATATGGTACCACCTACTTATTTATAATAATTTAGATTTAATTCTTGTACACTACCCACACTTTGGTGGTGCTCACTCCCATTGTCCTTAAATCATATCAGTATTGTCTCCACATCACAAGTCATAGTGTGTCCTGCGAGACATGAATACCAATGTATTCGTGTCTGACCACAAGGTCTTGTGACTAGGCTTGTTGTCCCCTGTATGTATGTTTTAAGTAATGTTATTTAATGTTAATAAATGGAACACTAGAAGTAGCTAACCACTAATGGTAAAGAAATAAAGCGAGACAATTGGGAACGCCAACTTATGTACATGTGAAAACATATCGTCATTTCTCCACATAAGAATGTGAAAGCAACACTTATTTACTGTTCATATATGTTTTAAATAATATTTATGAATGTAAAACTAAAATTCTACTCGCCATTAGTGTAAAGTCTAAAACATAAGGACAGCCAATGATGTTGTGTGAGTTTTTACTCAGATGATGAAGTCATCAGGTTCAACTCTGGCTGAAGCTGTAGCTGAAACTGTTACTGAACCTGAAGTTGTTGAAGCTGCTATGATGCTGAATTTGATGGTGTAGCTGAAGTTGATAGCTTAGGCCTTCGAATAATAAAGCTGTCAAAAGAACCTCGCACAGCTGCTTTCTTTTCTCATTATACATCGTTATGTAGAGGTCATTTGCATTTATTTAAATTTTAATGCTTTGTTCTGTTCATACATCCACTTCAGAAAATATGTTCATTGCTTGCTCCATATAATATCCACAGACCTTTCACCTTTTTCATATCGTTTTAACACATCTAGTTTCTCGGCTAAGCTTATACACTTTCTATTAGCTTTTGAAACAACACTACCATCAGTTGCTCTTTTGCTCATGTTGAATAGGGATGCAAAGATACCGTAAGAAACCTGAGAAAGTTTTTCTCCTGTTCCTGTTCAGATGCGTGAAAACAAAGGGCCTGCCAGCTGCGATTGTTTATACTAGTGATGCTGACATCACCACTAACAAGCCCGGCAGCCTCTGTGTGCAAGGCGTGGTTTTTTTTTTATAATATAGGGATTTAGTTATTATTCAAATGAAAATGTAATATTTTTTTTTAATTTTGTCGTTAATACAAAGAAAATACGTAATTGGTGTAAATTGAACGGGGTCCTAAATTAACCAGGGTCTTAGATATGAATCTTCGTTAGTTGAACCGTCGTTATCGGAGGCTTTACTGTATTTCTCCTGGAGTTTTTGCTTGCCTTAGTACAGGGGGTACTTCATTTATTTTCCTGTCAGTGTAGCTTATTCTTAGAATTTGCTTGTAACATCACATTACAAAGGCCTCCAACCCCTTTCTGGTGTCTGTTGAAAGTGTCCACAGTTCTGCCCCAAATATAAGTCCCTGTCATATACTGTATAGCCTTTCAGTAGCCTTTTTCTCAAATTGAAGTTAATTTCCATTTCATTTTGTCTTTTACATTATTAAATGCTGTTTTTGCCTGCCCTATTCTTGTTTTGAGTTTTTCTCTCTACCTACCATATTACCTAATGTTACTTCCCAAATACTGTACATCACAGCGAGTCTCACATGTCATTTGTGTCTTTTCCTTGGCCATAAAAATGGGATGTCATGCTTTTATAGGCAAACTAATAATGTTTTGTTTTTAAATTCTCTGTAACTTTCAGAGAAAATTCAAGCAGTAACCAGGAAAGGGATCAACCAAGAGGACGTCCAGCCAGGAAGTGAGTTAAGATTTGTGGCATGTGTTGTATTGTATTGTATTTTATTTTTATGTCTATTGTAGCTTCATAAGTGTCGGGGAGGGTAATTATAATGTTGGCTTAACAGTACAGTCAACAAGTGGTCAGAGAGATCACCCACTCAAAAAACCTCTGCTAGGGCCTACCTTGTTTGCGGGCTGTGTGTATGCTGACATGAACCCAGAACCTTCATCAGTATGTAATAGATTACCTTTGTATGAAATTTTAACAAAATCTACGTCCTAATCTCGTGTGCCAGAAAGCAAGGTATCGGGTCAGGTGTTTTGGGGCGACACAGTTTTTTCTGGAAAGTAAAAACAAACGTGCTTGAATGGTACAGTTAGTCTATACATTATTCCTGAGGAAATTTATATAAGGGGGATTTAAAACTTACGGGCACAGTGTACAGGTATACCCTGTGAACCAACGTTCCCTTAACTGCTGCTTCACATAACAGACAAATATATATTAGGAAAATGCCCACAAGTTTCGCTTACTACCCCGTTGATCCAACCATTGGAGGAGGAGCAGCAGAGCGCGTGGTGCAAATCCTTGCCATGATTACGCGAATTTGTATTTTGTGAATTAATTTTATCAAGACTCTACCGTGTACAGTATATGATGTTGTTCATATCCCTGCCTTCCCTCCAACTTTGTGTCAGGTCTGATATACAATCACACCTAAGTGTCCCAACAATACTTCCTCTTTTGTTTAACCCATAAATGATGGCTGCTGTTTTAAGTAGAGTATATATTGTCTTTAATAGGGATACTGTACAGTGGTCTAATGAGATTTGATGTAGGCCTAACGAGACCGAATAGGTACAGGATGACACTTGATGTGTGGGACTGGCTGTTGCCATGATTGCAAGTTTTGGTTTTTATTTAATCATTATGAGGAAGTATTTTAATATGATCAGCTTATTGAGGTGTTTCATCATAAATAATATAACATCCAGTATAGAACAACATATGATACAATATATAATTTAACTTCAAAGTAAAACACAAGCTGAATCACAAGGGGAGAGGTTCCCTGACCACTCACCCCCTCCCTCTGTAATGGTGGGGGGGAGACTGACCATGCCATATTTGCCAGTTTGTTGTTTGTATTCATTATTTTATTCTACCATGATCAGCCTCTTATGGCATATGATTCATCATAAATAATATACAGCTACTCCCCGACTTACGACAGGGTTAGGGACCGACATCCAGGTCGTAAGTCGAAATGGTCGTAACTCGGAAATGCTTAAATAACTCATAGAAAATCGAAAATTTGGGTCTTGTTTTTCTCTTCAGCACCACAAAACACTCACTTTTAAGCTTGCCACACAAAGTGAATTGCAGATGAAAATTTTGTCTGTGTACTGACTTTGGGACTCAAAAATACATAATTTGACCACATTTTGGTACGACTGAGGCAGTCGTAAGTGTGAGTACACCATGTAAGTCGAGTTGGTCGTAAGTCAGGGACTCCCTGTAAAGTCTTCTGTAAGAGAACAAGACATTTTTTTTTTTTTTCTAAAAAAGTTTTTGTGATAAAGTCCAGAATGCGACGACTAGGTTTATACCTATGTATGTATATGCCTTGTATTAATTTGTATATTAACTTGAGAACAAAATAATACGTTGTATCAAAGGTGACATCTCGCTTTATCTTCTCTCCCTCCTCCCTCCCACAACATAGTAACCTAACAATAAAATTCATTATGATAGAAGCCATTTATTATGTCTGCAGATGGCTGTATTTTCTCCAGTAACTGTGTAGAACAGGTTTATAGACATGGGATAACAACACGTTCACAGGCCTGCTGAATCCAAAAATTTCCCACTTGCCCGTAATTGTTTTAGAAATGTGTGGAGATATCTTTTAAAACTGTTAATGGCAGAAATAGTGGCCAAAGCATCAGCCAGAGGGGCTGGTTGAAGGGAGGAATGACGCCTCAACGTGGACTCAACGCTTCAACACTGGTGAATAACAGTCTCAATTTATGCTTACATTCCTTAATTAATGCTTATTATATTTGCTTTATGCGTCTGTTTTTTTTTTTTATTGCTTGACACTTTGAACGAGAGAGATATATCAAAGGTAGACGGGAGTTTGGGGCTGGGTGGTCCCTAACCCCTTGAATTTATTATATTCTTATGGGATTAATTGCTTCAAAAACTGTTGATTCACTGTCCGTTGACTTTGTACAGTCCACATACCCTACTGTATGCGTCAGTTTTTGAGGTATGCTTGTAATTGGTGTTTTAAAAATTCTAAAGGTGTTTTTTTTTATTGCAAGGATCTTTAATTAACAATACTCAACATTCTAAGTTATAAGTCCAGATCCATCATTAACATGTAAAAAAGTACTGTTCCTTTGTGTGAAATTTTAACAAAATCTACTTCATGATCATCTGTCAAAACGCACGGTATTATAATGAGTGATATATACTCATCAAGAAGTGACGGTGAGAATTTATAAAAGTAGGATTATAAAGTGATGAGAAGGATAGCATGACTCTCAAGGGTGTAAAGATAAGTTCATATATATCAACACAGGCTCAGTACAAGTGTAGTACTATATAAAACACCAATGTGTGATACAGCTTTATTTTACTAGTTCAGCGGGGTTTATGGGAGGCTCTTACCTCATCGAGTCACATTATTGTTATGTTCTCACCGAACAGTAGATTGGGCACTTCCGCTGCATCACCTACTACATAGTCAGTACCTACGTTGATATGATTAATCTTTGGCACATCGTCAGTGGCCTGGGCTGAGACTTCGTTGCACCACTATTGGTCGTCTTCTCCAGTACAGCCGGTGGTATGACGTGCTGACTTCTCAGGGCGCTTGACAGTCGGGACCGAGGGAGCGAGTGTTGCTGGCCCTTTCGCAGATACGACTGACTGACGCCTCCCTTCCCCTGTAGGCTCCCATTTATAGGAGATTTCTGGGTAGTGGATGTTGTTATCGGGTCACTGTTGCCATGTGCTTGGGAGTCATGGGGTGTGGTGTGCATATCGCGGAGGGTCGGTCGGTGATGCTTCCTTATTATAACTCATATGGGTGTGCTTGGCCTCTGTCCCTGTAATCATTTGTTTACAGTAGGCATCAGGTCAGTGGTCATGATAGGCCTATCGGTGGTGGCACGGCCCCTCCACACCTACTGATAGCCAGCACCTTGCCTCCTTCAAGGCCTGGCTAGCTTTGCTCTGACGGATATTCACTATAGTATTAGGTCAGGTGTGTTTGGTCGGATTTAGAATTTTTTTGGAAAGTGAAAACTAATGTGTGCTTAAATAGTAAAGTTTGCCTATATGTTTTTATAAAATACATTTAATGGGGTTTAAAACTTATGTGCACAGTGTAATTGATGTTTTAAAGACATTACTGTATTCTGAAGTTTTTATTGTAAGGGTCTTTAATTAACACTAATTAATCAACATTTTAAATTATAAACCCAGATCCTTAATTGGCATGTAACTTAGAACCTTTGTATGAAAGTTGAACTAAATCTGTGTCATGACCTCATACAGAAGAGTATGGTAAAGGTTATCTTGTTTACCCTTTAATGTTTTTTTTTATAACTTATACACCACTTTTCTTTTTTCAGATATGAAAGTTTGGTCTGATCCATTTGGAAGAAAATCTTAGTACTTAATTAACTTTTAGATACTGTATAAATATAGGTAATATGTACAGTAACTGGAATTGTATATTGTTTTAAATAAAATTGTTTCTTTTTCTTCTGAATTTTTAAAATATTATTACCCTGTATCACATTGAGACTGAAAAAAAATTGTAAATTGGACTTGATGAAGTGCAGTCGTGGCGAAAAGTGATCATCTACTCCATCACGTAACCCCAGTGCCTGGTCGGGTCCTTTCTGCACGGTAAGTCATGTGGGGTGGAGAGGGGGACTTGGGAGGGAGGTATGTGATGCAAATAGGTCATCAGATAGGGAGGGGATTGAAGAAGGCAGAGAAATTGATGATATAAGGAAGGGAAAGATGGATATTTATTCTCTCACCATATTATCTGAGGTTGACATGCTGGAGAGAGTAAAGGTTGAGGACCTTTATGTTATCATTATTATAATGTGTCATTCATTTCCTTGTTTATATTTTTTTCAGGTTATTGTTCAGGTTTTTAACAACGGTAATTAAATACGTACAATAACACTGATAAAAGGATAAATATTGAATATGAGGGCATAAATCACATTTATTTGTGATATTTACCAACACAGGTCACACAGAATGTCAATAACTCGTCCATTGTTTTCCCCGCAGGTCATTCGTGGTCTTCCCGGCCAAACATTTATATAAATTAACCTCTTCTTTACTGGTTGCTCTTCCCGATGTAAACAAACATATAACGCACTTCTCTCCCTCATCGTACGCTGTGTGGGAGTGGGTATAGTTATGCCTGCACCCACACGTTTATTCTATGTTAATTATTTATATATCTACTGTTACGAGTTGGGGATTTAGAATATAGTTAAAAGTCTACCCAGATCCCAACAGGTAACAACAATAAAAAAACAAAGACAATCGGACTATAAAAGGGTAGACAAAGGATGCGAGTTTTTGTTGTGTATAATAAAGTACAATAAATTCCTTAACAAAATATCCAGCTTTCTATAATTTACCCTTAACCATACTTAACCTAAACATACGCAACATTGGCTTAACAGTATATACATATTTATACAACATACAACAATCTGAAGCACGTGGAGGTGGGAGGTAACATTAAATACTCAAGTGCGGTGCTGAGGTGTCTGACGAGTAAGGCTGAGTATTGAAGAAGATGGTAGGTAGTCACTGTGCCGTAGGTTTCCAGGATAGGTGATCCTAGTGTGATCACTTCCCAGAGTGAACTGCCCAGGGGGAGGTACTAGGCTCAGCTAAGTTATGCTTTAACAAAAAATCTACCTCCTTTTTCATAATCTCTCTTTTTTTGTGGATTTAGCCGATATGCTGATTGCCTAATGGGTTGTACATCATCTGAGATTAGCTTAATATCATGTTTAAGTATATTGCAAAACCCTGGGAGGTCTGACGTGACTTTAGGAAATGTTGATAATAACTTAGTGAGATCTTTTGCTTGAGATGGATTCAGAACAGAAAAATACTCATCCAAGTTGTTGAGTATGTGACTGTTAGCAGGGTTCTCTTTAGGTAGAGGGAAGTCTAAATTCTCCAATAGGTCCATGTCATCTGTCTCCGGCTCCGGCCCTGACAAAGCCGTATGCAATACAGGTAGGCTTATAGCCTCTGGGATGTCTTCCTCTGACTGCTGGGAATGGTAATGTTTCATGAGATTAATGTGAACAAGTTGTGAATCTTTTCTGCGATCAGGAGTATGGACTATATAGTTGAGAGGAGATAGTTTATTAGCAACTATATAGGGACCAGTAAACTTGCTTTTAAGGGGAGAGCCTGGAATGGGTAGAAAGAGTAACACTTTGTCACCTGGAGAAAATGATCTTTCAACTAATTTAGGTTGGAACTTCACCATTTTTTCTTGGACTTTTTTTAAGTTTGACTGAGCAACGGTTCGGACTTCAGTTAATTTGTCCCGTAAAGTGTCAATGTATTGGGAAACTGTTGCGGGCTTAATAGATGGAGTGTCAAACCACTGCTCCTTTACTATTTTAAGGGGTTCCCTAATTTGTCTCCCATATAGTAACTCGAACGGGGAGAAACCCAATGACTCCTGGGGACATTCCCTGATGGCAAAGAGTAACAAGTCTATGCTTTCATCCCATTCCTTTTGGTGTTCTATGCAGTATTTTTTTAGCATTGATTTGAAAGTTTGATGGGTGGTAAAACGAAGATGTACAATGGTCCACACTGAGGTCTTTCATCACCTGTTTGAAAAGATTGCTTGTAAAATTGGTGCCCTGATCGGATTGGATCTCTTTAGGAATGCCCACTGAAGTGAAAAGGTGCAAAAGAGGTTTGATTACATTTTTGGAAGTGATGCTTTTAAGGAGAATACAGGAGTCTACTTTATGCACCATTAGAGACAATGCAGGAAAGGTTAAAGCAAGCTGTATTGCTGGAAAAACCTTTAGTGCTAGCAAAAGTGTGAATTCACAGCCAAAGGAACTTGAGGAGATGGAATGGCTTCTAAGTGTTTGGATAGAACATCAAACGAAAAAGCGATCTGGGACCAGCTTCCTCACCATTAAAGAGAAAGCCTTATCAATATATGAGGACCTAAAGAAAAAAGCTGAAAATCCTGCTGATGTGGTTGCCTTTAGTGCTAGTAGTGGATGGTTTTCTGGTTTTAAGAACCGCTATGCGCTTCATACTGTAAAGTTATGTGGTGAAGCAGCAAGTGCCGACAAAGCAAGTGCCCGGGCATTTCCTCCCACTGTAAAGAAATTGATTCAGGAAGAAGGCTACACCTTAGACCAAATTTTTAATTTGGATGAAACAGGTTTATACTGGAAGCGCATGCCAACAAAAACTTACATTTCCAAGAATGAAGCACATGCTCCAGGCTTTAAGGCTGCGAAGGACCACGTGACAGTGTTGTTGGGTGCAAATGCTAGTGGAGACTTATAGCTTAAGCCTGTGCTGGTGTATCACTCTGTCAACCCGCGAGCTTTAAAGGGTTACATAAAGTCTACTCTAGGTGTTCACTTTAGGTCAAGCAAAAAAGGTTGGATGACGGGACAAATTTTTTCTGACCTTCTTGTGGATGTTTTTGAAAATGTTTTTAAAAATTATTGCAAGAAGAAGAATATAGATTTTAAGATTCTCTTCATTTTAGATAATGCACCAAGCCACCCTCCCACCATTGCTGAGCTTTCTGACAATATCAAAGTGCTCTTTCTACCTCCAAATACAACATCTCTCCTTCAACCAATGGACCAAGGAATAATAGCAGCCTTCAAAGCCTTTTATTTGAGGTGTACATTTAAGAAACTTATTGCAGCTACTGAGGAAGGAAATGATAAGGCCAGTGTTCTTCAGTTTTGGAAAAGTTTCAACATCAAGCATGCAATTGACATCATTGTGGAGGCATGGGGTGATGTAAGTAAGGACTGCTTAAGTAGAGTTTGGCAGAAGATTCTCCCAGATTTAATTCATGATTTTACAGGCTTTGATGCATCAGAAGAGCTCCCAAAAATAAAAGAAAATTGTGTTTCTCTTGCAAAGAAAGTTGGCTTTGCTGTAGTGGAAAGTGCTGATGTTGAGGAACTGCTCGAGTCCCACTGTGAAGACCTCTCTACAGCTGATCTACAACAACTTGTTGCTGCTGGGGAAATAGAAGATGATGAAGATGATGAAGTCAAGGATGCAAAACCACGAGAGCTTCCTGTATAGATATGTAAATACCAAGATATGTGAACACGCCTGACGCCAAGACTCTGTTACCATTCATTGTACCATTTATTCACATGTCTGTATTACTACATATTATTATAGCATGTCTGATATCTATGCTTATGTCTAATGCCTATGTTCACTTACCATGTACTGATGTACTATGTCTGTACCGCGCTAGTCAAGTAACTAGAAGACCTCATTTATTGTCCTAGTAATGTCTAGCAACTCTCCTTGCCTAGCTAGCTAACTTCCCTCAGATCGGCTTCGGCCTGCCTACAACACAGAGTCCCTTGTGCTGGCTCCTGTTTCTGTACCGGTTGGTTATCCTGCCAAGTCTTGTACTACCTATTGAATATATCTACTGCTCGTGCTCTGGAGTTTGAAGAACCTTGTCTAGGATTGCATTCCACCACACATCCCACTTCTGTTTTGTCTTCTATCCTGAGGGAAGTTGATAAGCAGTTGCAGCTCCTGGAAGGCAATGACTACAGTGCAGAAAGGAGCAGGATTGCAGTTCGTGGTGTTAAATCTTTTTTGGCACCTTATGAACAGCTTCTTTGTGAAAGAAGAAAGACGGCAAAGCAGCAAACTTTAGACATCTTTTTTAAGTTAACCCCCAAGAAGCAGTCTGAAGACACTGAACCACAGCCATCCACTTCTGGAATTAGACGTTTTTTTCGGCCTCCCCATGCAACCAAACCTGCACCTGATACTGCAGATAACGATGACAACTATCAAATCCTGTCTGCATGACTCCTCAACATTAACCTTCTTCCCCATCAAGTTATACAGTAGTACCCCGATTTACGCGGCTAATTGAACCCACGGGTACCGCAGAAAGTGAAAACCGCGTAAAGTGAACAACAGAACATATGGGATTAATTCCAATAGAGACTGGCCCGACCCCCAAACTCCACTTTTTCCGACACAATACCTATGTTGTAGTAAAAATAACATCTTAATATTATGATGGTATGCTCACACAATTAATATTTAAGAGAAATACAGTCACCAGGTTAATGTCCATTCAAATAATGGACTCAACTCCCCCCCCCCCCCTCTTCCCAGCTCACTAGTTCCTACCTCTCTGAGAAATGTTTGGGTGAAAACACTAGATTTTAAGGTATAGTAATAAATAATACCTCAGACTAAAGTTAGGATAATATAATTGACATTTCTGGATTTCTTGCAGGTCAGGGAATATTTTGAATGTAAACTTCATATATTTTACACAAAAGATAAAATATTTGCTTTGTGTAAACCAATTTATTACATAAGATCTAAAATTTGTATGTCTAATGCAAAATCCATGATGTTTATATTCAAAATGATCATCATGTAAGAATTCCAGCAATGTAAATTATATTCTGGCTGGGTAATTTGTATGAATTTTATGAACTTAAACAAATATCTTCACTAAATAAAAAAACAAATTCTTCACCCGGACACTATCTGTCACTCAAAATACCCCACCTCCGCCTCCTCCCCTCTTCACACACTCGCTGGGTCAGTCCCTCCCTACCAGAGAAATGTTTGGGAGAAAACAGTATATTTACATTTTTAGTAATAAATAATACCTCAGACTAAAGTTAGGATAATATAATTGACATTTCTGGATTCCTTGCAGGTCAGGGAATATTTTGAATGTAAACTTCATATATTTTACACAAAAGATAAAATATTTGCTTTGTGTAAACCAAATTATTACATTAGATCTGAAATTTGTATGTCTAATGCAAAATCCATGATGTTTATATTGTAAGAATTCCAGCAATGTAAATTATATTCTGGCAGGGTAATTTGTGTGAATTTTATGAGCTAAATAAAAAAATTATACTTCACCCGCGTATATGAGTAGATGCACCGCGTAAAATGAAATTCCGGTTCTGGCTAGGTACCGTGTAAATGTAGAATGTAGAATCGCGTAAAGCGAAGCCGAGTAAATCGGGGTATTACTGTACAGTATTCATATTTTTTCAAGGTAAAGTGTAACAATTACTGTATGATTTCATTATTAGATATGAATGTAACATTTATTTAGATTGTGCTATCCTTTGTGTTAGCCTAACTACTAAATTTTTTTCGATTTCGAGTAATCTGCACCTAACCCTATTTTCTCCATAAGCCCTGTTATTTCTATTGCGCGAATTTCTACAACGCGAGGTTTTACAAGAACACAACTATCGCGTTATAGCAGAACTGATTGTACAGTACCATCATAAAATTAAGATGTTATTTTTACTACAACGTACGTATTGTGTTGGAAAAAGTGTAGTTGGGTAGTCAGCCGTCTCTATTTCAATTAATCCTATATGTTCTGTTATTTCGTTTACACGTTTCTCGTTTTACGCGGACCTCCACGGGGTTCAATTGACCGCGTAAATGCAGACTATACTGTACAGTAATTTTCTTTCCTTTTATTTATTATTATAATTTTTTATTAATTCCTCACATTTACGGAGGAATATATTAGACCGCAGAGGGATAAAGATGCCACACTTATCCACAGATTCTTGAAATGCAATGTCATGGTTGTGTGAAATGGTTTGCAGGGTAAAAACCATGAATATCCGGAATCTGTGGATGGAAAATCCTCGGTTGGCGAGGGTCAACTCTACTGTACAGTTTATGGAACACATTGCAATTTTTCTCATTTACAGTAAATATTTGTTCCTTTCATGCAAGTTTAGTGTAAGTGAAATTTCTTGGGGCTATAAACCTTTCATGCTATAACAGTGATTGCCTTTAATATGGTGAGAAATACAGTACAGTAGTTTAGATAGATAGATGGATAGATAGATAGATAGATAGATAGATAGATAGATAGACTGAAAGTTATACAGAAAATAGATCAAAATCATCATCATCCACATCAAAATCATACAGCCATTTTTCACACTTCTGTAGGATAGCTGCAGTAACACTCCATGCTGCACCATCTCCTGCAGTCTATCTTGTCAGGTTCTTAAGTCTAAGATCATTTCTTACAACCTCTCCCCATATCATTCTTGGCCACCTACCACTGGCTCTCCTCCTCACCACATTTAGACTCATGCACCACTTAACCCAGCTGGTCTCATCCATTTTCTCCACATGCCTGATCTCAGTCTACTTATATGTAAATCTTAGCCAATACCTCCAAAACCCAGCCGTCCTCTTAGCTCTGAACGGGATTCTTATCTTTCAGCATCACAGTACACATCCACCTCACCATTCTCATTTCAGCTCACTCAAGACTGCATATGTCATCCTCTTTAACTGCCTATGTTTTCACTGATACATAACATCAAACTTCTCGCATCAGTTATATTCATTCTTCCTTTCATGTGATGGGAAAGTCCTCTTGCTGACAATAAATACAACAGTTCCCTAATCTTCCTCCAGCCATTTCTGACTTGAAAATGAACAGCACCCTCTCCAGCACTGATCACGTCACCCAGGCAGCAAAACTCATCCATGACTCACAACACAGCAGCCTTCAGCACCCTCTCCAGCACTGATCATATTCCCAGCTATATTAGTGGTACATTAATTCAGTAGTTTAGACAGATAGACAGGTAGATGTACTGTAGATAGATTGGGTGATAGACAAACACAGAAAGAGATGAAATATAACAATTTACATTTTCAACCAACATGGCTCACGAGTTGAGCAATGTGTTTTTCCGATGGTTAAACCATCGGTTACCAAATATGGGGTTGCAAGATGAATCAAAAGGGGACACATAGAGATCATGGGGTCGATGGGGTCACCTGGGTCTTGCAGCGGTCACCTGTGATTTTTTCTTTTTAATCCAGGTGTCAAGGACTGAAGGACAAGGTCGACAGGTGCTCTTTCGTTAAGTCAGGACCATAAATTATGGTCAAGGGATTAACACAGTTATTCTCCTTGCCCTGTGACACAACACAAGTTCCACACTCCTATATACTGTATAACTTTTAACTGTTCTCAGCTCAGTTCACTCTACTACCCACAGATGAGCACAGAAAATGGCAGCAAATTTCAATGAGTTGCTTACCGAGTCTTTTGCACATAATAGAGGGAGAAGGGAATACACTACCCTCAAAAGAGAATCCGTTACCGATGCATAATCTCTTATCAATACTCATATCATTTAATCTATCAGCTGATATAACATATTGTATGCTAACATACAACAAACTCAAACAAATAATGTTTCTCCCCATACAATAGCATACATCGTCATGCCCCATGCAGGTATTGGTGAAAGTTAGCAAGCAGTGTTGCTTGTCCACATAATAGAGTGGATAATAATATGTTATTGGTGTTTCCCAAATTAAGGAAACACCACATATTATTATTCACATAATGAGGATCTCTCACTAAACACAGTGTACCTGTACCAGCTGCTGACACACACTTTACCCCCTTCTCCCGACGTCGCCTCACCGCCCAGTAGACAACAGATAAATAGTAATCTGTATTACTATTACTTTGACGATGCTTATGGAATTAAATTACAAGACATCTGTCATTGGGTCATAAATGCAACCCCTATGTAAACGGACACCATATGTAGAAGCCCCAGCCCAACCCCCTATCACCCTTGGAGTAAGTAACAGTTGCTTAGGTTTCAGCAGGAGGAGGGAAAGACATGGAGGAATACAGCATGACCGATGCATGTGTGTGCAACTTGTGGGGGGGGGGGGGGGTATTGTTGTCTTATCACAGTAGTCTATTATCTCATTAATTCTTTACAGTAAATAAGCATAGAATGCTTCAGACCTGTAGCACAAGCTGGGAATACCACCCTAATGTGCAGTAACACATTTTACTCATACTGTAATTTGTGTTTTGTCCTATGTATTTATATCTTTGCTTAATATATCCTGTGTTGTAACTGCACAGATAACTTCTTAACTCTCTCACCCCTCTAGCCCACCCACTCACACACCTGCTCCCTCCCTTGCTCGTGAATGTTTTGGATTCAAGAGTCGATAGTCCCAGGGTTCACACCACACAGAGAGGGTAGATTGACAATGCTGATTGTTACAGTTGGAAGTAGAAGAGGCTGCACCTTAACATGTGCCAGCATTGGTTAACTCTCGTCATAAATGTGCTCACATTCTGGCAGGTTATTCAAAGAGTTCACAAATCTTATTCCAAAGATGTTAGGTCTGACTGTTTTCTGTACTAGTGGGAGGCCTGATCCTCGTACCATCTACAGTAGCACATTATAATTTCTCCATTTAAAATATCTACAGGTAAGAGTACAAATAAAACCCAATATTTACAGCTTTATTTATTTATTAATTAACTGACTGTTGACATCAAAATAATCTCCTAAGATACGTGATAGAGTTCTACACTTACATCATAAATAATCACTATGTAAAAGCTAGGCAGAAATGCCAACTTCCATTCCATCACGAGCATTGGGAAAGTGATAAAAAGCTTTAGATAAAACATCAGAGATTCACTTCCAGTTTGCTCCTCAATAGAAAAGATATCCCAAACTGAAGATCTATCTGAAGCAGTTGATCACCAATCAAATCTCAAAAGTGAAAGTTGCTTGACCTACTACAGAAGTGTGTTTAATTAAATGATGCCGAAATAAAATCTTGCTTAGCAAAGCTTACAGATGATGGAAGAAAGAAAGCAAAATTTCCTTTACAATTTAAATCTTGCTTAGGAAAAATATCCCACAGCAAACTTCTCATAGTGCACAATGCCAAATTTACAATGGCTTGAAAATCAGAAGCATTGAGTCTGGTCACAAAAAAACGGTTGTGGTGTAAACACTTGAGTTGATTGCATCTTGTACTTTTTTACACACAGACCAAGAGCAACTAACACAACTGAAATACTCCATATCTCTATTTCTGTTACCTTCTGCTAAGATGCCCAAGACCTGCCAAGTGATGAGCAGTGATAAACACTATTTCAAGAAAAGAGGAATGACTTCCTTGGGATGATTGTGTGCACCCCTTACACTCATCACCTACACTGAGAAAGGGTGTATCACCTCATAATGTATCAGTCCACACTATTGTACAGAGATCTTTGAAAAGACAATACATATAATTTACATATAAACTTGTAACACTGACACTGGGCATCTCATTTTTCATGAAAGTGATTCACCTAAATAGCACTGAAGACACAAAGAACACATTTTCTCTGCTCTCACAGACATTTCCATGAGATAGGCTGCAACATTCCTACATAAGTCTACAATACACACTCAACATCAAACAGTCCTATGTACAGAAATGATGATGCCTTTATTTCTAATTTTCCTGGAAAATAATAATTACAATAGGCATTGTGTATCATCTTCACACAGAAGTGATATTTCTTGTTATGAAATAATTAACCAATCATTTAGGGGAAGGTCACACTATAACTTCAAAATGTTCTCAACTGCCAAATGAAATTAGGAATGAACTTCATATGAATGAATAACATTCACCATGTGAACAGGAATATATGTATAACCAAGTCAACTCTTCAAATAAAAAAAAACACCAATTGATCATTACATAGATGCCTCATTAATTGAAAAAGTTGAAAGTCTTCTATTCATGTGAACTGTCATTAATTACCCAAATCAGGGTGGAATGACTGACAACTTTTTCAGTACAATACACAAACCACCTTTAACAGTAGCTACCATACAAGCACTTCAAGGATCTTCCCATCCTTACTTAACTACTGTTGTTAAAACTTTACACAAGTAAAGGTAATTTATACAAAGAAAAGAAGTTACTTGAAGCTGCTTCTGAAGCACTTTGAAGCTTCAGTGTCTCGACATTACACTGCATGAAGATATCATTGGCAGTGATAGGATTATGTACATCTTAAGGTAATCATATGTGCATGTAGTGCTAAAATACTTTGCTTGCATGACTATGTATATGAAAAACATGTTTGTGTCTGTGTATTAAAGATTGCAGTCTTGACTTCTGTACATCACTATGCTGACTAGATCACCAAAAATATGCCTCCTCTAATTTCCCTTGTAGTTACCGAGAACTACAATAAACTATAACAATATCAATGAACATAATCATACAAAAATAATTGAGGCATTTAAGTATTGATGAATTGCTATGAAAGTTAATCTATGTAGGATAGATGTATTTAAAGAGTAAGGAAAACTTGTCTGATGTGCATCACAACTGAAAAGAACACTGTTGATGTTGAAGCAATTAATCTTTCCACTTTAAGGCAAACAGGCAGGGAGTGGAATTAATGTTCTTTTGGGTGAGACGAACACTTGTACTGAGTAATCTCCAGTTTTTAGCAGTGGAACACTTCAATAAAATTTCACTTGTCAGTAGACTTCAGTGATATATTTTAATACAATGAAGAAAATAGACTTAACATATACAGGACTAATTCACTTTAACTTACAGTAGTAATTCGAATTCGCTTTTCCTTCATGTGTTTTAAGTTTGGATGCTAAAGCTTTTGCTTCTTGGCAATTCATCAAGAGCTCACAGCCTTTTGAAGCTGGAGCTTTGTCTGGCTATTTTAATATATACAAATGTTTAACATTGACATCCATGCATACAGTCTGGCTTGATCTTTAGTGTAGAATGTACCACTGACTAAATTAAATTTTGCAATAATATATAACTAAATCAATCTGTTTATGACTAAATACTTGCATGGATAACATATTGAAGGCTACAACAGATGATGCTGGGATATTTTATTGCATGCCAGTGTACCATGAGCCAGCATGTGATTCTACTTTGATTATTGCATTAAAAATGTACTTGCTTAAGCTTTGATTTCAAATTCTATTACTTTCAGAAACTTGTTATGTAAAATTTTAAAGTGAAAATATACACAAGCTTATTATACATGGCAGTTTTATGCATCAACTATTATTTTATTATTCAAGAAAATCCTCTTCATAATAACTAAGTGTATCAGTGGCCCTTGTTATGGTCAAATTGTGATAATTAAATTGTATGTTTTTATTTTTAGCAACATTTATGATACAACTTAATAATTCTTGTTAGGTGAACTGCATGAAACGTGGTGTAAGAGTTTGAAAGGAACATTATACCAAGTATTGTTGTGGTATCTGAGATATGCAAATTACAGCCTTATGTATAGGTAACTTTTGTTGTTAATTCTTGTCTAGTTAAGAATGGGGTCTGATACAACTGCATGTCCATGTTTTAAAAAGTATATAAAATACAATTTGCAGTCTGATTACAGGTTTCTTATCCATAGATCATCTGGGTTGTCTTACAACCAGCAAGATTTTTTTGTTTTGATTTATAGTTGATCAATACTGGGCAAATATCTCATTCTGAACAATAACTTACATTGTAAATTTGATGACCTTGGAAATAACTATAACTGAGACATTGCATATTTAGCCCTATTGATATGTTGTACCACATTTAAACAACAAACCTGTTAAAGAATTTAACAAATGTTTTCATAATTTATATAGTAACTACAAGTTACAAGGAAAGGTTCTAGTCATTTTGTTTCCATTTGTGTTTATCATTTCCAATATCCTTAATAGATGGTAACAAAAAGTCACAAAGGTCTTACGGGGGGCAGCTTGAACTCAGTGAAACAAGTTGGGTTCTGCTGAGAATATCAAGCAAAAAATTCCCTTTATTCCAACAGTAACAAGAAGAATGTTCACTAACTTGTTCTTGTTTTCTTTTAATGATGAAGAGCACGAGCAAAGGCAACTGTGACAAATGTGGCAATGAAAGTAGCCAATCCAGTTGTAGGCACTGCAGAGCCAGACACAGTAACATCACGATTCATCATTAAAACTTTATCAATGACATGAACCACTCCATTGACACATTCAACGTCTGTGCGGAGAAACCGTGCCTTAATGCCATTCCACTCCAGGAAGTACTCTGTAAAGAAATAATAATAACTAATATAACAATCTTAGCATTCTTGGGTTTAGGGAGGTGCTCTCCCGCGAGACACTCGGCCTGTTACTCACCTCACTGCACTTGACTGCACCACATGAGAGATAATTGTATGTAATGAATTATAGCAAGTTTGTTATGGGAGATAAAAAGGTGGGGGTTTGTTGCAATATTTATACCTTCATTACTTCATGTGATTGCAATATGAACTTTATTCCATTATAAACCATATATATTTAGGAAAAATTAGTTATAGAAGAAAAGTTGTGAAAAAATTAATATTTCGTTAGGTTAATAGTGGTATAAATTTTGCGCTCTGATGAGCACATAAGTTAATTGTACAGTCCCCCAAAAAGTATCATTAGCCACGGATTCAAGGCGATTCAAGGCTTTCCAAGCAATGTTACTCGACCTGTTTCAGAATGGTTGGTAGTTCTACATCCACGACTTTTGAGCATGAATGAGTACTGTACATACTCTTTTGAACGATGTGAATCCTCCGAGGCTTCAGATAATATATTACATGAATCGGAGTGGATGTCATAAATGGACATCAATGCTATGCCAGTCATCAATGGGATCTTACATCAAATGGAGCAAGGAATTATCTGGGAAACGTCGCAACACGTGAAAGGTGCTAGTATTGCCCTTCACAATGAGGGTATATATAACACTGAGCTAAGATGGCATGAACCCACAGTATCATGATGGGTTATGCACTATGAAACAACTGCTGTCATACTGAAACTTATAATGATAAATGTCTTACAATAAATGGATGGAAGGTTCTGTTATCTGCAAGTTGATTTATTTGAAACCTTATTTCGTTGTTAAACCAAAGCAATTTATATGGTGTATAAGTAACATGGCAGATCCCATGTACAGTACAATTTGCTCAGTCACTTTTCATAAGACAGACATATCGTGAACAACAACAGTAGCCATACTGTGAAACTCGGTATGAATAAACATCATCAGTACAGCTATGTAATGGTGAAATGTTAGTTTTAAGGGCTCGTGTCAGACTCCGTTATGATGTTCTGAAACACTTCCATTTAATGTACATTTCAGTGTTATTGTAATCATCAGTCAGTGGCATGTTTACATATGTCTTGCTTCTACCCAGCACGATACATACATTAATATAGCTTAATGGATTTTTTGTTATACTGAAGTATTTAGTATGCCATACAAGGATGACTCCCTCCTCCAATCCTACCCCCACCTCTAGCTGTTGTTGACATGGCCAGCAGGCGTACCAACCTATAATGATGCACTGGGGATCATGTCAAAGCATTTCGTCTCGTGTTTCAAATTGTAGCAACGGAAAATTTAATGATTCTTTTGGGGAGGACTGTACATATTGAGTCATAGCAAGCATGCTATTGGAGATAAAAAGGTCGAGTTTGTTGCATTAGCATTATAGATACAATATCTACAAATAGTTTTATAAAGACAATCACAATAAAGTTATTAAATCTATATGCACGTGCAAGTATAACACAAACTGCAGTGCAAGACTGCCACTCAAGCTCCCATAGGTGTGTATTAGCCCCTGTCTCATGGCAATAACAATTATATAAATTTGGGTTAATATATTTAGTTATATAATCCAATCACCCTACCGTAATTTTCCATAAGCTGTGAGTTGCCATGTGCTGTTCATGTGAGGGTAAATTCCTATATCAGTTGGCCGACCTTGAGAAAGTAGGGTTAGACTGGCCTCTCCTTCAGAGGCACCTCCCTTCACAGGACCAGTCCTCACTTGAAGCCCCCGTCCTTAACTAACACTCACAGCTTACAGTGTTAATTACTGTGCATCTACTAATAGACTGTGACCAATATAGTTTACCAATAAATGGAGAAAAGACCATTTGGGGTTTGTAACTTAACCCCTCAACTCATTTATATATAAGCCAAGTTAAAGGGAACTCTACCCAAAGCTTATACCGTATACTATATATATAAAGGTGGCAGCGAAAAGAGAGAACCATTAACTGAACCAGTGAAGCAGTGTAACTAACTGTGCAAGTAACCGACATCACTGTAACCCAAGTAACAGTGAAATATTCTAAGTGTCATTCTCCAAGGCAACAGACTATATACCGAATATATTCTCGTGAGTGACGTTATGTGTCAAGTGATATATTTAAATGTCATCCCAGATCGACATACAAAATTTTTTTTTACTCAAATAACATTTAAGTGAGTAACATAATTCACTGTAGTGTGGCAACACCTCGTGACGACAAGCCGATAGCCCCCATCTCAAGTGGACGCCTGCCGTGTGGGAGTATCCATCACTACAAAAGACTCAACGTCAGACACCGTACTGTACCCAACTCTCAAGTGTTGTGGAGACACTGTCTGTACATTGTTTTTCCTTCTCAAAGAACAACCGACTCATACAGCTACAATACAACCTTGTGTTCCAAGGCACAGTTAAGAAATGCCTTTTAGACATCCCAAGTTGTTTAACTAAGTGTCTCTGTAGTGTGTAAAAACAGACTGTTGTAAACTCTTTGTGAACCCAGCTACATCTGGTACAGGCCAACTACTTGACCTGTCATACTCAATCAACTCCAAGAGGTCTACCAGCTCTAAGGTGCATTAACCTATGTGACCTCACAGGATCGCCTCACGACACCAGTGACAGTTCATAGAGTTAGCCATCCATCACCCCTCTAGTGGTTGACCGTGGTTACTCTCGTCAACACCAGACGCCATCACGAATTCTTCAAGGACGTCATCTTTAAACTACACACCAGCAACCCTGACCGTGAATCTCGACCAGCTGACTGTCATCCAAGCTGCTGAAGTCTATGGGATTAAAGGCCAGATTTTCAAGAAATTCCCAGAATTCTTCAATCAAGCCGCCACAGCTTATATAGGTGAATATTACACGCTCAAAGTTTCTGTATTTTTTACATAAATTATACATATTGTGTGTACTGTACAGTATAGGAGCTGGTGGTTGACCTCTCTCTCTTAGCATGAACAAGTCATTAAGGTACACTCAACAGGGCTCGTGTATAAGAAATCTAATCTTAAGTTGTGTAATATGACTCGAGCATTTCATAAGTTTACAAAAAAAATTAACTTTGAGTTAAAAAAAATAACTTCAGTATTGTGATAATAACTTTTCTATCTTTATAATAATAATAATAATAATAATAATAATAAATAATAATAATAATAATAATAATAATAATAATAATAAATACAGCTTTTACTGTTGTCTAAATGTGAAAACTTGAAACTGCATCCCACAGGTATGACTACTCATTAGGGTCAGTGTCCACTGTAACAAACATAACTATTTTAAATATGGTGGAAATATAAGGTTTGTAATTAGAAAGGTTGTGAACTTCAATTTAAACTCTAATATAAGTGGAAACTGCATAAACAAATTACTTGTCAATAAGAACACCTTTATGTGAGACTAGTACAACACACACCAATACTCACTGTTAGTATCATTGGTAGCTTGAAAAGAAAGGTATGAATAAAAAATGTGAATAAAAAACAAATAACAAAAATAATTTATGTAAACAAGTTATAAACATCTGTGGGGTGATGTGTCTGTACCTGCCGTCACAGATACATACAGCATAATATGGACTGAGACACATGGCTGCCAAAATGATGAGTCTACAATACTATGGTCAAACCTTAACAATTAATACTCTGTGTCCTCGTTAATCTGGATCATTATAATTTGGATTTCAGTTTAATTCGTGTATATTTTTTAATAAATGAATTAAACAATTTGAATTTGGAATGAATCTGAAAAAACCGAGTGGTTCCAAAGATTTGATTATTATTATAGGAATATATTATGAAATAGATTAAGATGAATGAATTAAAGGAATAAAATATGAATTACATTAAGATAACGTATAAAACTATGTTTGGGTGCTTAACAGTGGAGAGAAGAGAGAACAACTCATCACCTCCTGCTTTAAGGCCGGCAATCCCTTTATAACTGCATGTAATTTCACCCATAGTTCCCATATTATTTAGGTTCATTTAGTGCCTGGTTAATAAAACATTATCGAAAAAGCCGTTTTTTTCTAAAAAACATTTTTTGCTCAATCCAGAATGCGACGTCTAGCTTTATACCTAAGCCGCGAAAAATAATTAATTTTCCTAAAAAATCTCAGACTCAATCCCAGATGAGCTACTGCGCCAAATAGTATATTTCTCTCTTGTTTACAGAGCGGTAACAGCCGATTGTTCCCGCTGACCTGCTCTCCCTAATAGTGTTGCCAGCACTCACCATCTTCCTAGCTCCATTGTTGTTACTGCTCAAGAGGGCTGGTGCTTACCACAGAATGTGTCTTGAACACTAAGTAAATCAATTTGTAGTGTATTTATCAGAATCTAATAAATATTATTGTATAGTGTACTGTACTATACTGTACAGTAATGGGTCTCCATATGCTCAAGTTTACATGTATAAGACAATGGTTTAGTTATGCTGTTAATGTGTGTTGTATAATGTTACCTCACCTCACCCCTTTGCCTCATCAGCTAACCTCGCAGTTAGATTTATTTATTCCCGTACTTTGTTATTACTGTACTGTACAGTATGTACATTTAACAAAATAATTATGTTTGCACAGTAATTATAAATACTGTAGAATATTTTGTGGCAGTCAAGGCATAGTCAGGTGCAAAAACTGAACAGAAAACAGAATAGTTAAACATAGAAATTCAGAAATTGTCGAAAAATGTAAAAAAAATTCCGAACTCGGTTAATTCAGATTTTCCGGTAATTTGAGTGACCCAGGGCACTTTTTTTGTTGAATTAATTCCCCCTCCCCACCCGCTCCCACCACCTGGGGGCGAGTCCATAAGTAAAGACAGGGGGAGAAAGTGTGTTAACAGGGATGTGATAACTTCATGGAACATTTCTTGCTTAAAATAAACCAAATACTGTAAACACCTCTTGAAGTTTGGCAGAACTTTCTCTGGACACCTTGTACAAGTACTATAAGTCAAAAAAAGGAACTTCCATTGCTAACCAAGGTGGACTGTGCTGTTCTAAGATAGTTCCTGCAATAACCTTCTTTCTATTAATAGATACAGTACTCGGATACTAATTGTGGGGATAAACTCATGTACATTACCATACTACCATATAAAGCATTTACTGAAATTTTGTGAGATGAGCATATGTGTAAATGCAGTGCATAAATTACAGCCAATTATTATTTTTTTATTATACTGTACAGTGTGTGTGTGAAGATACCACATCAGTTGTACAGCTGACAACCATTGTGGACATCTTGGACAAAAATTTTCAATAGAAATATAGAGAAATGAAGTATAAAATCTAATTTTACAGCCCAGAGCCAAGGTGAATGGCTGCTTGACATCCAGCACACTGAAGGCAACTTGGCAATCTACCTTTTGCTACAGGGCCCTATAGTTCAACAGGAGGATGCATTTTCCAGGTGATGTGCCTGGGGATGTAGCAGCTGCCTAAAAGCATAATGTAGGTATTCAGTAAGGAGTCAAACTAGTAGTGGTCTGAGATCTCCAAACCAAAAGTGTGGATTTTGATCCTTAATCCACGAGTCCACCAACTTAATAAGTAATAGGGACCTCAAACACTTACTGCTTGAGAATTAGAACCAACAATTAATTAGTAGACAAAGGTCATAAGTCAGCAGGATTAAAGAGAGTATCCTATTAGGACATAAGTTAGAACGTGCCAAGATTTATACAAAATGAGAAGTAACATTAAATACTTCCTGGAGTAATACAACTTGAATTGCAAACTCATTTATTAATCAACCTTGAGAACAAAGTTCTTTCAGTGGCTTCAGCAATTCCAAATGGTTGAAACAATAATTTTTCACTTGGTCACACTTAGTGACTTTGGTAGAATGATGGGGGAGCAAATTCTTGTCACTGAGGACATCAACACAGTTGTGGGGAGCAGAAGAGACCACCTAGCCTGTTTTAAAGATTATCCAGTGATAACTGTTTTATGTACTCAACATAAAGGCACTGTACTATATGTATTAGTGAATTCTTTAACCTAAGCCTCATAAATAAAATTGTGAAGAATGCTTCCCCTTATAGCACACAATATTATAAGGCTTAATAACTACCGGTACTTTAATTACTGTACTTATAATGTTAATTCTGTTTACACCATCTTCCTTGTCTACACACTTTTCAGAGAGAGTAAAGTCTGAGAAATAAACTATACTGTAGTCTGTTCACTCGTACTTAGCAACTGAGGTCTAGGGTCAGTTTGTAACAAGGCAGCTGATTGGCTGGCAGACCGACACGATTAAAGTCACAATAGTTCTTTCGTATTTAATCTATCATACAGTATATTCTAATATTAAGGGATAATAATGTAGCACTCTGTGTTGATCTTTGAATATTTAGAATGTGAAACGGTCTGGTAACATAAATATCTTGAAGAGAACATGAAAGGGAGTACAAAATTTCATCGACATCATTCACCAAGTTGCATGATGACACGAGGAGAGGAGGAGTTTATGTCTTTATGTCTCCGAGTTTTTTCATCATGTTCTTGTTCCTTTTATGATATTTTTATTACCAGTGCATTTCACACGCAAATTTTTGCTTCCACACATGCAGAAATTATCAGAGATCAAAAAAGAATAATTATATTTATTATCCCTTAAAATAACAGAACATTAATACAATAGATTTAATACTAAAAAATTGAAGTGAATTTTCCCATGTCTGTCTGCCAGCCAATCAGCTGCCTTGTTACAAAGTGACCCTAAGCCTCATTTGCTAAGTACGAGTGAACAGACTATATAGTCTATTTATCATCACTGTCACCACTGTCTGACAGCCTGTATTCCACACTTGTGTGAGTTAACTATGATTACCTCATGGTATGGTATCCCAGTTGCTCTCAAACAGGTTTTTGGTTGGATATCCTTTCTATTGCCAACCCACTTCTACAGTGGGATAAATTTATAAAGAAATGTTCTTGCAAAAATCAAACATGTTACAGTATTTATTAGTAGTGAGAAACAACAATGCATCTTGTTAGAATATGCAACAATGATGTAGCTGGTACAGATAACCTGGAGCACTCTTTCCTGACCACAAATTGTTCTGCTGAGCCATTCAACTGCACAACTGTCTTAAACAATGCACTTAAAACAATAACTGTTTAAATATGCTTTGACTGGCTCCCAACTAGTGAGAGTGACTGTTGACTGGTGTTCTCACACTGATTTATAAAACAGGATGGTTGGTTGTTTACTGATGCTGTCTGCTTCAGCACCCAAAACTGACTGGTAAGTGGTATTGCTTGGTACTTAGTACCTTCAACTGTTACCAATGATAGATTGGTCTTAAGTTGTTTCTTAAAGGCCTCCACAGAAATTCAGCTGCTTCATGGATGAAGGCAACCAATTGTAAAATTTGGTTGATGTATAGGAAAAGGACCGGGCAGCTGAAGAACAATCCCGTACTGCTCTAGGCTCAAGGTGTGAAGGATCATCACTATTATGCAAAATCATTTCAGAATGTGTAGTCAGTGGTATTAGTAGGCTGGCCAAATACTTAGGCTTACAAAATATTAGTGTCTTAAAAGTCATCAGACAGAGCTTGTATTCTATACTTTCTTTAACTGGAAGCCAATGTAATTCGATCAAGAATTGGGTATTGGGAGTCCTCGGTGGGAGAGCAAAATTAAGCCTGGGAACCTTGTTCAACACTGTTTGAACTTTCTTCAGAAGACAATTAGATAGACGGACCCATAAATTGTTACAATAGTCAACTCGAGACAAAATAAGTGAATGTAATAGTGTCACAAGACACTGTAACCGTATACTACTATAGATTTCAAATGTGAAAGTTGCTAATCTTAACTACTGATTTCATATGGTTTTAAAATTTAGTTTTGAGTCAAAGTAAACTCCAAGATTATGAACAGAATCAACAGGAATAAGTTGTAATTCCCCAAAGTTCAAGGAGCCATAATCATTAGTGCCATCTCCCCTCTTATTTCTTTGTATATTGCAGAGATATTGTACAACAAGACAGATACTTTGTTGAGAAATAAATTAATGCAATCCAGGAGGAAGTTGATCAAAAACCATTATCATGGATTCTTTCTCAATTAGTTTAACCAATAATTGATCTTTTTCAAATGTCAGGTAATCTTCAACATTTACCCTGCACTTCATCTATATCTCAAGAAGGCTCAATAAGAGGACAGACTCGTTCCTTGAATTGGAATCAGCAGAAACAGATTTACCTGTTCCTTCTTCTCCCTTACATGTTACAAGTCCTCAGTAAGCTGAAGTAGTTTCATGTGATCACTATTCTGGCGGCTGCTTCCTCACTATGGAGGGTCTGTTTCCTTCTTATTCAGTTATGTCCAAAATCTATCTAGATTTCCTCTCCAGCCGTAAGCCAGGGAGGAGAGGAGTTAATAGTCCAGTCCAAATTTTGAGTTTTACAATTATATGCCTGGATTTTCCATTAAGGTACAGTAATATTAATTTATAAGACTTCTTTTCCTCCGGATATGTTTTCCTTATTTTTGTATTCGGTGAAAATGAAAGCATAGTAGTATATCTTCCCTGAAGTAAGTCTTTATGGAAGACTTGACCCTACCTCACCAAGACTTCATAAACAGTGATGATATAATAACTTGTCAAAATCAAGACTAAGGTTGGGACATTGCCTCCCACTTGTCAAAAGTTTCAAGAGAAAGGCTGTACTCATACAGTACAAGTGCACCAGAAACATAAGTTCTTTAACATGGTGATAAATCAGTCCTAATATCTGGCTGCCAAAACAAATTCATTTAGTTATACTGTATCCACAAATAACTATTGGTAACTTCTTACACCACAAAACTGCTTAACAATAAACAAAGTGCAAATAGGAACTGTAACAAGCCTAACTGTATTGGGATGATTATGAGCCAACAAGCAGTAATACAACAATGTGAAGGACACCTACTGTCTCATCCAGCAAAAAAGCAGAAAAAGGTTACCTAAAATTCTGTAGTAACAATACTAACAGATCCTGAGTGAGAACACAGGTTCATGGTTCTGAGGTGTTTCAGCAACTACCATATCGCTGTACGTCTTAAAAGGCAAACTGACGAGGAACCTGATTATGGACTAAATGCAACTTTCAGTTGAATACAGTACAGGTAGTGTGTTCCATCACTAAACTACAGAGCCCAGTAATAATTAGCAGGTTGTCATGTGACATTTAATGTCTTGCACCTCAAATGGTCATTCACCAAAAGCCAGTCGGCCATGAAACTGGATATACACGGAATGAAAAGTAAGGAATTTATAAATAGGACAAGCATAAGGAAGTAGACATTATACATATCAAGCGTGGTAGCATACTGTACTGCAAAGAAACACACTCAAAAAACATTAGGATATACCTCCCTCACCTTCTGTGTCACCTGTATCTATGAAGTCTGTACCTGAGGAATTTGTTTTAAGTCTCATTAAATGATACTACACTGTTCTGAAACAAAACAGCTTAAGAGAGTAAACTTAGAGGAAAACAAAACTGATAATTTACACACTATTTCCTTTTGACTGATGGGGTCAGAAAAAAAAGACATAAGAAAATTAAATTATTTTGAAGCTACTTACTGTTTTACCTGGTGGATGATCATATACTGTACAGTACTTGGAATATGACCATTTGCAATGCCTTTTGAAGTAATGTAGCTTTAAACTATCAAAAGATTTGGATATAAAACTTTTCCAATCACATGTACACCACTTGAGAGAGAGAGAGGCTACATATGGGTGATGCTGGCTTATGTGATATATGAGGTACATTAACCAGATCTGGGGCCTTATTGTTGATGGGGAGGACTGTACAGTAGAGGATGACAGCCATTACAACATAAGAGTGAATGAATGACAACTAATAAAAGGAGAATATGTGTTTGGGTTTACTGCCCTCGTTGAAAAAAAACACACTCACACACACACACACACACACACACACACACACACACACACACACACACACTCACACACACACACACTATACTACTACTTTGCTGTCACTTGGAATCGAGTACCTGTATGAGGATCATTCAGCTGTGATACAATGATATGAGTTATTAAGGATGTCATCTTTGCTGGTGAGTTCTGAGGTGACTAGGGAGGCCGATACGGGACCGGCAGGATCGTCCACAGATGCTGCATGTGTCGAGGGTGATATCTAGTGTAGTAGGGGCGGCGGCAGCATCTTTCCGGCACCTTTTCAGGTTTATCTTAAGACTATACTTATACCTCTTCAGTTGCCCGCCAGCGTTACATTTACTATTCGTTAGATGACTGTAAAGTAGCTGCTTTGGCAGTTATCCATGCGGGTAACATGGTCAGTCCAATGTAGTTGTTCATGGATAATGGTGGACTTGATGCTTCTACAGTTGGTGTCAGCAAGAATACTGGCATTTGTTCCCTTGTCTTCCCAGCGAACTCGGAGGATGGAACGTAGACTACGTTGATGAAAGTTTTCAAGTGCCTCCTGTATGTGACCCATGTCTCACTGCCATATAGTAGGGTGGGGAGGACCACTGCTCGATATGCGTGTAACTTTGTAGATAATTTCAGCTCCCTACAGCTGAAGACACAAGTACGGAGTCTGCCAAAGGCTTGAGATGCACATCTGATCCGATGTTGAATCTCTTCATTGATGTCCGCGGTGGTGGACAGGTGGGAGCCGAGATACTGAAAAAGGGTAGCATTAGAGAGGGTAGTACCATTAAGTTGGATGGATGGTGGAGGTGTGGCTGAACCAGGCTGAAAGAGAATCTGAATCTTGCATTCATTCACCTCAAGGCCAAAGAGTGCATGCGCATCTGCATAGGTGTTCAAGATCTCCTGTAGGTTGTGTTCAGTGTGAGCGACAAGGGTGAGGTAATCTGCATACTGAAGTTCAGTAATGGAAGCTGCCGACACCTTTGTTCCTGCCTGGAGTCATCTTATGTTGAAAAGTCCCTTCATCCGGTACTGGATGTTCACCACGCCGACTAAATTGGCACTGACACGAGGAAGGAAGGCAGCTAAGAAATTGGAAAAGAGAGTTGGTGCCAGTACACAACCTTATTTTACCCCCATTTGGATGGGAAAAACTCAGACTGGGTGCCATTGTACAGGACACTGCCATTCATGCCATCGTGGAGTTGCCTCACAATGGCGATGAATATTGGTGGGCAGCCAAAATGACTGAGGGCTTCCCTGTTGACCGAGTCAAAGGCCTTGGTTAGGTCAATGAAGGCCATGTACAGATCAAGACGCTGTTCTCTGCACTTTTCCTGTATCTGGCGGGCAGCAAAGATCATGTCAGTGGTGCCACGTGATGGTCTAAAGCCACATTGAGATTCTGGGAGGAAGTTTACCGCCTCAGGAAGGAGTCTATTTAGGAGGACTCAGGTGATAATTTCCCAGCTACGGACAGCAACGAGATCCCGCGGTAGTTGCCACAGTCTGACCGGTCTCCCTTGTTCTTATAAATATTGGCGATCAAGACATCTTTAAGATCTTGGGGGATTTCCTCCTGTTCCCTTATATTCTCCAAGAGAGAGAGTGGAGATGACTGGTAAGCAAAGGTCCTCCTGCTTTATGCACCTCGGGTGGGATTTCATCAGGCCCTGAGGCTTTATTACTTTTCATCTGTTTGATAGCAGTAGCTATTTCATCCAGGGATGGAGGATAGCTGAGATGGATCAGCTCTTTCCAGCGTTGAAGGAGGCCTTCATCATCTTTAATTAGGGAGTTACCGTCAGATGAGGGGGAGGGGGGTGGGCAGCTTCTCCTCCTCCTCCTCTTGCTGCTGCTGCTGCTATAAGAGTGATTAGCTCATAAAATGTTTTAGTGGAGTTGAAAAATTTGCACATCTTGTGTTGATATGCAAGTTTTTGTGTTTTACGTTTTATTTTTCAACTATTCATTCTTTAGATTGCGAGGTTCACTCTGGGCCGCTGCTTTCTTCTTGTGGAAGGTATCAGCTTTGATATGAGACTGAGGGTTGTTCTGCCAGTCAGTTAAAGTAGCACATTTATTATCGACAAGTACGTTGATTTCCAGATCATTTTCATCAACTCAGTCCTGGTGTATTCATTCAATCAGGCCGAGGGTTTCTGCAGGTTTTTGTCATGACAGTTTCAAGAATACCCCATTCGGCACTGGGATTTGGGTTGTTCATTGTCGGGTTGTTTATCAGCCCATGTTCGAGCTGCTCTCTGAACACATGTGCTGCCGTTGGATCCTCCAGACACTTAGTGTTAAAACCTCTTCTGGAGGCTTGTTGCCTTCGCTGTTTTGGGGCGATGTGAAGTGAGAGCTTGGCTCTGACGAGCTGATGATCAGTGTCACAGTGGTCTGAGTCACGCATGGCTCGGGTGATGAGGACATCTCGGCGATCTCTTTCTCTGACAATGATGTAGTCAATGAAATGCCAGTGTTTGGATCATGGGAGTTGTCACGAACCCTTGAACTTGTCGGCTTGCCTAAACAAGGTATTGGTGATAGTGAAGTTGTGTTCAGCACACTTGCTGAGGAGTAGTAGGCCGTTAGGATTACACTTGCCTACTCCATTTCTCCCCTGCCAAATTTCAGCATCTCTTCCATCTAGAAGCGAGCATGCAAGTACACACACACACACGCACACTGGTATTTTCATGTATGTCCAATCCTCTAACTCCAAGTGCATCCTCAGTCAATCCTTCCACTTCCATCTTGGTTCTCCCTTCTGCCTGCTGCAATCCACCCCAAAATATATTTGTCTTTTTGTTGCATTAATCTTTCACTTGTTCTCATTCTCTCAGCATGTCTTTATCATACCACCATTGATAACCCTCATCTGCCAAACCCTTTTTCTCATATGTTTCCTGTTGTTGTATTTCTTACGGAGTTATTTATTCCATGTATTTTTTCAACCCCATCATGTCTGTTCCAAGTAATTTACTTCTTACATCCAAGGTTCATAACTATATAATAATGTCTGCTTTAAAATTCCTCCGTATACCCCCATCTTTGTCTATTTCGATATACTTCTTTCTCATTTTACTTTTTTTACTTTTACCATTATCCTCTTCACCACTGATCGGCTCGTTAGCCGCTTCGGCAATCGGTCACGTCTCTGTTAAGCACTGCTGGCAAGTACTGGGCATGCACCAGCTCCTGAATGTATCTGAATCTGCTCCAGTGTTGGTCAAGTCTGGTCTTGAAAGAGCTCACACTTGGTGCCGTCACAACACTTTCTGGTAGATTGTTCCAAGGGTTCACAACTCTCACTCCAAAAAGGTTTGCCCTCACAGTTTTCTGGACTTGCAGCTTCATCAATCTTGAGCTGTGACCCGCTAGGTGTTCTAGTCACTAATGGAGCTAGGACAAATTCGTCTCCGGTCAATTCGTCGCCAGTCAATTCGTCGTCGGTAAATTTGATATGAATGGTTAACAATTTGAACCTAACCTAACCTAACATTCATAGAGTGCCGTATAGGAATGTGCATTGCCTTGTGTTATCTATTTCTGGCTATATTTTGTTTGAGTAGTGACCGTGTTATCTTGTGATTATTTCTTGATTGTCCGAGTAAAGAGATATCCTCTCTTCCGGTTGTTTGTCACCCTTGGAAATCCCTGGCTTTTGACTCTCCTGTTATAAAGATCCTGAATAGGTTGGCCAGGACTGGCATGACTGACGATGAATGACTGGCGACGAATTGACCGGCGACGAATTGACTGGACGACTCACAAACATGCACACTCCACCTCATGATATTTTCCCTTCACCTCCTCCTCTATAATTTAGTCACATATGTTCAAATTTACTGTCAACTTTCTCCCAGGACACACTTTTCCAGTTTTATTTACTTTAATTGGTAAATTGCTTTAGAATTGTACAATATATATATACAGTCAACCCTCACTTTACGCGGTTAATTCAACCCACAGGGTACCGCGAAAAGTGAGAAACGCGTAAAGTGAAAAACATAACATATGGGATTAATTGAAATAGAGACTGGGCCGACCCCCAAACTCCACTTTTTGACAACACACAACTATGTTGTAGTAAAAATATTATCTTAACTTTATGATGGTATGCACACACAATTAATAATTAAGAGAAATATCAATAATATTTGGCTTTTTAACACTTACATTAGTAGAAAAGATGGCTGGGCACACGGGGATGGGCGGTTGGTTCTGAGGCAGAGGGCAGATTATTGGCCATAGCCTGTATCACTTGTATCAATTGTATCACTATCCACCACAGAGGCTTGCAGGGCCTCTTTGTCAAACCCCTCAAGGTCCATATAAGTCCATATCCTCACTATAATTATCACTATCACTGACTTGGGCCGGCTGTGGTGGGTGGCGGGTGAAGAACTCAGTAATGTTTTGATGACTGGGCGACCTTGTGCGCACCATTCTCGTCCACTTACACAACATGGCGGATGGCGGGAGTTTTGGATCCCAAAATGGCGCGGCTCGCCAGCCGCTCTCCGCGTAAAGGGGTACACGCACCGCGGAATGTGAGCATTCCTGTTTCGGCAGGGCACCGTGTAACCGTGGAAACGCGGAATGAGGGACCGCGTAAAGCGAGGGTTGACTGTATGTATGTATGTATATATGTATGTATAGTATATATATAGTATATATATATGTATATATATATATATATATATATATATATATATATATATATATATATATATGCTGATAACCACAAGGAAAGAAGAAAACACGAAGTTCCCAAGCGCTTTCGTGTAATTCTTTTTTCTTCTTTCCTTGTGGTTATCAGCATATACCTAGATCACGCGCACCTACAGTGATTTACTTGCATATATATATATATATATATATATATATATATATATATATATATATATATATATATATATATATATATATATATATATATATATATATATATATATATATATATATATATATATATATGCTGATAACCACAAGGAAAAAGAAAACACGAAGTTCCCACCCCTGAAAATGTGAATTACACGAAAGCGCTTGGGAACTTCGTGTTTTCTTTTTACTTGTGGTTATCAGCATATACCTGGATCACGTGCCCTACAGTGATTTATTTTGCATATATATATACTGTATATTGTATGCTGATTACCACATAGGTAAAAAGAAAACACAAAGTTCACATCTTCAGGGGTGAGTACAGACCGTACTCACCCTTGAAGATGTGAACTTCGTGTTTTCTTTTTACCTATGTGGTAATCAGCATATACATGGATCACGTGCACCTACAGTGATGTGTGTGTGTGTGTGTGTGTGTGTGTTAATTTTTCATGTTAAGTTTTCAAAAATAAAGTTTTTTGTTAATCCATTAAGTACCATAAAATACACACACTAATGACCAGGTAATAAACATGTTGCTCTTACCATTAAGTCTGTAGTTAACTCTAGCTTGGAAATAGATCTTTCCACGAGTCATCTCAAGACGTTCCTCAAAATATTGTCCTCTTTTGGTGGCGTTGTTGGTGAGGGCAGTCAACTCTTCCAGGCTCAGATCTTGTCCCACAATCATATGACGTTCCAGAATATATTTTACCTGAAAATGCATTCATATACTTTTTTCTACATTTTGTACCGTGCATGATACTGCAGTGGTGGTAAACTAATGGGGGAAAATTGTCTGGTGTTAAGCATATCTATTATTCAATTATGTAAATCTGTGCAACTTTGTTAATTAAACTTTTGGCTGACAATTTGTGCCAAACAACTGCTATGAAACATTACAGAACTTATTGCAATATTGTGTATAAGTGGCAGGATAGTGAGTGTGACAGCATGTACACCACAACTGTTACAAATGTGTTGGATGTAATTCAATGTAGTATTGGGGATGACAGTAAATGTCTGGGGCCTTAATGGATACTAATTGGAAATATCAAATATTACAGTACATGGATTGTTCCGGGATATATGGTTAAATATTCTATCATAAAGTGTTCAAATCTCAACTGACATAAAGCATAATTACCATTTTTTTAATATGTCTGATTAATTCAAGATTATGACAACAATAAGGGCTTCAATTAAAGTGGATAACAATGTGTTTTCCATGCATTATGAAAACAGCTGATAAAATAATTGTGCACCAAGTTTGCAAAACCTGAAAAATATTGCACTTACATGGTAGGCGAAGGTGCCCATAAAGAGCTTCTTGTAAGCCGAGGGCAATTTGCGATGGATCATCTCCCACGCACCATTACTTGGCACAAACAAAGTAAATCTTTCGTTGCGTGATTTAAGGCGTTCATTCCAATGATCTTGTTCACTCAGAGAGAAGGTCAAGCTGTGAGGGAATAACAGTTTAGATTCCTGGTTACAAAACAGTTACAAAAAAAGAGTTAAAATAGCCAAGAAAACACAGCAACTCCTTGTTTTACAAGATTTCACTTTATTGTACACAGTTTATTATAAAATGATTTATTAATGTAGGAACACTTTTCTTTACACAGTGTTCTTCATCATTTTAACATGATCAACACTGCCAAGAAATAGTCCCTCAGAATCCAGCCCAAAAAGTCTACATGTGGTACAGTACTGTATTCTCTCTCACAGAGTGCAGTTACCATCATGTTTGTCTTTCTATGATAAATCTCTGTCCTTCCTTAATGACTGTGAGTGAGAAACATACAACTACAGTAGTGTTTGATTAATATGTTTCACTTAACTTGGTACTTTTCCAAAATACATCCCCTGTGTTCTGTTTAATGAAAAAGACTGCATTCTGAGTTAAAATAACAAAATTCTAATTCTGTACAGTACTTATTGGTCTTTCTGTCACATATTTGGTCCAGCAGATCCTTAATATACGTAGTGTGATTATACTGTATATTGTGTCCTTAATAGCGTGGCGCCCTGAATTACTTCCATTTTTGGTTATTGTACGAAGATCAAGAAAAATGAAATTACTACAGTATAGTACAGTGCAGTGCAGTGCAGTGCAGTGCAGTGCAGTACAGTACAGTACAGTACAGGGCATTTTGTACTGTAACCAAATATAACCTACAGTACCATGAGCAAAATGAGAAAGGAAAGTAAAATAAATGTTGCTGCATCTGTTGGTACAGTATTAAGAAGAAAATTCATGCTGTTACTTTTGATGAGAAATTTTAAATAATCCCCTTCAAAATGCCCCGAGAGCTGCCCTTCTACCTTCAAGCAATAATTTATCTTCTCATCTGTGGCTACTCAAATCCAGTAGAGCAATATTCCATTATCCGGAACAATTGGTGCAGAGCACTTCCGGGGATGAGAGATTTCCAGGAATCCAGACGACTTTCTCGAACCCGGAAAAATCCCTCATCCCCAGATTTTTTTCCGGTTACAGTACTGGGAAAGTTTTCCAAGAGTCTACGCATCTTGGACAGACAGATGCTTGCCCACATTCCCAGAAAGTTTCTAGGGGCTGGGGAAAGCTTTCCAAGAGTCTAACCTTCTGTACCAGACTGTAAAAACATTTTTAATTATGATAGAAACTCCATTTCTTTACTAAAATAGTTCTGAATAGTTTATCTAAATGGTTGGTTAAATAAATATACAGTACAGGGTCTTTAAAAAACTAAAAATCAATATGATACTGGCATGCGAGGTGCATTATGAATGAAGCTGTGTGTTACGGCGAAGACTGGTATTTTCCACTCGCACGGAGCTGTGGGTCTCATGTAATTGACCTAACCTGATGCATTGTCAGGTGGAGGTTGGGTGAAGGATTAGTGGGTCTCATGACCTGAAGATGTCTCCAGTAAGATGAAACCTAAGAAATTTTTGAGGCGCGAGGCTGCTAGCAAAAAGTGCATAAACTTTTATTCATAACATCTACTCTAATTGAGTTAGATAAGAAAATGTGGCACCATTGCATATAATATTAAGAAAATGTGGCACCATTGCATATAATATCATGAAAATGCCTTCCTGATTACGGTATGTTATTTTTTACCTATGAGATATATACAGTATTGTATATGAAGGGTACAGGTATTAATAAACACAGATTATTACAGTAATGTATCTTTACGAATTAATCAGTAACAAATTAATAATGTACTGTACAATATTGTATATGAATGACAGCCATAGAAAAATGAGTGAGAGGTAGTGGGCGGCAGTGGGTGGGAGGGAGGGAGACACGACCCCTGTGGGGTTAAAGGTAAACTGACAGCGTGGTCAGTTTCCTCCCCCGAGGGCCCTGCCATCACCTCCTGTTCTAATTGTGTTAGAGAGATGAATTTGATACCATAATGATGTTGAATAACTTCTTTATGTTTCTAATAAAAGATCCTTAATTTAAACAAAATATTTCGCCATGATGCAATGATCAATTTTTTTTCATTCTTCCCACTGTTTCAACACTGTATTCTTGGCTGATTTTGTTCTGGTACAGTGATGTACAGTACTGCACAACACATATTGTACACAAAAACAGCAGCTTGCGAGGGAACAACTCTCTACAATGGCAGCAGAATATGAACTAAGCAATCCAAGCAGCTAGGCCACCCCCGCACCTGGCAAGTGGGGAGGCATTGGAGCATAATGCAACCTCTAGGAACTCCTTGAAAATTTATTCCCAGGCTCAGAACGGTGAAGTTTGGAGAGAATTTCCGGAAATTTTCTCAGAATTTTTCGAAATATGCGCATTTTCAATCTTAGTAAATCGTTCCCAAACCAAGAATTGAGAGAAATTTTCCAGAAAAATTCAGAGTAAATTTCAATTCCGGCTATTGGAGTTCCAGCCAAGAGGGATTTCAGCTAATGGAGACACTTTGTGGAATTTTTTTGAATGAAAAAAAAAAAATTATGTTAAACTTCTGATGGTGGCTAACAATGGATGTTGTTGTTACACTAGCTGTTTGTGGTAGAAAATTAAGTCCTGAAATTGTTAAAATTATTGTACAGTTATACCCTGTAAACTGATGTCTCATTAACCAATGCTTCGCATAACTAACAATTATATACAGTATTGTTGAAATACCCCGCAAGTTTCGTTGACTACCCCGTTGACCCGACGATTGAGGGAGGAGAATCAGAGTGCTATTGAGTTTGGCAGATGGTGACGGACTGGAAATTCTTGCCATGGGTGCTCAAATTTGCATTTTGTGAATTATCAAGACTCTAGAGTATATCTCTCTCTCATTTTTCTCCTGTCTCTTCTCTTTAATTTTGTGTTAGGTGAGTCATGCCTAAACACCCCAGCAACACTTGTTTAACCCAGCTTATTATGGTTTAGGTTTCATTATAAATAATATACTGTACAGTCATCCCTTGGTTATCACGCCTAATTGGGACCACGCCAAGTGCGTGATAACGAAAAACGCGATAACGAAAGTACAGAACCTATGGGATGTATTCTAACTGGTTCCAGGCACCCAACCCCACGTTTCCCATTTTACTACCATTTAGACCCACTAAATATATATACTGTATAATGTTATGGTAAATATCATAAACACACATAGGCATGGCTAAGTTTATTACAAAGTGATGAAAAGGGTACACTTAATACTGTAGTCCACAAAACATGTAGCTATGCTTTCTTTATTTGAGTCCCCCATCGTAAGAGTCTGTTTTCTCTCGCTTCAGGACGCCTGAGTTCTCCATTTTCTCTCGATCTTAGAGTGCACCTGAGACTTCGTTATTCCTTAGTAATGACACAGAATTTGAAATTGCAACTGGGATTGCAATTGTTGAGGCAACTTAGATATGTCTGATTATAGTTGGAACATTCAAGATCCATTGAGTGATGTTGAAAGCTTCAACTGTCTTTATGGTTGGTAAAACTTGACAAGTAAGTGAATGTCAAGTCTGTCAGTATGAGTGGCATGTGTGAGTGCTTGTGTTTGTACAACTGCTTTCAAGTTTTGTTACCTCCATCCATTTTCATCCATCAAATGTGTTTTGGACAATTTGTAGGTGAAAGATTTTATCCTCAATACTGTAGATGTAGGTGAAGCAAGGTGGTAACAATATACCTGGAGGCAACTGTGTCATAACTAAATTCTCGACCTAAAGATATATATAATGTTATGGTAAGTGTCAGAAACACACATAGGCATGGCTGGGTTTATTACAAAGTGATGAAAAGGATACGCTCAATACTGTACAGTGGGTAGTTCACAAAACATGTAGCTATGCTTTCTTTATTTGAGTCCCCCATCATAGGAGTCCGTTTTCTCTCGCTTCAGGACGCCTGAGTTCTCCATTTTCTCAATCTTAGAGTGCACCAGAGACTTTGCTATTCCTTAGTAATGACAGAATTTGAAATTGCAACCCCAATTGCAGCTGGGGTTGCAATTGTTGAGACAACTAGATATGTCTGATTACAGCAAATGTGTTATTGTTAATTTGTAGGTGAAAGATTTTATCCTCAATAGATGTAGGTGAAGCAAGGGGGTAACATTACACCTGGAGGCATATGCGTGATAACCAAATTCTCGGCCTGAAAAATGCACTATAACAGCAGGGGCGCAGATTTTGATAGAGGCGTGATAACGAAAATCGCGATAACCAAGTGCGCTATAACTAAGTGTGCTATAACCAAGTGTGCTATAACCAAGGGATGACTGTAACATACAATATTGTATAGAACAAAATATGACACAATATATAATTTCACTTCAAAATAAAAGACAAACTGAATAACACGGGAAAAGGTTCCCTGACCATCACCTCCTCCAGACGAAAGGGGGAGGGGGACTGGCCATGCCTTATTTGCAAGTTTTTTATTCATTATTATATTATCGTATGATCAGTCTCTTATGGTGCATGTTTCTTCATAAATAATATAATATAATAAATAATGATTACAAATGCGATATATAATTTGTAATAAGATTTCAAAATATTAGGACAAGCTGCATCAGGTCATCTCTTCCCGTCCGGCTGACTGCCGTCAATGCTAGCCTTCGACCTGACTGTTATAGATTCATTATCATTATATTGTACCATGATCAGCCTCTTATGGTATATGATTCATCATAAATAACATAATGTTTTCTACTGTGTAAGAGAAAAATATGTAATTTGTATATTAACTTGAGAACAAAAAATACGTTGTATCAAAGGTGACGTCTCATTTTATCTTCTCTCCCTCCTCCCTCCCACAACATAGTAACCTAACAATAAAATTCATTATGATAGAAGCCATTTATTATGTCTGCAGATGGCTGTATTTTCTCCAGTAACCGTGTAGAACAGGGGCCGGACACTCAAAACACCTCATAAGTTACGTATATTAGCGAGATACAGTACCATATTTTGCAGACTCCTCACAGTCCCGTAAATTTTGCATACTCAAAATTTAATTACAGTTCCTTAAGCAGTCCGTAAGTTATCATAACTCTAGTGTTTACCCTGTAAATTCAGTTCTCTTGTCGGAAGGTAGATGGCAGTGCAGGAGCTAGTTGGCCAATCAGAGCTCAGTTAACAAAATCATCAACCAATCACAAGAGAAGGAGAAATCAGCTGAGAGCGATGCACGTGATATTAGTTTGTAAACAAAAGATGGAAGGACAACCACCTGAAGAAACGACCAAATTTCAGTGAGACTGAAGTATGCGCCATGGTGTGTGAAGTCGCCAAAAGAAAGAAAATAATTTTAGGGAAATTTAGCCTAGAACATGGTGTTTTCCTTTCAATGTTTGGGTCATTTGGTCTGAATTGTCTTCAAGTTCACACAAAAAACAACAATTTAAAACCTGAAAATATATCTGATTATCCGTAAATTTTCTTTTTAATACTCTACCCAATGATACTGTTCATGAAAAGTCTGGAACTAGACCTAAGGTAGCTGCTAGAAAAAGTGTCTCACTGACGGCCCGACACTCACCAAAAAAACCATGTACACATTCTCTAACCTAACATACCATAACATAAAATAACCAAACCTAACCTAACCTAACCTAACCTAACCTAACCTAACCTAACCTAACCTAACCAAACCTAACCTAACCTAACCTAACCTAACCTAACCTAACCTAACCAAACCTAACCTATTGGTATAATTTCTTATTTAAATATTCCTCATGTTATAACTAAATTGAGTAGGCCCCACGTTTAAACATTTATTGTCCTAAGACTGAAAAAAGGAGTTTTATATGCCCCTATTAATCAAGTTAATTGCAATCCATATTTTACGCATATCATTTAATTTTGGCAAACCTTTAGAGCCTTTCATGTTATCATAAGCCATATACATAAGAAAATAGGGCTAGGCTGTTGGTTGCATATTAGAAAAACAAGGCGAAGTCTAGGCAGGAATGTTCACTTCACCTCATATTTGGCTTTCATTACTGAGGGATATTTACGGCTATATAACATAAATAAGGTCTATCTATAAGGTCTATCTATAAGTTAATCAGTCATAAAACATATTTTTACCCTAAGTGTGAACAATACAAACCTTCTGTTTTGGTAAAAAATACTTTATAATTTGTAAGAAGACAAAAGATGCGTCTCTTCCAAACTGCGACAAATACAAACACTCAAAGCCTCGTATTATTGCAACAAAAATTTTACGAAAAAGACAAACTGAAATACTATATTTCAGTATGTTGATGTACAAAACATTTTCTTCATTATTCTATGATAAAACAAGTCTAACAAGCATTATTACAACATTTATTATTATTATTTTTTATACAATCGGAAATTAGTGACTACTACACCTGGGTTAAGAGTGTTACAGAGCCTCAGGGGCTGGTGTAAGTTATGCGCTTTAACTAAAGGAGTTCGATGTCAAATATTTGTTTTGAGTATACCATCGGTGTTTTGAGTATACCATCGGTGTTTTGAGTATACCGATCCGAGACTGTAAGTCCAGTTACGGGGTACACAAAGACATACAGTCCCATAAATGTTTTTGAGTATCCGGCCCCAGGATTTTAGACATGGGATATCAACACGTTCACAGGCCTGCTGAATCTAAAAATTTCCCACTTGCCCGTAATTGTTTTAGAAATGTGTGGAGATATCTTTTAAAGCTGTTAATGGCAGAAACAGTGGCCAAAGCATCAGCCAGAGGGGCTGGTTGAGGGGAGGAATGACGCCTCAACGTGGACTCAACGCTTCAACACTGGTGAATAACAGTCTCAATTTATGCTTACATTCCTTAATTAATGCTTATTATACTTGCTTTATATGTCTGGGTTTTTTTATTGCTTGACACTTTGAACGAGAGAGATATATCAAAGGTAGACGGGAGTTTGGGGCTGGCTGGTCCCTAACCCCTTGAATTTATTATATTCTTATGGGATTAATTGCTTCAAAAACCGTTGATTCACTGTCCGTTAACTCTTCACATGTGTTGGTTCTCGGGACATACTTGTACCTATACTGAAATTATTACTGACACACTTTTGTGGCATAAATGTACAGTATAAGAATTACTTTTTTTAAATGTAATGGCAGTGGTAGGTGTATAATATGGACACGAAGTAGTACCTTAAGCTGTGTATTCTTATATTACTCTATTAAATATGTATAGTAAAGTATTACAGAACATGTATTAATCCTATGTAATATTTCCATTTATTATGCACCATGTTATGTATGTGAATTATCATATTTACATATTATGTATTCAGCTTGTGAATGCTGGCATCTGAACATGCCAGCGCGGAGTGATACAGGGAGTTGAGATCGCTAGTCCTTATGGTGTGGAAGCCGACTGTCTATTAGTTCCTCTGTATATCTCCCGTACGAGAATAAGAACCTATTTTCAAGATAACAAGTGTTTGTGTATACCCTCAGTAGTGTAGAACATTTTGGGGGTACCAAAGACAAACATAGAGTAGGTTCTACTGAGTAACAATAATACTGTTTCCTTGATAAAGTAACATGTACAATTCTGTCAGAAGGTAACAATCAGCTTTAATTCTATTACAAAAAGCAGTGAATGTCATAGTTAATGACTGTTAGGAAAATAAATTACTATTGAGTACTTCATTTTGGTTCTTCAAGTAATTTGCACTTCCTAACTTATATATGAACTCCCACAAACTGGATAATTCTGTGATCTAGCTCTGCTGAGGTCAGCCAGGCTGCCAGATAACCTAACCCAACCCATACTACACACAGTCACAACCAACCAACAGTGACTTGTGACTTATTACTTGATGTGTTTTATTGAATAGTATACTTAAGTCCTTCCTTATTCACCAATTTAATATATATCTGTACCTTTACCTACACCAGGTCCAGTTACCAAGCAAAGTCAGACTGCAGAAAGGTTGAAAAAGGAGTTCCAGAGGCGGATTGCAAGCGAGGTCAAGTCAAATCTAAAGGCGTGTAGGTGTATCTGATCTGAGGCTTGAAGATGGTAAGTACACAGATTCAGATCAGGACAAGGCAGAGGCATTAAACAAATTTGTTTCCTCAATGTTCACAGAAGAGGATGAGAACAATCATAAGAGTCCCGGCCCTGACATGATGCGCCCCAGAGTGCTAACAGAGTTGTGCAATGTTCTCAACGAAACAACCTTGTAAAGAACTGCCAACACAGTTTTATGCCAGGACACTCCTGCTTGACACAATGACACAAGATACTGGATGTGTGGACCCAAATTCTGGAATAAGATAGCAATATCGACAATATATATCTGGATTTTGACAAGGCTTTTGACAGTGTACTCCACGAAAGGCTGAGAATTAAACTAGAAGGGTATGGGATTCAGGGAAGTGTCCTAGCGTGGATCGGAGACTTTCTTCTTGACTGCAAACAATGTGTGTTGATTAATGGTAAGAAATCTTCTTGTGTAACCATGACAAGTGGGGCCTGTTGTTGTTTGTTTGTTTCATAAATGACACTCTGGAAGCTATACACTCCTCCATATAAATGTTTGCAGACGATGCCATGTTATTCAGGGAAATTAAGAAGCAAACAGGCTGTGAAGAGCTACAGAAAGATCTCTGTTACGATCAATGTCATGAAGAGTAAGATAATGCACCTAAATTGTACCAACAGTAAGGAGGCGTATCCCATGTCCTAACAGAACAAAGAAACAGCATTAGAAGAGGTCAAATGTAAAATGGACCTGGGAGGGTATGTTGACAATGAGCTGAGGTTCTCGGGCCATTGCGAGAAGAAGGTAAATCAGGAAAATAAGTTATTGGGTCTTATAAGAAGGTTGTTCAGATATCTCGACAGTCCATCCCTCGTAACGCTATTCAAGATTGAGGTGCTTCCCCGTCTGGAGTACTGTCACCCCATTTGATCCCTGAGATATGCTACAGACTGTCAGTTGATTGAAAATGTCCAAAGGAGGGCCACCAGACTGGTGCCTGCACTATGGTACCTCAGTTATCCAGAGATTAGAACGGCTGCAACTGCCTAGCTTATACTACAGATGGGCGAGAGGTGACCTAATTGAAGTATATAAACATCTCAAAGGGCACTACGCAGTCGAGTGTCCATATCTGGAACTGGTAGACGCCCGCCCCATAAGGGGTCACAGCTCTAAGTTGAAGAAGCCACAAGTCCAGAAAACTGCAAGGGCAAACTTTTTCAGAGTGAGAATTGTAAATTCTTGGAACAATCTGTCAGAGAGTGCTGCAGTGGCAGTGAGTGTGAGCTCTTTCAAGACCAGATTTGACCAAGACAGGAGCAGGAACAGATACATTCAGGAACCAGTACATGCCCAGCACTTGCCAAAAATGCAAAACAGAGATGTGACCGACTGCCCAAGCGATCAGTGGTGAAGAGGATAAAAGTAAAAAATAAAAGCATCTGCAGGTGTGCCTGTATCAATATCTGTACCATTATCTATACCTGTACCTGTATCAATATCTGTACCATTATCTATACCTGTACCTGTATCAATATCTGTACCATTATCTATACCTGCACCTGTATCTATACATGTGCCAGCACCTCTTTGTATTGTCAAAGATATCTATGAAACAAGGTGATAAATAGTTGAGAAATCTAGGTTCCCAAACCCTTTGTCCACAACCAATAACATTCCTGACTACGACATACTGTGTAATGACCACGGTCATACATGTCAGTTAACGTAAAATCAGATGATTCATATTACGTCCGAGGAGTCCGTTTTCTCATTACTTCAGGACGCCTGAGTCCTCCATTTTCCCTCAACCTTAGAGTGCACCCGAGACTTCATTATTCCTTAGTGATGACAGAATTTGAAATTGCAACTGTGGCTGCAATTGGTGAGACAACTTACTGTAGATATGTCTGTTTACAGTTGGAACATTCAAGATCCATTATGAGTGGTGTTGAAAGCTTCAACTGTCCTTATTGTTAGTTAAACTTGTCAAGTAAGTGAGTGTCAAGTTTGTCAGTATGAATAGCATATCCTTAGAGTGTCAATGGGGATAGCCATGAGTTTCCCAGTGCTACTGAAGTTAGAGTTTTTGATGTCCAAACATCAAAGAATCGGATGTTTGTAGTTTAGTTAGTGTCAGTTGTCTATTTTAGAAAGTCATTAATCTACTGAAAAGATTCTGTCAAACTCAAAATCTCCAAGACCTAACGGCTGTTCTCAGGAAGAACTCTTTGGCTGTGGTTTGTGGTTCCAGCAAGTAGAGTTGTTAGTGCGTCTTTAACGTCCATTTCACTTTTATCCTGATAAACTCAATCTCTGATTAGATTATAAAAAATAGACGTAGGAAATTAGCCTGACCTGTGACACTGACGGTCACAGCCAGGTGTACAGCGACCAATTTGTATAGGTCTGTTGTTAGTGAGATTAGTCTTTCTGGTATGTATGCGTGGGCCGGAACTGCCCCCAGGCTCACGTATATACGGATGCACGAGGAAAAATCACACATTAGTGACTCTTCCTCAATGCATCTCCAGGTATGTAAACGATTGTTTCCCGCCGCCATGTTAAGTCAGTTTAACTTAGTCGATTTTGTAAATATCAGTGTTCATGTTTTAACATAGTGAAATACTCATGTCCTAAATAGTACGAGTAACGTAAATGTCGTCTGTATCATTGCCAGACGTATGTTTTGTATAGTTGAAGTTAGACATTTACACATTCGTAACTCTTCCTCAACGCATCTCCAGGCACTGTTTGTGTTGTCACCACTACTGAGGTGCGGTAGCCGCCTATGGGCAAGATTGTCATGGTAGGATGTCTTTAATAAGGTAAAACTAGGATCGGAGAGCGGGCCAAGGAAGACACGTGCTCAAATACTGCCGCGAGTCTACCACGGACGTGCTGGCGAGCGAGCCTCGGCTCTGTGTGTGATCAACAACTCCAGTCACTGGTGGACGCAATCTTGTCCGTCTATTAATCTTGACTATATGTATTGAGCAGGATTGGTATCTATGATTGGGAAGTAACTAGCCGAAATATAGTTATCCCAGGTTAAGTATTGACCCCATGGATGTTAGTGTTACCAGGGTACTGTTATTATCGGAGTTGAGTCCACCCACCACTGACTGCTGGTTAAAAGTGCCATGTTGTTCCTTCCGAACTAACAGGATGTATTTGGTATTATTTAAATTGTGGAGTTTGTCGAGTGTGTTATGTATTTATCTGTATTGACAATGAAGTAATACCCTGAGTGTGTAATGTTGTAATCAAGAATGATCTATTTTGCTACTAATGTAAAGTCAGACCTAAGGGGTCCAGTTTAATCTGAGTGAACTTAATTAACATCTTATTCACGCCTTATGTTAATAAATATTAAATTAGTAAACTACGAGTATCACCACTCTATCCATTCTACCCGTCGGTTCTCAAAAAATAACTAATAACTCACGTGCCTAAAAGCTCGCTACCTAACAGTTCCATGAGCTATGTTATACAGTGGGGTATGCTATAACGAACGGATCCTACTACGAATATTCCTATAACGAACGGTTTTACCTATAAAATTGAGAATGCTATAACGAACGCAACTCCTACAACGAACGCGGATGAATACCGGACTACTTCGCCTGGCGCATGAATATTGTTGTACCGCGACCCACAACAAGAGCGTCAGGCGCCATCTTTGTCTCATTGTGTAGCCAGTGCACCACTGTTATTGTTGAAATTTCGTCTTTTGATGTGGAAATTCGCGTTATTTTTATAACTATTTTGTTACACAAGTACACAATTGTAACAATGAATTGTCCAAAGCGAGTGAGAAAGCAAATAACCCTTGAAACTAAGAAAGAAATTATAAAGAAACGTGAGAATGGAAGAAGCATTGCGAAACTTAGTGATGAATATGGGATGACTAAATCGACTATATGTACGATTTTGAAGAATGAAGAGGAGTTAAAATCTGTGCAAGTGGCTAAGGGAATCTTTAGACTTAACAAAGCAAGGTGTAATGTGATTGAAGAGATGGAAAATTTACTCTTGGTGTGGATAAAGGAGAAAGAAATGGCAGGTGGTAACATTAGTGAAGCTATAATTTGTGAGAAGGCTAAACAATTGTTTGAGGACCTTAAAGCCAAGACTCCCAGTGAAAGTGATAGTGATGTGCCAGTGTTTAGGGGTACCTGCATGCTGAATAACACTAAGGTAAGATAAAGTACCGTATTTTTTACATTTTCCACAGAATTTTTTCAGTGTTAAGCGGTTGTATTTGGGGGCCTGGAACGGATTAATCCTATAACGAATGAATACTATAACGAACGAGGTTCTGGAACCAATTACGTTCGTTATAGCATACCCCACTGTATTCTCATAAAAGTCTGGGTGGTGGCAGGCTACCGTGGTAAGTAGAATAAGTATTGTACTAAGAATGATATGGTTCCCCAGACTGATCCATGGTTTAGAATATAACTACAATACTATATATGAAACAAGAAATGAAGCAAAGAAATATAAGAGAAACTTATATAAGAATATAAGCAAAAATATAAGTATATAAAAGTATTGAAGAATAATAACAGAAAGGATAGTATAAAGTAAGGAAAGTGTTGCCCTTACAACTGTACTTGCTGGGATGGTTACACCAAGAGTGTGTGTCTGTGTCTTGTGAATGTGAGTACAGTATATAATAAAAGGTTTTCTGAAGGCACTGACAGCAATGGTGAGAAGTTTGTACCTGATACTGGCAGCTCAGAATAAAGTTAAAAAAATTCAAAATAAACTTATAACAATTCCATAGAGAAAACTTACAGGAGGAAGTGAAGATACACTTCTTCATTAGTAATGATAATATAAGTTTTTTCACGTAATAAGAAACATAAAGAATGTTATGAATTTACACTGTTGTTTATAAACCTCTAAACTTGTTGTTATGTAGCACAAGAAAACAGTCTTTATGGGATTTGTTAAGAGATATTTAATAACTACTGAAGCTTTATAAACTGTCATAAGATAAACATATCAGTTTATAAACAAGACCTGTTAATAAATGAAAAAAGTAATGTAATTTGACTTATTCTTATCTATTGTTAATTACTAATAAAACTGTTATGCTGAATAAGTGTAAACATAAAAGTAGAACTGAATTACCTGAGCATAGGATCAGAGGCAAGTTTCTCATATACAGTCTGAGAAGGAATGCCTAGAATACGGTCAATGATGTGAATTACTCCATTTTTGGCAGCAATGTTTGGTGTTGTTATGGTGGCATTCACACCACCTCCCTCCATGGACACTACAGGAACGGGCTTGTTTTGTTGGTTGATGGCAAAATAAAGTTTGCGGTGTTGAATAGTTTCCTCCTGGAAGATCTGGCATTAGGGGGAGAAACATTCCTGTCAGGCATGCAAAGATGCGCGAGCTCAAGCATGACCTTGTTTGACTAAAGAGGCCTGGGGCACAACACAGACAGAGCTAAGATAGGTCAGTGGTCAACAATACTGGAGGACAGAGAGAGTGAGAGAGAGAGACAGTTGAACAATAAGTCCACACACCATTTCTAAGCACACTCAAGTTGTACAAATAATTACAGAAACCATCATAGACATAAATTAATTTTGCAAACAGATATATCAATTATCAATCCATACTAAATATAAGAACAGTTTTATAAAGCTCCAAATGTATTAATGTAGAAAGTGTAATAAGTAAGTAATCCAATAAAAGTGAAAGTGTAATAAGTTAGTAATCCAATGAAAGTGATCAACTCAAAGAAGGTGCTTACAAAGTGCAGATTGTTTATGTGATACCTGATGGACTCCTGCAGACAATACAATATAACTCTTAATATACAGTGACTGGAAACAAAGACAAATAAGCACACTAAGTTTTTCATTCATTTACTAATTTAACAGTAGTATTAAACCTGTGTTGTTTTTCTCCTCTTCGCCATTTGTCGAGATTTTAGTCGTCCTCTGACCTGTCCCTTTGTGTGTGAACCAGTGATGTGGGTCTTACACTTACTGGCCTCAACTATATCACTAGAAAACTCCTGAATCTGCTTCTGTCCTTGAGAACCAGCACACCACTTTAAGAACACCTTACCCCTCCCTCCCTCCAGTCATACATAGGGTGTGAACTCTTGCCTTTTATTCAATCACTTTTATGTAACTCGTCCTCCATATTTCAAGTGATGCCCTACACTTCTGTTGCCTCATCCCCTTCCCCTCTCATATTTTTCAGGTAGTGCTTTATCTCTGACTTCATTCAATCTATCATGTACAAGTACTAAACAAAATACCTCTATATCTCTCTCTAATCTGTTATATTTAGCATTGTTAAAAATTAATCTCATACATTACATCTCTTTTATTTCTTTTTTCTTTTACTTTTATCCTCTTCACCACTGATCGGCTCGTTATCCGCTTGGGCGATCAGTCACGTCTCTGTCATGCACTGTTGGCAAGTACTAGTCATGTACTGGCTCTCTGTTAATCACTGTTGGCAGGTACTGGGCATACATCGGCTCCTGAATGTACCTGAACCTGCCACCAATTTATACTGCCCATTCTGTGGTCACTAAATATATCACGTTTTATTTTTATCTTCCACTCCCTTTATTTTTTACCCTATTCTCATCCCTCCAAAACAGGTTCTTATTCTCTAAACTTTCCCTTATGTCTGTATATGTTTTTTTGATCAATCTAAAATGCGACGTCTAGCTTTATACCTAGGAATATAAATGCGTTGAACAGTTTCCCATCTTCTTTAACCTTTCCTTGTTCACACTTCCCTTGTAGATATGTTCACCTTGTCACCTCAATAAGTTCTTTCACTTTTTAGCTAAATCTGATTGTCTTCAGTTCATAATTTTTTATAACATTCTCACTTCTCTGAACACCTCCAATCTGAACACCTCCAATCTGAACACCTCCAATCTGAACACCTCCAATCTGAATACCTCCTATCTGAACACTCCCAATCTGAACACCTCCAACCTGAACTATCCATTTACACTATCAATCTTGTTTCTCTTTACATAATCATCAGATGTTTGGTCCTCAGGCTATCTCCACCCTGAATGTAGCTCCTCTTAGTAGTGAATTATACCTATATATATACAGGGTATAAAGTATTCCAGGTCCAAATTAACAATACTGGTAATTTAATACTTGTTCATGATGTGAGGTTCAGTTCTATGTTTTAAAATCTGGTACTGCATGTACTTCTACTATTACCAACAAGGAGCAATTGATTTACATTAAAGAGCAATGGCATATAATTACTGTAACTTATATACCAGTATACTGTATTGTAAGATTTTGAGGCAAGAAATACTGCACTGGGTTTCAAATTTCAGTGCACCTATGTTGACATATATCGTAAGTTCAAGGCTTGGTTTTATGTTTGTAAAGCATTCATGACGTCCACCAGGTTCACATAGTAAAGTGATTATAGTTTATTTGTTTTTCTTACACTACAAAACCAGAGAAAATATAAACCCATTACATAATGAATATAAATATACTGGGCCTCCGAAGAATATCTCAATAATGTACTGAAAATAAGAGTACTGTAATGATAATTTGGTACCTAAAAAATTATTTCCTGCCCACAAAGTGGATTAGTCCTTGAAAATTACTAGTTATTTTAACTACAAAATACAGTGGCATTTGTCATTCATTATGTTGTTTACATCCATCTATCTTGATCAAATATACTACAGTAAATGGCACATCTCAAGCAGAGATACAGTACCTTAATCCTCGGTGAGGAACACCTACACTAACAACACTTAATAAAGGTCACCCCATTTTGTGTGTGATAAATATGATTTTTTGGGGTTAACTTTCTAGCCTAAAGTTCCCTCCTCTCTGATCTGGAGCTCCTAATACACATCCCTATTTGGTAGTAACTCCTACAGAAACTTGAGGGATAACATCAGCTAATAGATAACACTGAGCTATAAAAGTTGAAAGCTAAAGAAAGTAACTGGAACAAGTCTAACATTATGTAAATTTAAGACTTGTTATATTTTTCATTATCATTCTCAGAAATTGCAGGTAACACAGCCGTTCATACATGGATCAAGTCAGGAGCAAAACTTATGTGGCTTCTTAAATTCTACCAAGTGAGAACAATAATCAAGAGGAAAACATGAAGACTGGTCAGTATCACTTGGATCCTCTGTAAGCAAGACATCTATAACATAATTTTCTTTTCTTTCTGTTGGAAAATGTGACCAGCCCTGCCGTAGGTTAATTCTATAGACATCGGTCACAACTGTACCAGCCATGAAGTGACAGATTTTTATATTATTCTGCCTTCATATACAGTACTGTAAGTCACATATACAGTATCCACTAAGCATCTCAAATATGTAAGTAAGAGTTCTCTCAGAGTGAAGCCTTCAAAATCATTGGGTTTAAATTATTATATGAAAATGTAAATATAGAATTAAAAGGTCTAGCCTAAGAGTTGAGTTTATCATTTAACATCACAAGTTCAATATTAATGTTTCTTACCACTTAATGAAGATGAACTGGACACTGAGGTAAGTCAAATATTCCTGAAAGTCTCAAAGACGATAAACTAACACATCATTCCTTTAGTATAAACAATTAACAATATAAGCCAGATCAACACTGCTAGACCTACGGAGGCACCAGAGGAGGGCTAGGAGAACACTGAACATGCGTCAGAGGATATTAGCTTAGCAAACACTGAGCTACAACACTGCAATCAAGCCATGCAAAGCAACATTATATAATATACTGTACAGGGTATATGGTATCATAATACATGTACACAACAGGGAAAATTTCCTATGTACCTTCAATCACATTAAGGGTTAGTAATCAATGACTGCTCCTAACATGTACAGTAAGTGATATTCCCGTTAGCCGGAATAATTGGTGTAGAGCACTTCCGGGAACGAGAGATTTCCGGGTAACGAGACGACTCTCTCAGAGCCGGAAAAAAATCCCTCATCCCCGGAATTTTCCGGATAAATGAAAAATGTTCTCTGAAGTTCCAGAAATTGCCCATTACAGCATCTCTTGAACCCGGAAAAATATCCCCCATCCCCAAAATTTACGGGAAAATGCGCCCGATTTTCATCTCTCAAACCCGGAAAAAAACTCCCCTATCTCCTGAATTTTCCGGGTATCGGGAAAATTTTCTCAGAATTTTCCAGAAAATGTGCCCCTCGGAAGATCTTCTCCAAAGCCGTAATTTTCTGGAAAATTCTGGTTTTGAGAATGATTTTACGAAAAAATTTCAGTTCTGGCTATCAAAGAGTTCCGGGTTTGAGGGATTCCGGCTAATGGAGATATTACTGCACTTGTAATTTTGCTAAGCCGTGATATCTAAAATTCCTACACTGTAACAGCAGCAGTTTGCATTTCTGAATGGCATACAGGTTGCAATGGAAAGCCATGGGCATAATTGTAATGGTCTGCAGTGTTAACTTTACTCTTCATTCAATAAAGCAATATCTTAAATGAAGCCGTGCTTCTCTCATGTACTGGACTGCATTTGCACTATAACTAAATGATGCAAATTTTCAGTTTTATTTATAATGAATTTCAATAAACCCTTTCAATGGAACAATTCATGAATGCAGATGAAGAAAATCTTATTCTTAGTTCCAACTCATTTTGTTCATCTGACTCTAACTTAAGCAATTAAATCTTCATCACATGAGGAACAAATGCATTCACAAATAATATCTCCTTGAAATAATAATACAATGCATGTAAGTTTTGAAACGTTCAAAACTGCTTAACATGCTGTGAAAGGCATTAAAATAAATTTATTCCAATGTGGTGACTTTGTGGTGAATTATCTGTATATTTGTGATAATCTAAATTTTAAGTGTTGATCCGGGTGACCAAGTCCTCCATCTGCACTGCACTTCACACCCCTTGTGGCACAAAGCTACAATTGGCATGAATCAACTTATACTGTACACACCCTTATAGTAGATCATGTCTCAGAGGCAACAGTAAATTGAGTGCTTAATTTGGAGTACTTGCTGAAGGCACTGTCACCATGATTGTTTACAAAAATATCCATAATGATATTACTAGGATAATGGGACAGGTTAGAGGCAACAAGTACTCCTGATCTTCTCACCTCAGTAATCCTACCGAATTGCTAATTTTAAAACCATATTCCACACAAATAATTGTTGTCCCCAAATTATCAAAATTATTAGAGCTCTTAATATTTACCCAAAGATGATTCAAAATAAAATGGTGAGGTTACATCAAACAATTTAGACTGTCCAGCAAACACAAGGTGGAAGTTGACGGCAGATGGATGGATGGACAAGCCAAGACGATAGCAGCTCAACGCAAAGAGGTGGCTGAGCAAAGGGATTAGAAATATGTTAATAATTGCAGACAAATGAGAATAAGTTTGAGATGGTGTGTACTACAAGAAAAGGAAAGTTATTGAAGTTACAGTTCTGTACAGGGAAGAGAGGTGTGTAGATGAGGAACTGAGGTGTGACATATCAACACTCTTGGGGTTTTCATACGCCAATTTATTATGTATGAAATAAAAAATGATGAAATAATTTTACGTTTGTGTATGAATGCTAGACATGCAAGACGCACAATAAGCAATGTCAGCACGACCTGGCAACTATGTAGTCTGCACTTTAAGGTCACCACACCGGTCTCCCTTTTGTGTTTATGAGATACTGGACACAAACTTGACCCACATTTCCTATGCATTTTCTTGCAGCTTGTGCTGATTTCAACTGAGTCAAAGTGATTTAATTTATTCATAACAGTATTGTGAGAGTTTAGACATATGCCTCGTGTTGCTGGCGATGGTGGAGGGGCAGTAAAATGTAAACAGTGCACCACGTGGTGATAGTGTGGTGTCTTTCCCAGTGTCTCTGGCCCTCCTACCATAAGTAAAAGTTTGTCTGGTCATTCAACAAGCAGTCCTAGTGCTGTGACTCAATGTGTACAATTATCTTTTGTACCTAGAGGGAAAAAAATAACAATATGTACTGGGCCTGGGTGGACTGGGCCTGGGTGTACCGGGCCTGGGTGTACACCACTATCACCAAGCAAAATATTAATTTTTCACAACTTCTATAACTATTTTGTCCTAAATATAGACACTTTATAAAGGAATAAGGTTCATATTGTAATCACATGAAATAAAGAAGGTATAAAGTGATGTACAGTACAGTATCTTGTACTGCATAAACATTTTCATTAAGAGTAAAAAAAAAATTGTATTCTACTTGCGCTTACATATACTGTAGAAATAATAATTTTATCGTAATTACTTATATAAAACTGCTTGCAGATAATTTATTTACAATGCTAATGAAACGATTCCCACCTTTTTATCTCTAATAACAAGCTTGCTATGACTCATTACATACAATTATCTCTCGTGTGGTGCAGTCAAGTGCAGTGAGGTGAGTAACAGGCCAGACCATGAGTGTCTCGCAGGAGAGCACCTACCCATGCCCAAGACTGTTAATGGATTATGACAGAATGAAGTGTATGATGGTCTTGGTTGTACAGCAGCAAGGATAGCTAGGTGACAGAAAAAACAATCAGGTGGCAAGATCTGTAGAGCTGTGCTATACCTTAATGAGGATGAAAGTAAAAAGTGTCTGGAACAGTACAGTATTGTCTCGATTTGACCAACTAATTCGTGTCACCCCTGTTCGATAAATATAAATTTCCGCTAAATCAAGCTTTCCATTATGTTTGCTCGATTTACCAAACTACAGTACACTCTCAATTTAGCGGAAGGCCTTTTTTCCGTTTTTTACACTTGATTTAGTGAACTAGTTTGCTGAATCGGGATTAATTCTGTTAATACGCTCACATCTACGGAGACACCTCAGACACATGATATGTACATAGAAACATTATTCATAGCTTGCCTTAAACTAGGGGGTTCAGTGTTTGTTTAAAACTTTTCTATTACATATTTCCAAACATTTTCCAATTGCTAGCCGCACTCCTTTGACTTTCTCCCCCACACCACTTCCTTCCTGAGACTTCTGGGAGACTTTTGGCACGATGTCTTAAGCACAGTAGTTAGTTGACTGAGAGGTAGACCGAGAGGAAGCAGTGAACAACACACACGGTGGTGGAAGGACACACACTGAACGGATGAAAAAACAAAAACAAACAGGCTTCAAACGGCGCAGATTTTCAAGAAATCTCGCTCGATTTAGTGAACTAGTTTACTAAATTGAGCAAAAATAACGGAAAATTTGATTTAGAGGAAATTTTGATTTAACATACTGTAAAGCGGCGGCTCGAATTAGTTCATTAAATCTAGGAAATACTGTATTTAACTAAATCAAGCACGAGTCCATTAAATTCTACACCAAATGCGCCACACATCGCTTGGTGCGCCAAGTTTGTTAACATCCACTCAGTCTGTGTCCTGCTGCAACTGTGTGTGTTGTTCACTGCTACATCTCAGTCAACTAACTACACTGGAGCACCTTAGAGTTCATCTTTATTCAAGACATCTTCAGAGGCAACTGAATTTACAGGGACTGAGAGAGGCTTACATACAATGGGTGACCTTACATAACATCAGGTCAGGTCAATAACATAGGATCCACTAATCCACACTCCACCACAAACGAAAGAATTGCTTATAAAAAAAATGGGTGTTTGTTTCATAAATGATATGCCATAAGCTATACACTCTTCCATAAAATGCTTGGGGATGATGCCAATTTATTCAGGGAAATTAAGAACCAAATGGACTGTGAAGAGCTGCAGAAAGATCTCTGTTAGCTTCAAGAGTGGTCGAAGAAATGGCTGTTAAGATTCAATGTCACAAAGAGCAAGAGGATGCACCTAGATCGTACCAACAGTAAGGAGGTGTATCACATGTCCCACCAGGAGGAAGAAACAGAATTAAGAGAGACCAAATTTGAAAAGGACCTGGGTGTGTATATTGACAATGAACTGAAGTTCTCGGGCCATTGTAAGAAGGTGAATCAAGTAACTAAACTAGTAGGTCTTATAAGAAAGTCATTCAGATATCTAGATGGTCTGTCCCTTGTAACAATCATAAAGAGTGAGGAGGTTCCCTGTCTGGAGTGCTGACACCATGTCTGGTCCCCGAGATGTGCTAGAGACTGTCAGTTGGTTGAAAATCCCCAAAGGAGGACCACCAGACTGGTGCCAGCACTAGTCAACCAGAGATTAGAATGCCTGCAACTGCCTAGCTTATACTATAGATGGGTAAGGGGTGACATCTCAGAGGGCATTACTCAGTCAAGTGTCCATATCTAGAGCTGGTGGTTGCCCACCCCACATGGGGTCTCAGCTCAAGGTTGATGAAGCCACAAATTGAGAAAATACATTCTGGAGTCAGTACATGCCCAGTACTTGCCAACCGTGCATAAGAACATAAAAATGGAGGAAACTGCAGCGGGCCTATAAGCCCATACCGGGCAGTCCCATTTACACCCAACCCCTATCGCTCATATATCCACCCAACCTGTGTTTGAAGCTATCCAGCGTATTCGAGTTAATGATGATATTTGGTAACTTGTTCCACTCATCCACTACTCTATTTCCAAACCAATGTTTACCTATTTCGCGCCTAAATCTAAATTTGTCTAATTTAAAACCATTGTTACGAGTTCTCTCCTGGTTGGATAGTTTGAGTGTCTTTGTACAGTGGTTCCTCGGTTAACGAACGGTTCGGTTAACGAAATTTCGGTTAACGAATTAGCTCCCATAAGGATTTTCAGTTCGATTAACGAACAAAACTTCGATTTACGAAATCCTTACGACAAACACGTTTTGTTGTGCGCATCAAGAAAGTTGGTCTCTTGAATATTTCTGCATTTTTTATATTAAAATTATTGGTCATTCTGAAATTCAGTTAACATATTGATAAAATATACAGTACAGGGAACAGTTTTTGTGCGCCGATCAGCTGATTGAATCACTCGACAACGCTTCACAGTTTAACTTTGTTTACAGCGGAGTGAACATTCAGTTTGTTTGGCTCTTGAATATTTTTGCATTTTTACATTAAAATTATTGGTCATTCTGAAATTTAGTTCACATATTGATAAGATACAGTGCAGAAATTATTATGAAACACGAAGAAGGCATTAGAACCAATGCACTCTGTAAAGAATATGGCATGTCATCATCGACTGCCTCTACAATCAGCTGTTTGATATGTAAACAAAGTTGCCGGGAATACGACATACACACCTCAAAGTAAGTTAAAATACAGTATGCTATTGTTTTTTATTTATTATTGTACAGTATACTGTACAGTTTATATTTAATGTTTTGTTACTTCTATTACTGGTATACAGTAATTTGTATGTACTTTTTCTGTGAGTTGGAACCAATTACCCAGTATCCCATTGAAATAACAGATTCAGTTAACGAACAACTCTATGGAACGAAAAGGAAAAGCAATCAGAGACGTGACCCATCGCCCAAGCGGCTAACAAGTCGATCAGTGGCGAAGAGGATAAAAGTAAAAGTTAACTGAGGGACCACTGTAATGTCCCCTTTGTTTAGCCCTGACTTCCACTTATACACCTCTATCATATCGTCCCTCATTCTACGTCTCTTGAGGGAGTGCAAATTAAGATGCTTTAACCTGTCTCTGTACTCAAGGTTCCTAATGCCTGGGTTTAGTCTTGTCATTCTCCTTTGAATTCTTTCTAGGTATTCTATATCCATTCTGTAGTATAGTGACCAGAACTGAACTGTGTAATCCAAGTGAGGTCTCACAAGCGCAAGATATAGTATTAGGATGACCTTGCTAGTCTTGTAACTAACACGCCTTTGCATGAACCCAAGTACTATATAAGCCTTGTTTCGAGCAAATACACAGTTTACTTGGCTTAAGATTCCTACTTATCATTACTCCTAAATCTTTCTCACAGTCGGATTTCTCTATAACGTCACTGTTCATCTGGCATTTGGTTTCTCTGTTTACATCTCCTAGACTAAGTACTTTACATTTGCCCACATTGAATTTCATCTGCAATTTTTCAGACCATTCAAAAAATTTTTTTTGATCTTCCTGTAGTTTTGCGGGGTCCTCATCAGATTTAATTACTCACCCTATTTTAGTGTCATCAGCAAAATTTACTTATGTAAATATCCATGTCGTTTATATATATAACAAACAATAATGGTCCAAGTACTGAGCCTTGGGGAACTCCACTAGTGACGTTAATCCAATCGGATTTAGTGCCGTTAATGCTCACTCACTGTTTCCTGTCCTGTAACCACGCCCTAATCCATTTTAGAATATCTCCTCCAATGTCATGAGCATCCACATTTCTTATTAGTCTTTCGTGGGGGACTCTGTCAAAGGCTTTGCTAAAGTCAAGATATACCACATCATAATTGTGCCCCTCGTCCAGCGATTCGAAAACAGTGGAAAAGAATGTTAATAGATTAGTTAAGACATAAATGCCTGCTTGTGAAGCCATGCTGGGAATCATTAATCAATTTGTGCTTCTCCAGATGATTTCGAATAGTTTGAAATTATTGCTTCCAGTAATTTGCCTACAATTGATGTTAAATTGATTGGGCGGTAGTTAGAGGATAGTGATCTATCTCCCTTCTTGCAAATTGGTATTGCATTCGCCATCCTCCAGGATTCTGGTACTACACCCGTTTTTAAGGACATGTTAAACAGATATGCTCAGAGCATACTAAGCTCTTCCTTACATTCATTTAATACAGTCGACCCTCGTTAATTCGGACTAATAGGAGGGGAAGGGTGTCAGTTTTAGCCGATTGTCCGAATTAACCGATTTAGGGGTCAATATTGCATTATATTTCAAAGAAAATGCAGTGAGTTTGTCCTTAGCCTTGCGTATGTCCGAAACTGTTTGCTTTTTAACACTGTACTCGTCACAAACTCTAGCCACCGAAGCACCAGCCTCTAACTTCCTTATAAGTTTCAGTTTCTGGTTCACAGAAATGGTCACATACTTCCTCTTTGGCGTATTACTCCCCCTTGAAGAAATGAAGTAAAATACAAGGCTGAAAGATGCCTAATCACTGACATATCAACGAAAATTGCAGGGCAACACAACACTGATGCTCGAATATGGCGCTAAGTCAACAATGACTGGCGGTTTGGCGTGCGCGCGCCATCTATTGGACAATCCCAGAACCAGAAATTTGATACCAACAGTCCCTCGCTTAGTTCAGATTTCGTCCGAATCATTCGAAATCCGGATTAAAGGGGTTCGAATTAACGAGGGTCGACTGATACTCTGGCAAATATCTCATCGGGACCTGGTGACTTATTAGGCTTTAGTTTGTCTATTTGCTTATTAACATCGTTACTAGTCACTACTATTTCGCTTAATTTATTTTCTTCACCATCTCTGTATAGAGTCGGTGCCTCGGGTATCATGTTTAAATTTTCGGTGGTGAAAACTGTTGAAAAATATTTATTCAGATAATTGCTCATTTCTCCGTCGTTATCAGTTAGCTCGCCGGTATCCGACTGCATTGGTCCAATCTTTTCTCGTGTTTAGTTTGATACATTTGATAGAATCCCCTGGGGTTTAACTTCGCCTCCCTTGCTACCTTCAGTTCATTATTCCTCTTTGCTTTTCTTATCTCGGTCTTACCCTACCGGCCAATACTGTACCTTATAATAATCTCGGAGATAAACTTCACCACGATTTATTCTCCTACCTATAGCCTTCCTTTGGCCAATAATATTCTTTAAATAATTATTTATCCATTTGGGGTCATTGTTGTTTTATCTGAGTGACCAGCTGCCCAAGACAATGACAGTAAAAAGTAAAGTAAAAGAAGAACTGAAAGTCACTCTCTTCAGGTCATTACAGAAAGTGTCTATGCAAGAGGAGAAGTATAGGTGAAACAAAATGAAATGTTAAAGAAAAGTTGAAATAAGTGAAACAATAAATGAGTGAGGGAAAAACAGTAGTAGAAGAAACCAATAAAGGATAAACATGTCAGAATAAAAGAACAAATGTGTGGTAGACTACTTGGAAGTGTAAATATGTCCCAAGGTAACACCACTAACTCACGCACATAAGGAACTTGTTGTATGAATGGATGCAGCTAACCAGTCAACTTCTTCAACTTTCAAAATTTTTAAGTGTTTAACAAAAATGGACAAATAAAATTATGGGTAATAATATAGAAACAGACAGGAGCATAATGTCCATGCTCATCAACATCTGTGATCCAAGCAGGCAAGCGTGCAAGAGATCATGTTTAGTAAATTGCATACTGTAAATTTCATCAGATCCAGTGGTTATTTTATCTGTGACAAAATCCATGGATGCTCTTGCATAATTTGGTAACATGTAATCTATGCTTGGATAAAGTTAAAAGGGAGTACATGAAAAAAGCAAACTTCAAAAACTGCTGTATGATACTGTTGATAGCTTCTGTATACAGTACCACTTAATACAAAAAGAGCCTCTTTCTTCAGTATAAAAAAGGCTTATGTTACACTAAGATTAAATAATTTGGGCAAATAAATACTACACCAATAAGATTATTGCTTTCTGTCACTAAGGCATGCCAGTTTTATTACAGAATGGCCCTTCTGTCAATAAAACCTTACAAGGTAATAAAGAGCTTAGCAATCTAGTGCTGTACTGTATTTCAACTTGTAATCTAGTGAGTTACAACATAAGCTTTCCTTTCACCTCTACTGCCATTAGAACAAGAATATTTTTAACATCTGATACATATTAAAACACATCTAATATGTAACCCTATATGATTCATAATATTATATTTTTAATTATTTTTGCTGTAGTGAGACATATTATAGACCCTATTAGGTGAAGTAACTGACTAAAACTGTATACTATAACGATCTCTATTTACCAGTAAGTATATAACCCATATATGTAAGACACATATACTAATACTCTAGACATTCATATTATTATAAGTTGGAATCTGCTAATCTCTTTATGACATCACCTTTTCTACCCAAATAAAAAGCACAGGCAGAGATCACACAACTGTCATCCCCAAATCTATTCACTTCACTCATACACTCAAACTATGGTCAGGAAATTTGCTTCTTCCTTTGGTTCTCCACTCTACAGCTCAAGCTCTTCACTCTCCTTACCCCACAGTGATTCTCCTCTACCTCTGCCTGTCATCACTTAACTTAAACCTACTAATTGACTCTGGTTACAGACAATAACCTTAACCAGCACTCTAACTAAACACATATGCTCCTCAATCTCCTGAGAAACACATCATTTGTAAACTTCATTCTCCAATACCATAAATTTTTCACAGCAATCTTAAAATTTTCAAATTCACAAATGATGTCACATGTATTCTTTTAGTTTTTAAAGCAACAGTTTCTATCACCACCATAGTCATCTCTCACATGGCAAGCACTCCGGGTAATCTTAATTCTCTCAAGTCATTCCTTTCTCAAATATTCCATATCTATATATATGACTCATGAACACTGTGGGTATTTCCAATAAGCAGTACAAGGTCAGAAGGTTTAGAGAAACATAATGAGTATGTGAGCATCAAACACCTTACCTCCCTAGAGCTTTTTTCCACAATCTCATCTGTGGTGAGACGACGTTTTATGATGTGCAGCTTTAGCAGTTTTTCCAGCTTATCAGAATTAAGTATCACCTAAAAAATTAGACAAAAAAAATTCATAAAACACCTAAAAGGCTCCTCCCTGATGACTGGGATGAATTTATTAAAAGCATTACACATACTGAACACTGACACACCATGAGCTACTATACTGTACTGTTTAACCCTGCATGACCTAGTAGCAACACTTGGGTAGAGCATTATCAACTGCTGCATGATTTATCTAAGCTTTCTAATTAATAGATATAAATTATAAAGTCTAATTAATTGATACTGTATACCATAATGACCCATCTGGTACACAAATATTAGTTCAGTCTCTATGAACACACATGAAGTAACCATAATGTCATATAAAATGTGAAGTTCTGTCAATAACAGATAAACAAAGACATGTCTAACTAAACCTAATAATGCATCACTGATGTAGGCCCGTCTCCATCTTAGTGGTCTTGACTACATCACTGATGTGCATACAGCCAGACAACTATGTTTTATGACAGAGTTTGGTCAAAACAGTGTTGGAATAACCTTGAAAGCTATCCTGTAAGTTTGACCTCAATTGGCCTATTCATCTTTCAATTACTCACAAGACAAATTATTTCCATAATGTGGAGTCACTGTCATGTTGAAATAGACAAAAGTCATTAGGTTTCGACACCATCCTTGCTGGCTCTACCCTGCTAAGTAAGTTTGACTTACTGTAACCTTAAGTGGTTCACATCACTGAATGGGAAGGATACTTTTTGATATGTTGAAAGTTAAATTGTCATAAATCTCTTGTTGGTAAATTACATGGTACAGTTAGGTCAAAACGTTTCTCAAATACCTTGAATCACTGACTGGCCCAGATAATAAATCGGCTCTAAATCTATAATGGGGACTCGTGAATTAAGTTTTACTTGATGTGACCACGACAACTCTGAAGATATTACATTACTATACAGTATTGGACAAAATAAGTTGGCCTCTGTAAAATGTTTGCTCTAAAGCCACAGTTATAAAGAACTGAAAAAAATGTCAGAATTAATACTGAAGAGTTTAAGAGTTTACTTATTGACCAATACTCATATATGAGACATTAAAGTCAATGTTAGAAAAATATTTTTTACTTAAAAGGATAACAACTCACCTGTTCAAGTCGCTCTGCATTGACCTTCTTAAAGGCTTCATTGGAGGGAGCAAAGAGAGTGAGATCTTTCTCCACCACCAGGAGGTCGGTCAGGTCTGGGTAGTGCTCACGTATCAAATTATAAAACTTGCTCAGCTGACCCTCGCTCTCCTGGTATAAGAAATATTCAAAATTTACTTTCAGTAATAATCAGCTCTTATCCACATGTATTTGGTCACTTCATAAGTCTGAAATATGACATCTAAGTAAATTTTTAACTTTAGGATGATATTACAAGAGTGGCTGTCAACATACTTTACGGCACAGTTGCCTCCACATGAATGTACCACAGCCTGGGAGTGTGTGAGGGCTAGGGTGTAAGATGTAGCAACACAGTGCCATAGACAGGGCTAATGAACTGGGCATAAAACAGTGAAATTACCCTATTTGTGATAACAGGTAAACAATAAAGGAGGTAAACAGATAAACAAACCCCGTAATACATGTTATGCCGTAAACACGACCGAGTGATTATGATTGAACTACGAGGAACCGGCAAACAGAACAATCCATGGTTTCACGTCCATGATTATGGTGCTGCAATGCCACATCTTGTAAATGTGTCCCCCCCCCCCCACCCCCACCCCCACACACACACCTAAGCCATGGTATGATCATGTGGAGGCAACTGTACATATATCAATACCTAACATATTCCTTGTGTGTAATAAGAGTTTGCCTTTAATGTCACTCACCACACTAATAAAGACTATAAAATCTTGACTAAATGTTTCAATGTTACTCTACAGTATAAACTACTGCTCATCCACAGCTTCACATATTGAGAGGCTAGTATGGTCCATCTTATACTAATGCATCTACAATTAAAATGGTAGTATGATAAAACCTTACTAGTATAATCTTGAATTTTTATATACAGTATTGACATTATGTACTTATAGTTCCTTAATGATGTATCACAGTAGCAGCAAAACACAAGTGCACAGTACTGTACCTGCAAGTAAGATATGATGCTTGAAGCTACAACCATTAGGGGTCTATCAATGAGATGGACGACGCCATTTTTAACTGGAATGTTTCCTTTCACAATCCTTGCCAGAACTGTTCCCTTGTAGTGTGAGATGTCACTGGCCACTGTATTACTTTTGACATAATCTGTGGACACAAGATCAGTTACTATTTCCACACTGATGGCAACATGTTGCTTAACAAGATAAGTTATAACAGTATTTAATGGCTTTACAAGTATTAAACAAACAGTACAGTATAGTCCAGCATTATATGTTATTTATTCAAAGTCTTTCTTGAGAATTGTGACAAATAAATAAATAATATCAAACACACAGTATGCAGATATTAGACCTCTTATTACAGACAGTGATGAGGCATTATAAAGCTCGGTCAACAGACGAGTAGAAAATGGCATAAAATCTTAAGAGAGCTGATGAAAAAGGAGATTAACCTTAGTTTTATAAAAATGCTTCTAAATGGTTGCATATGGTCAATAAAACTGTACTGTACTGTACTGTACTGTACTGAATTGTACTGAATTGTACTGTACTGTACTGTACTGTACTGTACTGTACTGCACTGCACTGCACTGCACTGCACTGCACTGCACTGTACTGTACTATACTGCACTGCACTGCACTGCACTGCACTGCACTGTACTGTACTGTACTGTACTGTACTGCACTGCACTGTACTGTACCGTACTGAATTGTACTGTACTATACTGTACTGTACTGAATTGTACTGTACTGTACTGTACTGTACTGTACTGTACCGTACTGAATTGTACTGTACTATACTGTACTGTACTGAATTGTACTGTACTGTACTGTACTGTACTGTACTGTACTGTACTGAATTGTACTGTACTGTACTGTACATGTCAGAAACACAGATACTTGAAGACAAGAGTCTTGCCAAATGTGGCGCTGCAGAAGACTGATAATATTTTATTCCTATAGAAAACAAATGAAGAAATGCTGCACAGTACTATGAATGGCAGGAACAGTGAGAGAAAACTAAAGAGATAGATTAATGAAGTAATCAAGCTTCATACTATACCTACAGTTAGATATTAGGGATTAATTGTAGATATTAATGGGTAAGACAGAGAAAAAGAACGTCAGGGAAAGGCAGAGACTGGAACAAATGAATAAGATTAAAATATGCTTAAAAAAAAATCTGAAAGTATTAGTAAAGTACACACTGCTTGAAGTGGTGGGTCCTGCCTGCTGGCCCTCCCACCTGAGGGACTGACTGACATTATTATCAGGTTATAGTAAGTCTCAGCAACTTTTATCCATAACAGTTTCTCCAAGAATATTTGATGATAAGACAGTACTGATAAATGTCTATATAGATGTTTGGAATGTAGGATGGTCATTAGTCTGTAAAGATTTACAATAGTACTGTACAGAGGAAGACAGTTGAGGGAGAGTAAACTACTGTACAGTATTAAGATGTGATGACCATAATGTTTATGTTTGAACAGCAGACTCAATACAGTACTGTACAGTATAATGAGTTTAGAAGATACAAAACACTTAAGAGAGCAGATAGCATCTTCTCTTTCCAGGTATAACTGGTGCCTTAGAAGGTCCTCCAAATATAGCCAGAAGAGATAATGAGCTGTATCATCACCACACTCCTTCATGACCTACATCACTTTTACCAAAGGTTTATTATACAGTATACTGTATCCACACTATCCTTAATAGGCAATCATACCTATGGGATCCACTTAATTTTTCAGAAAGGGACCAAACCTAGTTTATTATAAAAACAGACCTTGAGTACTATAAAAGGTTGACCTTCAGATTTGATATTTACATGCCTCTAGAACACAACCTAGGGGAACAACCTTACTAACAAGCTACTGGTAGTCTGCTGGCAGCTCTCAAGTAATATGACCCTATGTGTGGTAAAGAGCAGCTTAGTGCTGGAACCAATGTTAATGTTTTTACTTCCAGTGATGGTTGAGACTACTGAATTATTATTACTTGAAAAGGCTAAAGATAAGTTGTTTTTATCTGTCAAGTTAATTCCAATCCAATATCAAAGTATTTTATGTAAGATTTATGTACACGGACTATGTGATCATAAGTAAATTTCTTGATGGCCTAACCTTAATATGTGAACTTGACAGTCACAGACTTTACAATGTTGTCAATGTATGCATTTTGTTCAATATAATCACCAATTTGCCAGAAATTTTCAAATATTTTTTCATATCATCCTTTCCATGTATGAGGTGCTGGCCCCACTCTTATTAGGTAGCCCAATCTTTCTTGCAGCCAAAAGTTTCTTAGAACACACACTCCCATAAGATTCACCCAAATTTCTTCTTAGCCACTGTCTTCTTCTATGACAAAGGATTATACTTAGGATTATACTAACACACCCACAGGCTTCTCTCACACTATCACTGTCTGTAGAGCTTATAATAACCACTTAGTAAGAGAAAATATTCAACAACTTGCACAGTTTATCACCCAACTAGGTTACCCTCCTCCCCACACATGCATGGTCCCACCTCCTGTTGTTCATCGTAAAAAAGTAGCACAGTAGGTTAAAAAATAATGGAGGTATCAAGTAAGACTTAAGACTAGATTGTAACAGGAATCAACATTAATAGTGAGGCCCATAGAGCAGTGCAGGTACAACACATTGTATACTGTACAGTACTAAGGAGGCAGTCTAATAAAACAGTGAATGTGAATCCCATTGGCCTGACTGCTCTTTAGGGAAGCAGCATGGCTGGCACTGCACTCAACAGCCTCACTTCCCCAACTGTAAAGTCAGGTTCCAATTTGCAGCTGGGCAAACTAGGCCAGTTTACCTTAAGACTGAAAATTTAACATTAACAATCAGTATATATGTAGTATTACAAGAACCAAATTTTAAGCTTCACACAAGAAGAAATACTCACAAGTCATTCCCTCAGTGTCAGAGTTGGACACATTCTCCATTGAGATAAACACCTTCAGGTTGTCTGTGAAGGCATAACTCTCGAACTGCTCAAGTGAATTTGCCACAGTACGTGTGAAGAGGACCTTCTTGGGCACAACATGGCTGTGGATGACTTGCTTGTCTACAAGCTCCTGGTCCGTGCGCATTAAAAGCTGAAGAAACACATGGAAGTATTGTAAGAAAAACTATGAAGACCTTGAGTGTAAACTGATCAGGTATTGTGAGCCGTAGGTTACTGGGAAAAAACAAAAACAATGAAACTGGAAGAGCACAGCGGGTAATGTAGTTTATATTTAGCCATTTTATGGTTAGAGAGAGAGAGAGAGAGGGCAAAACATGGTGAACTACTTTAATCAATGAAGATCATAATATGAGCTCCTGTACTGTACTGTAGTAACTTAGTATGGTATGGGAGGAGAAATACAATATGGTCAACATGAGAGATAGGTGCAAATATTTTGGGTCATAGTAAATTGTTTTCAGTTCATGTTATGAAGTGAATGATGGATTTTCTGGTGAAATACAATATTGAATTGCTGAAACAATATACAGTATATAAACTGTACTGTATATGATAAGGTAATTTCATGATAGGAAGCTGTAAGATGCTTACAAATTTATTTTGGGGTAGAGGAGGGCACTTTTCACTGATGAAAACATACCCGGTAATATTGATTAATTAAAAAACAAAAAAACAAAAAAAAACATAAATACTCCAAATTTAATCTTTGGGGAAGATGATTGTACTGTACAATAAATCTCTGTCTTCAGATGCTGTTGAGTTTTCAAGAAGAGACTAATGTTGAGCAACACCCAGGAGATATACATGAGTGATAACCTCAGTTGTAAGGTCAAGGCTAATGACATTTGTATGACTCCAGTTTCAATGGAGGAAAAATATTTCAAATCATTTAAGATTCAGCATCTGACCTACGCAGTACATCACTGGGAGTATACTTATTTACAGTTGGGTAGTACAAATATAATCCTATACAGTATATATATATATATATATATATATATATATATATATATATATATATATATATATATATATATATATATATATATATATATATATATATACACAGGAGGTCCCCAGGTTACGTATGTCCAACTAAAGAACATCCACTGATATGAACGCGGTCCCCATAAAGTACATTATTTTAAGAATCTGACGTAGGTACAACCGTTCTTAGTAATGTATGAGAACTTGTTTGTGGGGCGGAACTGCGGGGCAGAGCGGCGAATGAAGAGTGGAGCGTCACCCAGCCAGGCTCCTTGTGGGAGCGTCATCCAGCCAGGCGCCTTGTGAGAGCGTCATCCAGCCAGATGCCTTGTGGGAGTGTCACCCAGCCAGGCGCCTTGTGGTAGCGTCAGTACGCCTTATGCCTTACACTCGTCTCAGCAGCATGTGTGATTAAGTGCAAAGTGGCTTTTGTTTTTCGTTTTTTTATTGCTTATTAGCTCTATTTTTCTGCCCTCATCATGGCTCCCAAACACAAACCTGATGCAAGTGATAGTAGTGCATCCAAGAAAAGGAAAACAATTACAATGGAAGTGAAATATGATGTAATTAAATGTTCTGAAAAAGGTGAAACGCTGTCAGTCATTGGTAGAGCGTTGGGCTTCAGTTGGTCAATGATTGGAACAATTTTGAAAGACCAAGACAAAATTCTTGAACATGTAAAAGGATCAACACCAATATAGTCAACTGTGATAACAAATACAAAGAAGTGGATTAATAATTGAAAGGGAAACATTGTTAGTGATATGGGTGGAAGATCAAAATCAATGGTATATGCCTGTAAGCCTGGCCTTGATTTATGAAAAAGCAAGAAGCCAGCCCCAGGTTTCAATGTAATAGTTAAACTTTTAAATTATAGAATTTTATTTACCCGATGACTTATTTCTCACTTTCATTTACTGCATTTTATAATTCTATCTCTTCTTTTCTCTTAAATTAAGTGATTTTAGATGTATATAAGGACTTAGGCTATGATATAGTAAGATTTTAAACATTGTTTTGTAAGTACAGTATGCACATGGGGGATGTGGTTCTACTTAAGTATACTTTCGACTTAAGAACACCCGTAGGAACAGAACTCGAACATAACCCGGGGACTGTGTGTGTGTGTGTGTGCATATATATATATATATATATATATATATATATATATATATATATATATATATATATATATATATATATATATATATATATATATATATATATATATATATATATATATATATATATATATACAGTATTCCAAAACAGGTAAATTGGTGCCAAAGGCAATCAAAATCATCATTTGTCTTTACTAAATAAACCAAACGTCGATATATATAGTATTTTCTTTTTCAACATAAACTGCACTACAATATTTAACCTGCCGTGGGGAACTAACACTTTAGGCTCATAATGACTGATCGTATTACCATAAATGAAAGACACACAAGCAAGTAAAAATCTAACTGTGTATTGTACTACAGTCACTATGAATCATTAAAGATGTCCATACTGATGAAGTTTCAAGTTTCAATGTTTAGGTATAAACATTTAAACACTTGAAAAGCAGCTAATATACAGTTAGACACAGTTATTTTATATATATATATATATATATATATATATATATATATATATATATATATATATATATATATATATATATATATATATATATATATATATATATATATATATATATACTGTATCAGAGAATGTAGGCTAACCTATATATACTGTACTGTACCAATATCAAGAATAACATTACTGATAACGAACCTTGTTTCACTAAGAAAATCTCTTAAAATGTGAAATTAAGCCACAAATAAAGAGGGTCCATCAGTGGAGACAAAAGAGAAACTTCTAAATATAGCCCTTAAGCAGAGTACTGTAGTTCATCCTTGCTGTTCACTATAAAAGCACTCCATAAAATCAACAATGTATTCAGCATAATTTGCAGTCTTTCAACAAAGACCTCTTAGATATCAGTACTGTCATTAGGTTAACAACAGCTGCAGGAGTAATAAGAAAAGAAAAATATACATTAAACTACTCAAAGTGCAAACAACATTTAGCATACCAGACAACAACATGTACTGTACTGTACTAACCAAATGTCAAAATATTGTTTGCATTTGCAGGAGGGTTGACTAAGATTCTGCATTTCACATGATATAATGGAGCTAATGTCTTCCTAGAGAGAGACCCTTAACTCATGTGACACACTGAATCTAATCTTATTGCCTGCAGTATTAATGTGTTCACGGCCTGACAACAACTTCATCATAGAGAGAGAAAGAAAATCTCCATCTAATGAGGTTGAGTTATAAATAAGTCGTACAAATTGGCACAAAAAACTTTTACGTAAAAGTTACTAAAATATGTGAACAAGAGAGAATTTTGTATCATGATTGTTTCTATAATGAAGTATGACTTTAAATTCCATTGACATTATGTTTAGTCTTATAAATGTCATAAACTACTCCAGCAATCATACCCAATTATGAGTTGGCTATTATTATATAATGAAGAAGCCCGTCTACTACTACACATACCACCCTAAACTACTCAGGGAAATATTGAAACTGAACATAAAAAAAGCAATTTGCATTGTTGGTTGGTTCTTTAAGTGCGAGTACAACAGATGTCCATTATATTATTATTAACGTTATATCACTTGTAATAAAACTTCAACATTATGAGATAAGTATTGGCGAAACAGATAATGGTAACTCAGACAGTCCGATGAAAACTGGTCGGTGATCAGTGTTCTCTAATACCTGTACTGGTCACATGTTAAATTTTACAGTACAGGATATAAATTCAAGATTATTGTGTAAATTTCCAAGAAAATGAGAATAATTATATGATATGGATATAATTTTCAATATACAGGTAAGTAATATCTCCGTTAGCCAGACTGCCTCTTGGCCGGAAATCACCAAGAGGAGGAATTGAAATTTGCTCGAAAATTTTCCGGAAAATTTCTCTCAATTCTAGGGTTGAGAAAGATTTTCTGAGGTTAAAAATCAAGCGCATTTTCTGGAAAAAAAAAAAAACTCCAATTTTTTTCCCAGGTCTGGGAGCAAATTCCAAGGATGAAATAATGCCCAATTTCAGGAAAATTCTGAGAAACTTTTGCCAGTACCTGAAAAAATTCCAGGGATGGGGGAATTTTTCCGGGTTTGAAAGAGTCGTCTCGTTACCCGAAAATCTCTAATTTCCGGAAGTGCTCTGCCCCAAATGTTCCAGCTAATGAGGATATCACTGTACTGTATATAAGTATCAATCAAATGGCCATATGTTTTGTGTTCTATTTCAAATACTTTACCCAACAGACATCTAAAATTAACCAGAAGTTACAATGTCAGTATAAGTTTAGCACATTGCTCCATGTACAAAATTTTGACATACAAGATGGGTCAAGAACCAGCATTCTACAATTAAAGCTGAAGCAGCATGCTTAGCTATCTGGTTTTTCCAAATTATCTTTCCCATGTGTTAATAACCTAACAATTTATCAAAAAATCTATTAGCAGCAGCTCTAAGCATTTTGTATAATGCAAGAAAATGACCTGGTGAATGTCTTCAGAACTTTACTTGCAGTAGTACAGAGTCAGTTTGTTAGTCGCAAGAAAGCACAAGTGGAGAGAGCACAAGTAAAGCCTCCGTCAACCACCACATCACGTCTACCAACATAACCATGCTTCTTATGGGATAAAGAGGTGCATGAGGAAACAAAAAGTCTTTTCTTCCATAGGTAGGCACATCCTTTTTCTTATACTCACCAAAAGTTTCAAGTTGGAAGCAGTGGGTCGAGAGGAAAAAACAAAGAGAAAAATAAGATAAATAAGATGCTCAACACCCAATTGAATTTAAAATTATTTATGATTTTTTCTTTTCCTTTTTTTAAGAGGGAGCGCACTTTAGCATAGCCTATTACAGTATTCAGTCCTTTTGATATAATTTGGGTTGTATAAGTGGTAGTATTTTTTAATATAAGTTTCTTAGATGTATAAAATTGTAACTTTACAAAAAATTTCCCAAAACTGAATTTGTCTCTGGCATGAACATAAATATATACTGTATGTGTGTTTTATATATATATATATATATATATATATATATATATATATATATATATATATATATATATATATATATATATATATATATATATATATATATATATATATATATATATATATATACAGAAAATAGAAGTTATTTAGTCAATAGAAGTTTTTACAAAATTTTGACATTATGTTCATATCTATCATTAATCATATCAAAGGACGTGGGCTATACAAAATAACGCTACCTATACTGTACTGTAATTATTATATTTGATGACAGTGCAGGATTACAAATAAAACAAATAATAAATGGGGTAAAAGTAGCTGAACTAAAGGAACAATGGCCACCAAAACAATGAAGAAGCATTGCCAATAAAAGGTAAAAGGAAATAATGGAAGGAAAGGGAAAAATATGATAAAATGTAAAAACATAAATTAGAAGAAAGCAAATAATATAAAGTTAAAGGTCCTCAGAGAGCCCACACCACTCCTTCCAAAGGCGATGATGACACATGATTACTTTGGAATGTGTTACAAACTGTCTGCAGGGTGGCCCAGTTACAGTGACTTTTCTGCCTCTCTATAGGATGGCTACAAATATATAATTTGTGAAATAAAAAATACATTTCACTGGCCAAATGGGATTCATTTCTTTGAACCTTTTAGATGTGCCTTAAACTGAGAATACTCTAAAGTTAACAAAAAATAAATGTACACAATGTCACCACAAACAAAACACAAAAATGGTGTACAACAGTAAAATAATAAAACCTCCAGAACATAGTAAACAACAAACCAATAAAGTACACATTCGTCTAACAATGACAGACATAAACTAAAGCACCATCTAATCCAACCTTTTTGTGTCATGCGGATATATAGTCTTTATGTGGCAACTATAGGGACTACTGTTTAAAAGGATAATACAACAGGATAGCAAATATAAAAATAAATATGCATATAAATATAACATTAATCACTGTGAAAATGGAACTGGACTGAAGATCTCTAGTTTATTTGTGGGTCAACCCCTGACTAGGAGTGTTGATGTGTATGAGTAAGGGAACACAAAATCTTTTATCTTTCACAAAGTCTTCTGCTGTTTTTTCATACACCTAAACTATTGAAGTCATTCTTCCTCAAACTTACAGTTGTGGACAAAGCCATTACACAAAAAGAAAGACGAATGATAAGAAATTATGGCCCCATATCATAGTGTGGTACTGAAATTATCCATTGAGTTAGTAGTGTATTAATGTATGTACAGTACTGTAATCCTAAAATCATAATCATAAAAACTGCCCATTAAATACATGTAAGGTTGACAGAGAATCACATCAAGTAAGCCCTCCGCACTCATGAGTCTCTTTTGCAAGTTCCAACTGATGATATAATAATAAATGTTGACCGGTTACTAACTTACTATTCCTCAACTTCCAGCATTCACAAGCTTTCAAGCCCACCCTCCTACCCACACTTCACCCCATATCCATCCAACCACCAACATGAAGGACATGAGAAGGTGGTAAGGTGCCAATGTTGATATTTGGTTCACTGAGCAATGAGGGCAGAGGCCCACTTTGACCTTCCTTCCCACTACCACACAAACCTTTCTGTGTCTTGATTCACTATCGCAAATTTGTATTTGTGCTGTTTTCTGCTTATTACATGACCACAAAGCATAAGATAAGTCTGCTGTTTTCTGCTTATTACATGACCACTAAGGATAACATAAGTCTGCTTGAAAAAGGCAAGTTCACTGTTCGGTACACGCATAAAATAAAAAACCCGTGAGGGAAAGTGTCATGGCTAGTACTTCCATAACAGAAAAAGTTATTACAGGCTTATCTTCTGCACCACTGCTTTGGAGGGCTGTAAAGTCAGGCTCATGCTGCTTTACCTTACCTTCAACCCATGAGTGCTCAAAGGGAAGAATAATCACTGCTTGTCTGTGTTCTGATGGGCAATCAGGAAGGCCTGGGGGCATTACACTTGTCTCCATGTACAGAGTCATTGTTATTCACATATTGTATTAGCTTATACAGTATAGCAGTTTTTACCACCAAAACCTGTTGTTCATATGCCATACAGTACTTGGTTATATGCACTACATACTGTATAGCAATTTCACGACTTCAACAATTTGTGGAGGTTATAAAATATAAAATAATATTATGTTCTGTACAGTAATTTGAAATATCTGCTAGAAGACAATGTATCCACTCATGGAGGAAAGGGAACTACATCTTCATCAGTTGATCTAGTGTTTTTGTTTGATATATATTTATTTAACCTTTAAAAATCTATTTCATGAAACACATTATTAACACCTCTAATGGTCTTTCGATGAAAATTGCATTGCCAGGCGCTCTCATGCTGGCGCAACCCCTCCTGCTCAGCAGTATCTCACACGAGAGCATCCCTCAGGTAAGCAGAGACCGGCCCTATCAACCACCTAAGTTGCTCCCACTAGCCTCGTCGACTGGCGGATGCGTCTGTAAGGGTGCAATTTGAGTCTGGATCGCTCTATCCAATGTTTACTAAAATGGAAAAACAATTCCCGTTACCGACGCAACTTGCGTCAAAAGACTGTGAGGTGGTTTAGGAAAATTTAATACTTCTCTAAGAAATGAAGCATTAAAGACATATTTAAGTTCTTGCACTAAAGGTGATGAGGATACACTACAGTACCATGGGTGCCAACCAGTGAGGAATAGAATAAAGAAATTGAAGACACCACTTTTTTCACTTTAACAACAATTCCTTTATTTTAAAATCCTTTTTAACAAAATGTGACTACTTGAGTGTGAATAACTGCTTCCTGCTGCAGTTGTTCACACTCTGGTGTCTTATTTAAGGTGTAATACTGGGTGGTGGTCTGCTAGCAGACACTGTGCTCCACTGCACATTTATTTGCTTGCCAAACACTTGAACACTCCATTGCCTACCTGCCTTGTGAGTGTTCCCACGTGAGCTGTGAATACTGAGTAATTGTATACTGGTATCTGTTATTTACTACCGTGCAGTATATATTTAATATCATTAAAATGTTGTTGTTATTATTATTAGTAGTAGAAGTTTCGTTACAGCCTGGATGAGATGTCGACTGTCTTTCTCTCTCCTTCGGTCGGCTTTGCTCTGCCTCAGGGGAACGAGAGCTTCTGCCCCAACTCCGACAACTGCCGCAGATATTGACTATGAGGCTACTGTCACTGAATGCTGCATAGATCTGCAGCTCAATTAATTTAACACAGATAGGATAGCTACTTATGTATTAGGATATTTAATATTAAAGTAATTAAATGGTGGCGAAGGTGTGGCTATTGGGGAAGGCTGGAGGCCACGTTTATAAAAAATTGTTGTACAGTATTTATAGGATTAGTACCGTACGTATTTCCGTGTTTTTTATTTCGGGTTAACCAACAAATATAACCTAACTTGCCAGCTGGGAATTGAACCCCTCCTTATTACATTGATATACTGTACATTGCTTTTTATTCATAAAGTCATTACAAGTACAGTATGGACTTTTAAGAACGGAGCCCATATGACTAATGAGTACCCACTACTGGCAGTCCTGTGTGTCAACACCGATGCAAAAAATTTCATAAATATAAGTTTACTTTTATCACAAATTGTGGTAACTGGATGGTAATGTGTCATCTACTGTGCCTACAGGCTCACCAGTCAGTTGCTCCCCAGCAACAGCAGTGTGGGGATGTGTGCTCTTCCCTCATAGAGTCAGTCTCAATACTGAACTCAGGTATCAACATTTGAATTTAATCTGGAACATAACCACTGCAAATGCAGAGGGCTTACTGTACGAATGAACACAGACAGACAGACAGACACACACACACAAAAAAAAAATTATTTCCCCCATCAATTTTCTTCTAATATTTCAAACTGAAGAACAAAACTCCATAATGTATTTAAAGAACTCTACTCTCTGTTAGTCTTTATCTATTTACATTTTCTTTTACTCCTCCTACTTTCCTCTCTCAGTTCTGGGTTATCTTCCAAGACAGTTCCAACTACTGACACACACATTCATACATCTTGTGACAGCCATCAACTGCATCCTGTGTATTTTAACCAAAATAGCTAAAGGAGTTTATAGAGAAAGCTGGCAAACAAAATTAGTTATGCTTAAAGTGACTTGATTTAAGTGTTTCATTCATCTGTATCTTCCTGTGTTGAGCAAACTGAAGAAAACAATCAAGCAACAATCAGAAGCATTTCTGCAACTTTTTTAATAAAGAAATGAAGGAAAAAGAGCTCTGTTTTAAGAGCAGACACTCTGTGCATGATCATATAAAAATACTGGTAGTATAAATTAATTACAAAAGAGAGTAAAAATACAGAGCCACTCACTGAGTTTTATATCCCTTGACAAGCCCCATCACATCACCAGGGTTGATCTCTTAATATAATTTACTCTTTCCTCCCCTTTACAGTCTTTGCCTCAGGTAAGTTACATTTGGTGTAATACTTGTTCTCTGGAGGCTACACCTTATTAGAGCCAAATCTCCACATCAACAAACAAAGCTGCTATCTACCATCTTTATTTGCTGGTAATCCTCCATTGTCTAACTCAGTTCCAGGAGACATCATGGAACCAGGAGAGGAGTGAGAGGCAAAACAAATACTATGAGTCTGCAGTTGTCAAACAAATCCACCACAGGAGTAGCCCCCAGAGAATTAACCCAAGAGAAGGACTCCTCTTATGACTCAGTTTAGAGGGCAATACTTTATCCTCAGACAATGTATCTGATTGACTGTTTAAACTTGTGGCATTATACTTCATGATGGAAGCAGACACAGCCTTTGTGGCATACTACAACGCTTATTTGAAAATTGCCTTTAAGGGATATGAGACTTACAGGATCCATCTTTACTATTAAAGGTAATGGCAGAAGTTGCCCAAAATACAATATTCCTCCCACTAAAAGACTATCCCTCATCCTGCAGGAAGAAGAGATGACCGATAATACCACTGAATTAATGTGAAGGTTTTGAATATGAAGATACTCTCTACTTCATTTTATATCTGCATGAAGAATGAAATCCCAAGTGAAGGTAAGTTGTTGTATCTGTCCACAGTGTTGAGTCATCCTTGGTCACTCAAAGACACACAGCCTATTAATCCTCCACCATTTCACACAAAGTGTCTGAGGTTCAAATTCAATTGTATAATTGTGCAAATATGAAACTTCTAATTGGGAACTAATACATTCAACCTGTAGGTCTAAATTTACTTAGTGACTCCCATAAGAACATTAAAACTGTGGAATGTTACTCCTGACCTCTGGTTACTGTGTTGGCTTATCTAAACAATTCTAATTCCTTTGTTCAGTTTTCTTATAAAGGAATATAGTCCCCCACCTTTAACATAAGATTAATCTTAACCACTTGAGTTACCCAGGAATCACTGTTCCAGTATTTCTGGGACCACAAGCCTGCCCCTTATTGGGGAAGCTAATTTAAGTTCCTCGTTCTCATTACAATATGCGACAGCGTCTACTTCCACCCTTCCTCCCGGCAGTCACTGGAATAAGCAGCAGAGATGAACAATTCTCCTCTAAGAATACACCAAACTTTTATGCAAAGTTAAAAGAAAAACAAACAAATGGGTCTGACCACTGAACTTCAAAGAAGTAGCCCACCTAATGAAGTTTTATCTTGTATTCCCAGTTATTATAACTTATAGCAATATATAAAACTGCATTCAAGCATAAAACCCATTAAAAGGTGTCCTCATTGTTAATGTTGGTATACTTTTTACTTTTACTTTTATCCTCTTTGCCAGTGATTGGCTTGTTAGCCGCTTGGACAGTCGGTCATGTCTCTGTGATGCATTGTTGTCAAGTACTGGGCATGCACTGGCTCCTGAATGTATCTGAACCTGCTCCAGTATTGGTCAAGTCTGGTCTTGAATGAGCTCACACTCAGTGCCATCACAACACTCTCTGGCAGGTTGCTCCAAGAGTTCACAATTCTCACTGCGAAAAAGTTTGCCCTCACAGTTTTCAGGACTTATGGTTTCATCAACCATGAGCTGTGACCCCTTGTGGGGCAAGCACCTGCCAGCTCCAGGTATGGACACTGGACCAAGTAGTGCCCTCCGAGATGTTTATAAAGTTCATTTAGGGCTCCCCTTACCCGTCTGTAATATAAGTTAGGCAGTTACAGACATTCTAATCTCTCTGGATAACTGTGGCGCTGTAGTGCAGGGGACCAGTCTGGTGACCCTCCTTTGTACATTTTCAATTAACTTATTCTCTCGCAAATATCGGGGACCAGAAGGGGGTGACAGTACTCCAAGTGGGGAAGCACCTCACTCTTGAAAATTGTGATGAGGGACGGACCGTCTAGATATCTGAAGGACCTTCTTATAAATCCTACTAGTATTTCACTTCACATAATCTTTCACCCCTCCTCTTTAACTGAACAAAAAAAAAAACAGTTCAATCCTAAAAGTATAAGCCCTTGACATCATCCCAACACAACTGCCCTAAATACCATATAATTTATGTTCAATGAAGGACTAATTCTTGATCTTTTTAGGTCGTTTGTTAATGTCATTAATAATCAATATATGTCAACAATATTCAATTCATAAGACCAATATAGTAAACACAACATCAAGTATGATAAAACACTATAGTCAACTATAGTCAACAAGTGTTGTCACAACGGCAATCCACTTCTAGTAGTTCAATCTCAAGAGTCAATAACATGTCAATGCACCTTCTAAAATTACATATGCTAGACCTATCTTCATCTTACTTTACATAAAAACACTTAGACCTACAGACCATCAAGTGTCCAATGGGGCATACACGTAAGTTTCTATAAAACATAAGCAGAGCAAGAGGAAGTTGATCTACCGTAACCTCCCTCTATGACTGTTATCTAAGAACTACAGTATGTCATTAATTAGCAGACTCTCTGTAGCTAAAAAGGGCAGACCTCGGTGTGGCTCTAACACCTCTGTCTTCAAGGAGCACTTCATGCACCAAATGTCCTTCACTTACAGTAAGAAGTGAGAGAGAGAAGGAAGGGTGATAAATATACCCAAAATGAATTAATGGATTAATAAGGGTCTAGTCTACTGATACAAAACCTCAAAGTAAACAGCCAAGTACTGTGACAACCTCCTGAGTGGTGCACAAAAGCCAGAAAATTAATGTTACAGCCCAACAGCCTAAAGTAATGGCTATAGTTCTGCTGATAATACATTACTGTAATGTAAAATGTTGAAATATTTACTGAATGACTTCATCTTAACAAGAGATTAAGAAGACTATACAGTATAGCCTAAGAACTTTGTCCCAGAGCTACAAGCAACAAGATACACAACTCTATACCAATAAATCTTATAATTTATTTTGGAGACAACTGATAGTTACCATAGAAAAGGATAACCTAAAATATATTTTTTGCCAGGATTCATCTCACAATCTAAACTATTTCTTAATTATTTAAAAACTCTTTTGACTCCTTTTGCTAGAAACAATACTACAGTATCTATGAACTCTTTTTGACCTGGAGAAAATATTCCTTATTACAAACAGTACTGTAGTCAATACAACTCGCTCTCATTTCATAGTTCTGTACAGACTGTCAATTATTATACAATGTATGTATAATTGCCCAAATGAATTATGTCACAATTTCCCGAAAATTTCAATCAGAAAGTGGTATCTGGCAACTACCACACTAAGTTTATTATTGCTTTTATTTTTTACGAGATGGAACACAATTTTGTGAAATAGCAACAGAAATTAATTAATAAATGCTAAAGCAGTTTTCCATAAGAATATTGTAAGATCAAATCACATACAGTAAGTCCGCGCTTAACGTCGTCCCGCTTAACGTTGTTTCAGTACTACGTCACTAAACTTTAGAGACCAAAAATTTGTTTAACGTCCCGGTGATCCGATGCTACGTCGTTTTGCGTCGTCACAGACTACTTTTTATGGTGCATCGCCCTCTCTCATCTGGCCGGGCTATGCTCTCTCGGCTTGGCGCAGAATTTCAGTGACTCCCCACCCTCCTCCGCTCCCGCCATACTCCTGCCCCTCCCGCCCTCCACCTCCTCTGCTCCACTACCCACCACACACTGGCTCTACCACCTCCGCCTAACGGTGAGTACCAATACAAACTTAGTAGTTATATATGTATGCATTATTTTCTATAGAAATGGCAATGATTTTCTGTATATGTTTATGCCAGGTCTTTAATGAATATGTAAACAAATATTTTCCATATTCATCACTTCAATGGATGATGACAAACTGTAAGGCAGGAAACATGAAATTTTTTGTTTTTGTTCAAGTCTGAAAGCGACGCTCAGCAATCTTACCTAGGTATGTTAATTCCTAGCTACTAACTCGCCAGGCCAACATACAGGCAATTAAAACATCTAATAATTACTTAATAAGTAATATTAGGAGGACATGTCGCTACCTGGCATTTAATTGCAATTCTCAAAACCCCCTCCTTCACCCCCCACCATACGCATCATGACCTTCATCTCTTGCCTGGCGATTCAGCTGTAAATACACACGAAGGAGAGCTCTGCGAATTTGTGTTGTAATTGCTGAAATACTAAGTCCCACGAGGATTTTATATACGGTATTTGTACTTCTTAGCACAGTGAGGAAGTAGACTTTTATTTTGTTATGTCTCTCAATTATTGTATTTGGGACAATTTCTTATACGATCTCTGGTCAGCATCATGGCGACTACAACACGTCTTCTTTGTGAAGTTGTTTAGATCGTTGTGACTATCCCTTGCCTTTAAATCACTCGGTGAATGGCGCTGCGCCCTCCCGGGCTCGTCTTCACTGAAATAGAATATGTGAATATATCTATTTATATATACATATATATGTATACTGTTTATGGCTTTCATTGCCCCAATTATTCACGAGCTAGTATGAATGTCATGACTGTCTCTCTTCCTACTCTTATGTTCGTTCACAAAAAACCTTTGGGCTTCTGCCCTCAGTTTTCTAATTGCTCTCAGCATGAAGGCCAGAGTTGAGTTTTTCTCTTCATAACTTTATTTTATTGATGTCCTCAGTAGCGGGTTCAGCCTTTCCAGGCGAACTTTAGCGAGGCTGCTAGACTAGCGTTCCTTCCGGAATGTTGACCTTCCGGTCTTCCTAGCAATCTAGAGTTATGTTGAAGTGGACTTTACATCCTTCTATGGGTTATATGAGAACAATTCAGGGAGGAACTCTCAACCCAATAAATATTGCTAGAGTAGTAGTGAACGTTGTTGCCAATAGAGCGCTATGTTAGCGACCCAGCACTGTCAACCCTGCCGGGTGATAGTGCGCACGTAGACATTTTCGCTTAAGTTATTACTTGGGGGATAATGTCTGTCTGCCCCTGATTGGCAACAAATAGAGATCTTGATGATCCCTCTAAATAAAATGTTCTAAATGAAATTATTTTATGTAAAAAAAAAAAAATTCATTGAGCTAAGGGATACTTGAGATAAGAGTCGGGAGAGAGATATGACATAGTGAGTTAATTGTTTATAATTCTCAAATGAGTGACTTATTAACAATAAGAGATCTTAATGAATTAGCTTACTAATAATATAACAATTATGAGTCACACTGATTAAGTTTGGGAGAAAATGCTTTCTCCCTTGCTTTTTTATAATGATATAATGTGACTCATGGTGTCCTAGATTAGATGAGTGATGTGCAACTGGAGGATGAAGGTCAGGAGTCCGGCCTAATGGATGATGGAGGAGTCTATGGAACTGTCCCTGAGGAGCTAGTATTGAGTGCTGAGCTACAAGGACTAGAAAGTTCAGCTCAGGCACTACATACAAGGAATTGTCTGTCAGTAGAGAATGTGAATTCAGTAGTAGTAGTTTCACCCAAGACCCAAGGGGGCCATACTACATGTAATTATAAAAAATGTAGAGCCACTTGGATTACTAAGATAGATCCTCAGTGGCTTGCATAATTCATGGCAGCTGTGTCTCAAATAACCTATTTTCACCAATGGATTGTGCAGTTTGTTATGATCAAATTTTTCAGTTTCATCAAGCTACAGGTGAGAAGAAAGATTTATTGCAGGTCCAAATTAAAAATAGGTGGAATAAGGCCTTGAAGAGTAAATTTTTGAATGTACAACAATGGAAAGATCCCAAGTTGGCAGAAGGTTTAGGATTATTGGTGTTAGGTAAGAGACTTAATCCCCACTTAGACAAGCCTGCTTCTGCTAAGAAAAATAAGTTATTGGACCCCCCAGACAATGGGGCAATGGGAAGTCTACAAAAACCTCTATCTACTCAGTCTGATTTCAGTGGATTCCAGGATCAGGATGATGAAGCTGGTTCTAATCATAGTATTCAGTCACTGGAGCAGGAAGAACCTGTTGAGACTGACTTCATCCTATCCACATCTTGGCAACCACTTCCACCTGGGGCAAAAGTGTTGGTTACTATGAGTGGAAACAGGCTGTTGTCAACTGCCACGCAGCTGCTGGATAACATTGAGTGTAAGGATGATCCCAACAGGTCTTGGATAACATTGGTAAGATCTAAGTCTTCCTTGTCTTCTACTACATCTGAATCTGTGGATTCCTTATTCAAAATATTCTATGAAAATGTCTCTAAGCTTCCTGATATCTCAGCAACTATAAAGAGACAGGAAGGACATGCAACTTTGGGTCATCATTCTTTGTTTTTGGAAGGTGATACTACACTTTCTTGGCCTGATATTTGCCCAAAGATGATCTCTGAAATAGATGAAGTCTGGGCTAATATACTGAAAGACTTAACATTCATTCCCGCAGACAGGAATGCTCACAAGTTTAGTTTTTTGTCGGCTCCAAAATATGTTGATATAAGTTATGAAAAAAATTTGAAACCAGTTGCCCCTGCACTGCTGCTTGAAGAATTTAAAATTAGGAAATTAGCAGCAGATGTTTGGTCTGCAATTATGATGTGTCAGTTATTAACTAAGTTTGTGCTGGACTATGAAGAAAATTCAGAAGTGGACAAATGTTTCACTGCTGCTTTACAAGGAATCCCATATTCCCTGTACAACTAATTTTCAGATAATTTGTTGAAAGCCCTAAAACTGAAAGTCCAGCTAAGGAAACGAGCAACAAATAATGCTTCAAGTGGTAGCGCTTATTTGTTGATACGTTCTTCTCCTCTTTCTCCTGCTTTGTTTGATGAACAATCAATGGTTAAATATAGATCATCTTTTGAGAATACTATTAATATTAATGTCCCAAGGAGTCCTCAGACCTTTCGGAAACCTAGGAGAGGAAGGTTTTACAGGGGAACAGGACCAGCTGCTCGGTTCAGTTATCAACCTACGGGAAATTTTAGAAGAGGAAATAATCCAAGACGTAGTAGAGGCGGCCGTTTGTTGAGGAGCGGAAGGAGACCTTACTCCACCACCTCAGCAACTACTCCCTACCAATGAAGGCAGACAGCTGGGTCGACTAGGGGGTTGGGAGAACAGATGGACTTCTACCAATCAAAGGGGGTCTCACATGGACTTGGTTGAGGCGCCCTCCCCTAGCATTTACAAAAAAGGGTAAAAAAGCAACCCCCTTTCCTTACAGGATTTGTAATTCAACTATTAAACAGAGGTGTCATAGAACTGTTACAGTCAGAGAAATGTTTCATGTCTCGCCTATTCCCAGTCCCCAAGAAAGGCAGCGACTGTATATACTATAATAAATGTTTCTTGATAAACTACAGTACTGTATATGCTTAAATAAATGTTTCTTGATACCTTTCCCCTAGTAATTATAATAAAATTAATTGTCATTTATAATCTGACAATACTGCAATACTTAGTATCAAGGAATAAAATATAAGACATTAATGATTCCTGTTCAACGGCCATTCATTACAGATAAAAATAAAAAAGGTAAAACTTGGTTAAATTGCCAACTTCTATAAAATCTTATTAAATTAATAATTATTTTTTAGCAACAGAAACCTTTCATATTGTTCTAAAAATAAAACAACTTGTAAACATTAAGTCATGTGCAGAATATTCTACACCTGGACGTGTTGTCAGAACATGTTGCTCTATTACCTCTGATACGCTGTTGTCAGAACATGTTGCTCTATTACCTCTGATACGCTGTTGTCAGAACATGTTGCTCTATTACCTCTGATACGCTGTTGTCAGAACATGTTGCTCTATTACCTCTGATACGCTGTTGTCAGAACATGTTGCTCTATTACCTCTGATACGCTGTTGTCAGAACATGTTGCTCTATTACCTCTGATACGCTGTCTCTTTTTTTCCTGCATGTATCTTTTTTGTCTTTCATGCATGGGCTTGGGATAGTTAGCAGCTCTTTTGAGCATTTACTACCCATCCTGAAGAATTTTACCCGCAAAAATATGAGGGAATGCCAGAAATGGGTCAGGGAGCGAGAAATTTGGCTCAGGAGTTCGTTAATATACCATCTTACTACAGTGGTGTGCAGCCCACTGGTGAGTGGTCCGTCACTCGCTCGGCAGATATCACTGTTTGAACGAATCATACAAAAAATTGTGACATAACTTCTTCGGCTGATTGTACACACTGCTTAATTCTCCCTGGTCTGGACCTACATTAAAATATAGTATAAAACATTTATCTATTTCTCATGAAAATAATAGCAAGACACTTTGCATTAATAACAAGAAATCAGAACTTCTTTAAAACAAACTTCATAAATGGGCTCTTGAGAGTGCAGTGTACATCCACATTCAAACAAGAAGATTTACATAGCTGAGCATTTTTTTTGAGCTGGTAGATCATGTGAAATTAGTCATATTAGGCTCCAACTTAACTATCCATTAGGACTGGGGCCCAGTTCTAGTGGGTCACAGTCACAGGGGCCCAGTTCTAGTGGGTCACAGTCACAGGGGCCCAGTTCTAGTGGGTCACAGTCACAGGGGCCCAGTTCTAGTGGGTCACAGTCACAGGGGCCCAGTTCTAGTGGGTCACAGTCACAGGGGCCCAGTTCTAGTGGGTCACAGTGGCCCAGTTCTAGTGGGTCACAGTCACAGGGGCCCAGTACTAGTGGGTCACAGTCACAGGGGCCCAGTTCTAGTGGGTCACAGTCACAGGGGCCCAGTTCAAGTGGGTCACAGTCACAGGGGCCCAGTTCTAGTGGGTCACAGTCACAGGGGCCCAGTACTAGTGGGTCACAGTCACAGGGGCCCAGTTCAAGTGGGTCACAGTCACAGGAGCCCAGTTCAAGTGGGTCACAGTCACAGGGACCCAGTTCAAGTGGGTCACAGTCACAGGGGCCCAGTTCAAGTGGGTCACAGTTACAGGGGCCCAGTTCAAGTGGGCCACAGTCACAGGGGCCCAGTTCAAGTGGGCCACAGTCACAGGGGCCCAGTTCAAGTGGGCCACAGTCACAGGGGCCCAGTTCAAGTGGGTCACGGTCACAGGGGCCCAGTTCAAGTGGGTCACAGTCACAGGGGCCCAGTTCTAGTGGGTCACAGTCACAGGGGCCCAGTTCAAATGGGCCACAGTCACAGGGGCCCAGTTCAAGTGGGTCACAGTCACAGGGGCCCAGTTCAAGTGGGTCACAGTCACAGGGGCCCAGTACTAATGAGTCACAGTCACAGGGGCCCAGTTCTAGTAAGTCACAGTCACAGGGGCCCAGTTCAAGTAAGTCACAGTCACAGGGGCCCAGTTCAAGTAAGTCACAGTCACAGGGGCCCAGTTCAAGTTAGTCACAGGGGCCCAGTTCTAGTGGGTCACAGTCACAGGGGCCCAGTTCTAGTGGGTCACAGTCACAAGGGCCCAGTTCTAGTGGGTCACAGTCACAGGGGCCCAGTTCAAGTGGGTCACAGTCACAGGGGCACAGTTCTAGTGGGTCACAGTCACAGGGGCCCAGTTCTAGTGGATCACAGTCACAGGGGCCCAGTTCTAGTGGGTCACAGTCACAGGGGCCCAGTTCTAGTGGATCACAGTCACAGGGGCCCAGTTCTAGTGGGTCACAGTCACAGGGGCCCAGTTCAAGTGGGTCACAGTCACAAGGGCCCAGTTCAAGTGGGTCACAGTCACAAGGGCCCAGTTCAAGTGGGTCACAGTCACAGGGGTCCAGTTCAAGTGGGTCACAGTCACAAGGGCCCAGTTCAAGTGGGTCACAGTCACAGGGGTCCAGTTCAAGTGGGTCACAGTCACAGGGGCCCAGTTCAAGTGGGTCACAGTCACAGGGGCCCAGTTCAAGTGGGTCACAGTCACAGGGGCCCAGTTCAAGTGGGTCACAGTCACAAGGGCCCAGTTCTAGTGGTCCACAGTCCAGAAGATAGGTTCAGTTGGGGCCCATTAGGCCAGAGGCCCACCTGGTCTGCAGCCACCTTAACCAAAGAACGTAATGCTCTTAACTAATAAGGCAGAGAGGATATATAAATGCAACAGGAAACAAAACCCATCCATATTCAAGTCATCTGGGTGACACAAGGTGAATGAAGACTTCTGAATTTGTTGAGTTTCTCAAAAAAAATTTCTTTACTCAGGTTGTTGGTTCCTTACTTCAGGCATTACTCATCAAATTTATCTTAAAGTACCGTATAAAAAATCATAAAGGCAGTTGAAAAATTTACTGCTATAAACTCTCGGTAATTATTACTATCAGTTTGTTGAAGAGACCCATTTCAAGTACCTATAATTTCATCAGATCAGAATCTGTAATTGTGCATCTGTTCACGATTTATGCAGAACACTTTGTAACATCACTTCTCTGGCAACCAGTCGTCATGCTCCAGTCACATGTCATCACACCTTTGTTTTAATTCTTATATATCTACCAACTATAAACACTAAAATAAATATAAAGAGTATAATGAGACAACACCATCCAGTAAACTGACTTTCCTTTGAAAAATCACATTGTGGGAAATGTCCATGTCTGATAGTAGCTGGACCTCTGAACAATCATGCAGGAATAAAATGCCAAGGTTTGTCACACCTATACACTGATTATACAAGGTGAAGAAGATATGTCTGTAATTTGGAATAATAATTACATTATATAATTATCACATCACAAATACGAATGAAAACTTTCCATTCACTTGTCTTTTTGTAAGAAAACAAATAAAAATTATTCAGACTACAAAAACTTTCTCCATAAATCACGTGTAAAAGAAAGAGAACGAGAACCTTATATCATTGACTGGTAGAGGTGTGGTAATGTCCGTGCAACAAACCTCACAAACAGATGGTTGAGGGGCTGTTCAAGAAGAGCAAATACAAAGTATACTCTGAAGAAACGAGAAGTTCATGTACAAAAGATATAATCAAAGAATTACAAAATGCTAAGGGGCTATAGCAGAAAATGAAGCAATTCAATTAAACACTTTTCTATAATTCATAAATTTGTGATTTGCAAATTATGAAGCAATGTTCAACTAATTCACTAGAGTACTCTTAGAAAAATCTAATATTCAATGGATAAATGTGAAGTATAATGAAGTATAGCTACTGGATATCTACTGAGGATGAATATCATATGCCTTGAAATGTCACAATGACCTCATTTAAGTATACATTTCTTTCAGTCACTTTATTATATTCAAAATGATGTTATTAGACACAAGAGATAATACATCAACAATTACTACATGCCAAGGCATTTGCCACTCATAGTACTTCCTTTGATGGAGCTCACAAACAAACACACATTTTCCACAACAAAATTTATCAACCTTAAAATCACTCTTCAATGAAGCACATATAGACAGTCATGATAACAATATCTCTAACTCAAAAGGGTGAGCTTTACAAACCTCCTGCAGGATGATTTATTAGCAGCATGACTGACACACTTTGCTAACATAATATATCCTCTTACTTATCTATGACTCACCTAGTTAGTTGACTAAAGGTGTCATTAAAAGCAAGCACATATACAGTAATTAGAATAAAGCACAGCATGTACAGTCAAAACTCCATATCCAATACTGTACAGGGCTGGATGTAGACAGTTCCTTATTTTATTGTTAATTATGAAGTTTAACATAATTATCCACGGATGATGTCAAAGAAATGTTTGTGTGAATGTGAAATTTTATTGGGTGTAAAGAGGAGTCTGAAGAAGAACTTGCCAAATATTTCTGATAATTCCTGTTCACTACACAAAGCCTCCATGTTGGCATAGAGTATTTCATGATCTTCAAATTATATTTACAAACAACTTCAGTTATTCAACTTCATCAAGCCATGCAAACCAGATTTTACAAATAATGACAATCAGATACTGAGAAAATTTCAGTCCCAATTTGCTCATGGCTGTCTTTTCTGTGATACAAGAACATCCGTTGAAATCTCAACCATCCAACATTAAAGATAAGGTGACTGAAACACATTACCCAGTTCAGTGAATCTCGACAATGTATTATAACAGATGGCTGCTGCACAGATTATATGGAGCTTGAGGAAGCTACCCACAAACACTGTAATAAGTTTGATCTTACCTGCAATTCATAAGGTGTTAACAAGAGCATGCCTAGTATACAGGTATACCATATACAGATATAAATATGGATGCTGAGAGTTAGTGTGCAATCATAAGATTTCACATTTCACCTTGTTAAGTAATGGACGCCTTGTTGGAAATGGGACATTTATCCCCCGATAGTATTGCTAAAGTATAAGCTTAAGCTTTAGCAGAGGAGGTTGTGTCCTACCACTTTGTAAACTCAGTGATTTAGTGTGACATCCTGGCTAATTGTCACGGGTTCGATTCCCGGGCCGGTGGAAAATTGTTCGGACACACTTCCCAGCCTCCCTTGGTCCCTGTCCACCTAGCAGCAAGGTAGGTACCTGCTGTAAATCAAAGTTGCGAATTTGTATTCAGGGACAAGTTGTTGGAGCTTCCAATAACTTGCTTAGACATAAACCATTGACTCTTCAGGCTTCTACGCCCTTGACTCTTCAGGCTTCTACTCCCTTTACTCATGAGACATAAAGGCAAGCATGATTTTAGCATGCTTCCCTGTTGGGGGCTGTAAACGCTTCTGCGCTCCACCTTACACAAGGATATAGGGGAGTGCCCAATAAAAAAAAAAAAAAAAAAAAAAAAAAAAAAAAAAATCCTGGCCAATGTCAGTCATGTGAACAAGTTTCTACAATCTTCCTTGTGGCAGCTGGACGTGACAGTTTAACCTGCCAACATGCACTAAAACTATGACAAGAAATTAATGAAGAGCTTCCTGTGAATAAGAAAAAGTTCAGAATCACCAGAAGACAAGAGTGCCTTACACACCTGATGACCCTTTCAGTGAGGCACTGAAAACAGGATTTTTTGATGCGGTCATAGATTTGATCATTGTATCTCCAGAGGACAGATTCACACCAGTGGATCAGGTGACAGGAATGTTTGGATTAATGCTGAACTTCAATAACATACTGGAACTGTCAAGTGAGTCACTGACAAACACTGAACACTTAAGAAACAATCTGAGCTCTGATGGTGAATCAGATTTGATGAAAAATTAGCATAAAAATTCAAAAGAATTTGTACTCTCTTTTATTTACGAGAAACAGCTGAAAAAACTGTATCCAAACCCCTTGGTTGAACTGAGGATGGTTGTCACTCCCCCAGCTAGAGAAAGGCACTACTCTCACTGAGGATGGTTGTCACTCTCCCAGCTAGAGAAAGGCACTACTCTCACTGAGGATGGTTGTCACTCCCCCAGCTAGAGAAAGGCACTACTCTCACTGAGGATGGTTGTCACTCCCCCAGCTAGAGAAAGGCACTACTCTCACTGAGGATGGTTGTCACTCCCCCAGCTAGAGAAAGGCACTACTCTCACTGAGGATGGTTGTCACTCCCCCAGCTAGAGAAAGGAACTACTCTCACTGAGGATGGTTGTCACTCCCCCAGCTAGAGAAAGGCACTACTCTCACTGAGGATGGTTGTCACTCCCCCAGCTAGAGAAAGGTACTACTCTCACTGAGGATGGTTGTCACTCCCCCAGCTAGAGAAAGGCACTACTCTCACTGAGGATGGTTGTCACTCCCCCAGCTAGAGAAAGGTACTACTCTCACTGAGGATGGTTGTCACTCCCCCAGCTAGAGAAAGGCACTACTCTCACTGAGGATGGTTGTCACTCCCCCAGCTAGAGAAAGGCACTACTCTCACTGAGGATGGTTGTCACTCCCCCAGCTAGAGAAAGGTACTACTCTCACTGAGGATGGTTGTCACTCCCCCAGCTAGAGAAAGGCACTACTCTCACTGAGGATGGTTGTCACTCCCCCAGCTAGAGAAAGGAACTACTCTCACCGAGGATGGTTGTCACTCCCCCAGCTAGAGAAAGGAACTACTCTCACTGAGGATGGTTGTCACTCCCCCAGCTAGAAAAAGGAACTACTCTCACTGAGGATGGTTGTCACTCCCCCAGCTAGAGAAAGGAACTACTCTCACTGAGGATGGTTGTCACTCCCCCAGCTAGAGAAAGACACTACTCTAAACTGAGGCTCATCACAACATACCTAAGGTCATGAATGGCTCAAAATCACCTCAGTGAGCTGCCATAATCAGCATCAACCATTAGCTGGGACAGCAGCTGCCATATAAATGTGTACAAGTTGGGTAAATTATCTTAAGTAATTCAGAAGTTATATTGGGACACATTATGTTAGTGCTCAAATGGTTGTGTAGCTGAACAGTCATATGTCTAGTTAAGTCAGGTGTTACAGCTGTATGAACACCACACAACCAACAGAAGCCCTAAAACACCTCAAAGTAAATATAATAATTACATCTGTCATCCTTCCTTCCAGGGACACCACTTTTAATATTTTATTTGGTTAATTCCAGATAAATTTATTGTGCACATGAGAGACCCCCGTACACAAGGGGTTAATTACGTTACAAAAGACTCATTTTTCCGTACTGAATGAATGCCATGTCTTTCTGATAACAGAACTTCCCCAAAGCAACCCTCATCAATCACACACCAGTGACCTTGAGCTCTACAGTGTCTAAAGAAGAATTTAAAGATGCCATTAAAAGCAAATTGTTCCTAAAGTAGTCATTAAACAAATATTTTACTTATCTTAAGGACCAGCCATATAATGTGTGATCAGAATCAGCCCAACAACTCAGAACTATTCCCCTGTTGCTGGATGGAAGACATAATGGCTGCAGTCACAAGAGACCGAATGCAAAAAGGACGTGGGTGTGTATGTTGACTATAAACTGAAGTTCTCGAGCCATTGTGAGAAGAAAGTGAATCAAGCAACTAAACTAGTAGGTCTTATAAGAAGGTCGTTCAGACAGCCGGTTGGTCAGTCCCTCGTAATGATCTTCAAGAGTGAGGTGCTTCCACGTTTGGAATACTGTCACCCCGTCTGGTCCCCGAGATATGCTTGGGAATGTCAGTTGATTGAAAATGTCCAAAGGAGGGCCACCAGACTGGTGCCTGCACCATGGCACCTCAGTTATCCAGAGAGATTAGAACGCCTTTAACTGTCTAGCTTATACAGTACTACAGACGAGCAAGGGGTGACCGAATTGAAGTGATATAAACATCTCAAGGGGCACTACTCAGTCAAGTGTCGATACCTGGAGCTGGTGGATGCTTGCCCACAAGGGGTCACAGCTCAAGATTGAAGAAGCCACAAGTCTAGAAGACTGCGAGAGCAAACTTTTTCAGAGTGAGAGTTGTGAACTCTTGGAACAACCTGCCAGAAAGTGTTGTGATGGCACCGAGCGTGAGCTCTTTCAAGACCAGACTTGACCAACACTGAAGCAGGTTCAGATACATTCAGGAGCCAGTGTATGCCCAGTAATTGTCGACAGTGCAATACACAAACGTGACTGACCATCCAAGTGGGAACGAGCGGATCAGTGTCGAAGAGGATAAAAGTAAAAAGTAAAAAGTAAAAGGACCGATGATCATGTTTATTTTGCCCTAAGATAGATCTGCTAATAATCATAAAATATTAATTTCAAATTTCTGTTGTCAGGCACTGTACACTTTTTAAGTTTCAAAATATATAACTTCAGGCAACAGTACAGAGACCAGACAACTGATGAACACCTATAAGATAACCAGAAAGAAGAAGAAAGGCCTTTAAAATAAATTATCATAAAAACACTGACAATGCTGACAGTGAAATAAACTTTTATGGAAGATTTCAAGCCAAGGTCTATACACATGAAGCACAAAAAGTTGTGTATATCATCTCATATATAAAAACAAGGGGCTGGGTTGGTTGTAAATTCTTCAAAGGTTTGAGATGATAATATAATGTACTCAAACTTTTAGTCTATTTCAAATATATACTAAATTCCCAAGACTCTCCCAATGTTCTGAACATTTGGCCCCAATATCTGGAAAGTTAATCTGCAGGATCAACCAAATGTACTGCATGTCTGTGGTATGAGGTGTACTTGTGAGTGTGATGGTCACAGTCATGGATAAAGTCTCAACAGAAAAGTATGATAACAATATTATATAAGGTCGTACATCTCTGTTTGTACTGTACTACACTGTGCAGTATTACCAACTACAGTACCTTCAGTATAAAGATCTAGAAAACTAAAATCTTGAAATCAATCAGACGGTCATGAATGATGATAAGATCAATACATGAATAAGAAATAAATTATCTTTGCCATCATCAATAATTATACAAGAATTTACTTCAAGGAACAAAGGAATCAAGGAACTTAAACAAGAAATGACTCATAAAAATTAATTAACTACTATTAAATAAATCTTTTTTTTCTTGCTATATTACAAGACAGTGCAGAAACTTAAGTGTTAATAAAAATCAAAGCAAATATGTTATAAGTTAATTTCCACAATTTGTGGATTGGCAAACACTGGGCAAGAATGGCCAGCTTATAAACATATAACATTCTCTAATTGTCTGCCTGTATGAAGGATTTTATAAGGAATATTCAATAAAAAAAACATTCCCTGACCATCACTTGTGGTTCAACAGAGGTCTGGGTGATCAATACAACCAATGAGCTTCCACTTTAAAGTTATTTCTACTGTAAAGGTTGATGGCTGATTTGGCATGATAATATATCACTCTCCCTCATAATTGACTTAAGTGTCAAATTAAGTTGCAACCAAATCAAATCACAACTGGTAAGTCATTTTCGGCATGTATATGTGTCAACAAGCATGAGGAGAGCCTGCCAGTGCTCATAAAAGAGTAAATTATATGAAGATTATTATTATTTGTACCTTTTTTCTATACAATTATCTTGGTTAAGATTTTGCCTAACTCATTAATTTATAATAATTCAGATAAATTTTAAAAATATTGGAGGAAAGAAGTGGGGAAACACAGGGGTTGGGAGAACACAGCTCGGCCACACACAGTGAGTGATAATGGTCTGAGCAGAGTGAGTCGGGTGTAACACTGACAGAATGTTATGATCCAAGGTGATACTTTCAAGACATATTAATACCTGGCTCAATTAATTGGCCACCACTATGAGGTCACTCTGTAAATGGCAAACGAGACAAAGATTCCTGAATTCTATGATCAAAGATAAGTTCAAAGTCAAGATGCAAGTTTCTTGTACTGAATAACTTTACCTGCACATTAGAGTGTTGTAAGCACAATATACATGACGATTTGTATAATTCAAGAAATAATGTAGCTTTGTAGATTTATGTAAGGGATCTAGTACAGCACAGGGTACATGTACACTATACAGTGTTGACCTCTATACTTTAGTAACTCCTGTAGTAAGATAATTACTATATGGTCCCCACCACTGAGAATGTAAAGGTTTTATTATAGGACAAAACAAATATATAATTTCAAGACATTAATGAGAAACTTCCAGAATTTTAGGACTCCCTGAAAGCTTATCAATGTGACTTTGAAATTTGTTAAAATATCTGTCATGTGAAGGTGAAAAACAGAGGCTGCTATACCTAATAGTACTTACTACCTTCAGCAGAATTCCTGGGATTCTATTAGCATTACTGACGATCTGTACAGCATTAAATTTTAATGCCAGTCACTACTGAACAACTGAAACCTAAGCTTTAGTCAAAGGAAGGAGCTGTCTTAAACACCACTAAACTCCCCCTCACTCAATAGAAGCAACAATATATAAAGTTTTCATTAGTGGATAAATCATATTTGATCATCAACTGTTGATCATATAAACTTAATTTCTTCTATAGTGATTAAATATTTGAATATAATAATACAGGAATACGTGAGTTTGTGACAGGGAAGCTGTTTGTCACTGAGGGTTCAAGAATGTGAATCCTCTTGGATTTACTTACATTCAGCGCTTGGTTCACAGGGATGAAGAAGGTGTTCTTTCCAGTCATGTTGAAAACATTAAGGAGACCTAAGCCAGAAACACGTTTTTCAAATTCTCTGAAAAAATATACAATAGTCTAAATTAATCAAAATTTGTACTAAATGGAAACTCAAAAATATTTTGAAAAAACTGTAATAAAATTTGTATAGATGTTTGCAAACTATCATGTATGTCCTCATCATTTTCTCTCCTGAACATTTCAATATCTTCTTCATATCCATCACAACCCTCTTAACTCCTGTCTTAACTATTACTGTAGTATCCTAACTTATGCCTCTCTCATCCCTTAAGCACTTAAGTTTTCCTTTCAAATAAACATCTTCTACTTGGTAATCACCAACAAGTATATCACTCTTTTCCTTGTACACAAGAAGGAAGCTTGTTGTATTAACACAATATACAGTACAAGTAAAACTAGGTACAAAACACCTCACTCTGCTACCGGTAAGTAAGTAACTATTATCTGTGTCTCCAAACTCCGGCCATTTGTGAGGAAAACAGCAATGTGCATAAACCGTACATATTTAGAGTCGTGTTGTCACACACGAGCATGATGGGCTCGAGCCAGACAAGTTAAACCTTACCCTTACCATCAGAGATGCTGAGTATCTGACAAAATCACCTGGGAGTGTCATTAAGTTGGTCAGTGAGCAGACTGGGCAGTGAGAGAGATGTAATGCAGGAAGTTACACCAGTGTCCTAGCCTCCATCTCTCCACTGCAAGAGGAGGTATGCCTGGAATATATGCCAGTGTTCACTGCTTCCTCTCATCAAAAAAAAGGAAGTACTTCTGGCATCTGAACAAATGTTCTTCCTTCACAAAGGGAACAGATTTTCCTCGAGCTTACCAAGAATTTGTGACTGATGATCAAGCACAAAAAAATGCAAGTGATGAGGCAGGGTATAGAGGAAGTTCCCTTGTACTGTATATAACCCAGGCACGTCCATCCCTGTTCTTATAGAATCTTTTCTCTTCTGCTTCAAGCACCACAGGAGTTCTTTGAACTGTTACCTTTGCATTACAGCATGTATTGAGAATACTGAATGTATTTCACATGTTTTGTATATTAATTTGTATTGTATTTTGTACTTGTAAGTGGGTTGAAACAATTTTGTACCATCTAATTTTCATATTTATTGTTTCTGTACCATTTAGTCACACTGTATTATAATGTATTGACTGAGGTGTTTATTATATTATCTGAAGGCACATATTTACAATCAGTTATATGTTTACAAATTTATGTTGCCAAGGATGCATTCAGCTTTTCTGCCGTTCTCTGGGTCTGTGTTCCCGCCTTGTGTGAGTATGGTTAAATTTTTACTTGACACTCAAACCCGGTTGGTGGGGTGTGGGCCACAGATGTTACCAGTCTGCCTTTGGGCTTTAGAATTTGTCATTCATCAGTACTGCAGCATTATAGAGATAATGTGTGTTTTTTTTTGTTTTTTTTGCGGGATTAGTCCATCCGGGCACAGGTCAATGACCCACATCAGGGCCTGGGGGGCCAAAATATAATACAGTAATAATAATAATAATAATAATAATAATATTAATAATAATAATAATAATAATAATAATAATGTAATAATAATGCAGGAGGTGGGCGCCTCGAACTGGCTAACTACGATACCGATAAGGGCAAATGGTTTCAGTCTCAATAAACAAAAATTTACAGATGCCAATGCTCTAAGGTACGGTAGGCCAGTGGAAGGTATGCCCTCCCAATGCGTGTGTGGCTCTTCCTATGACGCCGATCACGCCATGGTATGCAAGAAAGGAGGCTTCATATGCATGAGGAAGTGAGGCCTGTATGTTGGCCTGGCGAGTTATTGCTAGGCATCAACATACCTACAGTAGGTTAAAGCTGGGCGGCGCATTATAATGATTTATAATACATTATTCTCATGATATATTATTTATTATAATAGAATGTTAAGTGTTGCAAGTCATCCCATTTTGTAATTAGCATTAACAGGATTTGGTGTTGTGTCATTATTTTATTTTGTATCTTGAGGATTGTTTGTGTAATGACAGAAGTATACGAATGATTTAAGTGTTTAGGAAGGTTTGGAATTGTCACAATTAGGGTAAGATGCACCATTATTTCAGGTCAAAACCTATCGACAATAAATGGTTTGATGACATGCTGTTTTTTACTGACTGGTGAACGCCAGTGCGATCTGGGTATATGAATATCCTGTACCCCAAAATGCTTCACTCCTTGCTTAGTTTTTTGCCTACCAAATTATTTCCCATTTCTTATCCTCATTCTCTAGTGAGATCCTGTGGGGGCAGGTCTTATTCTCCTGCCTTTGTCCTATGCTCCTCACAGGTTCAGAGCCTCTGTACAAATATTCTGAAACTTCATCTTATCGTATGTTTTCCTACTTTCAGCTTCTTCCTACTGATACAGTAGTTAACTGTGTGTGATTAGGTAAGACCAGTTCAATCATCTTCATACTCTTGTATTTCACTTGTTGTTTACAAGTAAGCAGCAGGGGCATTGTGCTTCACTGCCTTCCTTTCTTCAACGACAGTATAAAGTAAGGTACACTATCCATTTACAACTGGATGGACTGGAAATGCACAAGGATTGAACAGGTGACCTCTAGGGCGGAAGGTAAGTGCTGTATCCCCTCAGCAGCCACAGTATTAGTTATAACATGCAATAAAGCCATTTTTTCTAAAGAACAGTTTTTGTGATATAGTCCAGAATGCGACGTCTAGCTTTATACATAAGTATGTAAAAGCCGAACATTAATTCGGCAGGCCAACATACAGTCAATTAAAACATCTAATAATTACTTAAATACATAATATTAAATAACACTTACGAGATACTGTAAGCATCAACCAGACCATAGAGGTGAGGCTTCAACAGCAGCTTCTGAGCATCTGGGTTAATGTAGCCAGCATCAATAGTTACATTGGGTGCAGTCTTGATTCGTGTGGGAGTAATCACTTGGTCTACGATGTGAAGAACCTGGTAAATAGTTAACCAATATACTATATGTGAATCATGCAAACTCTCCAAGTGTGAATTATGCTGTGCTATAAATCATAACATTTTCCAAGCCTATGGTTGACAATCAGATCTAAACCTCCAGTTTTAAAGTACATTACTGTATAGATGTGTATCATTAACACATTTAGTAAAGAATCTGCATAACTAGTTTGGTAGTCAATGAAAAAGTTGCACATCCCAGCACTAATATATCAAATAGAAAAAGGAAAGTTACAGACAAATCAATTTACAGCACAATATAATACAATACAGTAAATATAGTACAGTACAGTACATAGAACATGTGGAGTGAGATACAGCACTGTATTAGGAAACAAAATCAGTTACAGACAACAATAATGCGGAAAAAATAATAAATGAATCAAAACAGAAATATGTGTGAGACTATTATGCAGTTAGTAGCCTATGTTAAGAGGTATTATGTGTACAGTACAGTGAGAGATGATTCAACTGTGGGGAATAAGATAAACTTTATGGTCCTCCTGTTGGTGTCCTTCACTGGTGACTGAGGCCTCTTCACTACTACTAATTCATTAAAAGTTACAATTTTCTTCTAATTTGGTTATATAGTACAGTAATACAACTATTAAATCATACTAAGTATTCAGTGTTGTGCAAGACTTTTACTGTAGTACTGTAAAATTTAATCCCCATCTCAGGTTTCAACACATACAGTACTGTAGTTATCTCTAACGTGGAAGCTAAACTTGACTGACTAACACAGTAAAGTCTGATTTATCTTAGTGTACAGTAGTGTTAAGTACAGTAGCTCTTGCATCAGTTATAAATAAGTGAGACACCTTACAGTACAGTACAGTATGTGAGGTAACTAACCTGCTTGAGCCCCTCACGATTATGGGCAACATGGTTGGCAGCAATGATTTTGGCATTGTTGATGTAGTAGTTGTAATCCTCCCAGCCCTTGAGGGCAGATTTGCCCGAGGGCAGGCGGGACATGTAGACACGAGGATTGCCAGACAATTCAGTGTTCATCTCATCTGGCATCTCTTGCACCATGTACGGCAGGTTCACTGAAACAAATTTAAAATAACAAAATCTATCCATGATGTCACTAGAATTCTTTTTTTTCGGGATTAGCCCACCCGGGCAGAGGTCACTGACCAATATTGGGGTCTGGAGGCAAAAAATAAATAAATTGAACCATAAATAAATACAGTAAAAGCCCAAAAATCCGGATGCCAGGAATCCGGACCACCCGAGAATCCGGACTTTTCGAAAACCCAAACTTTTTAAATTTAGCGGGCTTTTGTGGGTTACTTGAATGAATGGAGTTGCTTTAAAAAATTAATTTAAATAATTCTAATAATAAAATTAATTGTAAATTATAGGTAGCTAATTTTGTTAGTTTTGTAATTACGTAGCTTGAACTGAAATGTAAAATTTGAGGCACTATAAATCTTTTGTGTGTCTGTGTGCATGCGTGAATGCCACAGCTGCACAGCGACAACAAACGACCACACGATCGGCACTTTAAAACAAGCAATCAAACTGTGACAACGTATGTAATTTTGAGCCCTACTCTTTCCATGTACAGAGTACAAGCCCATAATAATGGCCCCTAAAGTAGATAAACTTCGTTGTGTGAAGAAAAAGAAGAACACATTGAAATTGAGTGACAAACTTGAAATAATTAAGAAACTAAAATGTAATGTGAGCAATGCTGTTCTAATGGAAACATATAACATTGGAAAGTCTACAATTTATGATATAAAAAAGGCAAAGAATAAAATTCTAGAATTCACAGCTTCTTCTGAGCCTTACATTAAAATTGCTGAAAGAAAAAGTTTACAACGGCCCAAATTAGAAAATCTTGATAAAGTGTTGCACGAATGGCTTTTATTAAAACGATCAGAAGGTATGGCAATTCCTGGGCCGATACTTATTGCCAGAGCAAAATCTTTTAAGGAGCAAATGAACATTGAATCAGAGTGCGCATTTAGTGATGGATGGCTTAGGAATTTCAAGACTCGTCATGGTATTAGACAGTTTGTTTACATTTTTGTCTAGTGTTGACTTTATTTTTCTTTAAAACTGCTCGTTTTGATAAATGAAGCATGCTTTATTTGATATTGAATAAACTATCAAAATGTACCTGTTCATCTCTTCTTTATTCCTCCTTAAATTTTAATTTTAAAAGTACTGCCTGAGAATTCTAGCTATCATTTTATGGCCATTTTCACGCTTATGTGGATTTATCATGATGACCTGATGACAAAACTGTCTTTTACAGTCTCTCGTCACATTTTTAATGTGAGGTAATTTCTTAAAACTGGCACTTCTCCCTTCCATATTCAGAACTGTGACCAAACCATCTCCTCAGCCTGCCTCTACACAATACTGCACTAATACAATACAGTTAACCCTCACTTTACGCGGTTAATGTAACCCGGAGGGTCCCGCGTAAAGTGAGAAACGCGTAAAGTGAATAACATAACATATGGGATTAATTGAAATGGAGTCCGGGCCGACCCCCAAACTCCACTTTTTGACGACACACAACTATGTTGTAGTAAAAATATTATCTTAACTTTATGATGGTATGCACACACAATTAATAATTAAGAGAAATATCAATAATATTAGGTTTTTTAACACTTACATTAGTAGAAAAAATGGCTGGGCACACAGGGATGGGCGGTTGGTTCCGAGGCAGAGGGCAGATTATTGGCCCTCACCTGTGTCATTTGTATCAATTGTATCACTATCCACCACAGAGGCTTGCAGGGCCTCTTTGTCAAACTCCCCAAAGTCCATATAAGTCCATATCCTCACCATAATTATCACTATCACTGACTTGGGCCGGCTGTGGTGGGTGGCGGGTGAAGAACTGGTAATGTTTTGATGACTGGGCGACCTTGTGCGCACCATGTTCGCGCCTCTTACACAACATGGCGGATGGCGGGAGGTTTGGATCCAAAAATGGCGTGGCTCGCCAGCCGCTTTCCGCGTAAAGGGGTACACGCACCGCGGAATGTGAGCATCCTGGGTTCCGGCAGGGCACCGCGTAAACGTGGAAACGCGGAATGTGGGACCGCGTAAAGTGAGGGTTGACTGTACACTGCTCTCAATACCCATCTTGGTTTTATGTCTTTTTGGACTTAAAGCAAAAAAAAGGAGAGGGTTATTCCTGCCTAATTTGTTACCGGCATCCTACCCATACGGTTACCTAAACCAAAAACGGCACACCAGCTGAAATACTGTACAGTATGTTAGGGAGTAAAAAATGTTCATTAATTCAGAAAATTTGTACAGCTCCTCCCCGACTTACGACCTACTCGACTTACATCCAACCGCACTTGCGACCTGCCTCAGTCGTACCAAAATTTGGTCAAATTACGTATTTTCGAGTCCCAAAGTCAGTACACTGACAAAATTTTCATCTGTAATTCACTTTAAAATGGCTGGCAAGCTTAAAAGTGAGTGTTTTGTGGTGCTGAGAAGAAAAAGAGACGCCCATTTTCGATTTTCTATGTATTATTTAAGCATTTCCGACTTACGAACATTTCGACTTACGACCTGGATGTCGGTCCCTAACCCCGTCGTAAGTCAGGGAGTAGCTGTATATGCAAAATTAAGTGTAGCAGGAGTGTGTATAGTTTGGGCTGCCTGCATTCAGAATTCAGTAGAGGTGGACAGTAACAAATAAAATTACTTCATTTACAAAGCTCTAAAGACTTTTGAATAAATAAGATACTGTATCTGAAAGTACCGGAAACTCTTACTTTGTTACTTATTTTTGGGGGGCCTCTTGTTACTTTGTTCTGAGCTTCCTATTCATCTTTGTGTACAGTCTGTTGTACAGTACAGTAGCTCTTGCATCAGTTATAAATAAATGAAACACCTTACAGTACAGTACAGTACAATATTACATAGCTTTGTTGTTCCTAGTCCCATAGTGGCAACAAAAAGTAACACAAACTCTAGAAATTTGATTTTGTTATGGCTAAACTGAAGACTTGTGTAACATATAAACTGCACACACATAAAAAAATGAGTTACAGTATTATATGTTTCATGACAAAGAATATGTACAGGTCTGGACAAAAATTCCTGAACATATGCTTTTTATTATATGTTATATCAGAATCACAAAATAAAAAACACAAAAAACATCCCTTAATAAAAAAAATCGGAGCAAATATGTTAAAATTACAATCTCCTTCACCTAAAGATGCCAGATAGTGTCCAGGCAATTTTGTCCTTAACTGTACACAGGGCTGCCTCATTTATCTCAAAGGTTACGGGCATGAAACTCGTTGTGAATAGCGGAGCAATTTCTCCCACAAGAAATAATGTAAATAGCGGGGATACGGCCGTCAGATTTTAACACTTGTTTTACTCAATACATAAAACATAAAATAAAAAAAGAAACAAGGGCATAACATCAAATAAACATCAATAACAAACACTCTGAGTTTATTAGGTGTATATGTTTACAAGTACAGTATACAGGGGTACTTTACATGTTGAGTGTTTGAATGTTTATGTGCGTAGGTGTGTGATGTAAGTTTTAAACGTAGACTGTTAATTTATCTCTAATGTGCTTGCTGAAGTTGGCATTAGGGGAGAAGGTGAAGGTTTACTGGGGTGAGAGGAGGCCGGGGTCGTCAGCCATCTCACTCTCCTCACTGCCAGGGTCGTCAGCCACCTCACTCTCCTCACTGCCAGGGTCGTCAACCACCTCACTCTCCTCACTGCCAGGGTCATCAGCCACCTCACTCTCCTCACTGCCAGGGTCGTCAGCCACCTCTCCTCACTGCCAGGGTCATCAGCCACCTCTCCTCACTGCCAGGGTCGTCAGCCACCTCACTCTCCTCACTGCCAGGGTCATCAGCCACCTCACTCTCCTCACTGCCAGGGTCATCAGCCACCTCACTCTCCTCACTGCCAGGGTCGTCAGCCACCTCACTCTCCTCACTGCCAGGGTCGTCAGCCACCTCACTCTCTTCACTGCCAGGGTCATCAGCCACCTCACTCTCCTCACTGCCAGGGTCATCAGCCACCTCACTCTCCTCACTGCCAGGGTCGTCAGCCACCTCACTCTCCTCACTGCCAGGGTCATGAGCCACCTCACTCTCCTCACTGCCAGGGTCATCAGCCACCTCACTCTCCTCACTGCCAGGGTCGTCAGCCACCTCACTCTCCTCACTGTCAGGGTCGTCAGCCACCTCACTCTCCTCACTGCCAGGGTCATCAGCCACCTCACTCTCCTCACTGCCAGGGTCATCAGCCACCTCACTCTCCTCACTGCCAGATTCGTCAGCCACCTCACTCTCCTCACTGCCAAGGTCGTCAACCACCTCACTCTCCTCACTGCCAGGGTCATCAGCCACCTCACTCTCCTCACTGCCAGGGTCGTCAGCCACCTCACTCTCCTCACTGCCAAGGTCGTCAGCCACCTCACTCTCATCACTACCAGGGTCGTCAGCCACCTCACTCTCCTCAATGCCAAGGTCATCAGCCACCTCACTCTCCTCACTGCCAGGGTGGTCAGCCACCTCACTCTCCTCTCTGTCAGGGTCGTCAGCCACCTCACTCTCCTCACTGCCAGGGTCGTCAGCCACCTCACTCTCTCACTGCCAGGGTCGTCAGCCACCTCACTCTCCTCACTGCCAGGGTCGTCAGCCACCTCACTCTCTCACTGCCAGGGTCGTCAGCCACCTCACTCTCATTACTGTATCGCTGTCAACTTGCACTGAAAGCTGTTGTTCTCCACTGCCTTCTGTTGAATCATGCGTTGCGATAAAGGTGTTTTAAGGCGCTGGGTCTGGTCGTCAATCCACGTGCTCAACATCCGCTCCATACTCTCATCTCAGCATCACGGAACCTAGTCACCTTCGTAGCCGTCAGTGGTGTTGCAGACCCGGCCATCTCTTTGATCTCATCAGCACTTTTAACTATCAAATGCACCGTAGAGGGAGCCAAGCCGTGCATGCGCCCAATCACTGACGTTCCTTTTCCGTGTTCGTGTCTTTTTACGATATCCAATTTCACGTCCAACGTAACTTCCACACGTGATCTCTTAGCAACATTGCTGGGAGTTTTAGTAGCTGGTCGCTTAGGTATTGCGAGAGCACACAAAACACAACTGCGAGATCACACAAAACACACGCCAGCACGTGTGACACTGAGGCAAGTGGAGGAGGAATACGTACACACGCTGTCCTACGCTACGGTTGAGGCGCGAGGATCAAAATTTTTGCCCGTAAGAATTTGCGAATAATCGGGGCAACCATTGTGAATAGTGGAAATGGGTAACAATAAATTTATTGCAGATAAACAGGGTTACGAATACCAAGGTTATGAATAACGGGGTTTGCCTGTATACAGTAATACAGTACAGTTGAGTCTGAATTTACGCGGTTTTCGTTTACGCGTTTGGCCATTTACGCGGTGCCTTGCCAGAATTGAGATGCTTGATTTAAGCGGTAAATTTGGTCATTTACGCGGAGAGCAGCTGGCGGTCCTGCCACGCCATTTTTGGATTCAAACCTCCCGCCATCTCCTGCCATCCCGCCATGTTTGGGTCAGCAGCGCGAGTAGGTTGCACAGTGAATGTCTCTGTTGTGTTATCGATGACGTCATATGACGTATCGGACTGTAATTGGGCCACGCATCCTTACCTCCCTCCGCCGCTAGCTGTGATTGGTTTAATGTAATATGACGTGCATGCCTGTTAGAGCTTTTATTTCCATTGAAGAAATATCAGCACCAAGCTTTAAAGCAGCCAATGATCGTTTAACACTTCTTGTGGGAGGAAATGCTTCAGGTGACATGAAATTAAAGCCCCTACTTGTGTATCATTCTGAAAATCCAAAGGCTCTCAAGGGCTATGCCAAGTCTAATCTACCTGTGATTTGGCATTCCAATAAGAAGGCTTGGATGACTATGACCCTTTTCCAAGACTGGTTCACTAACTATTTCTGCCCTGCTGTAGAAACATATAATGCCAGGCATAACATATCTAATAAGGCATTGCTCCTCTTAGACAATGCACCAAGCCACCCAGTAAATTTAAATGCTCTTTCTGATAATGTGAGAGTGGAGTACATCTCCAAGAACACAACTTCCTTGCTCCAGCCAATGGATCAAGGAGTGAAAGCTAACTTTAAGGGATATTATCTAAGAAAAACTTTTTTGCAGCTCATAAAAGCAATTGATGGGGAGGATAAACCTACAATTAGGGACTTCTGGAAAAAGTTCAACATCTTGGATGCTGTGGATAGTATAGCCGAGTCATGGGATGAAGTGAAAACCTCAGCTATGAATGGTTCATGGAAAAACATATGGCCAGAGTGTGTCCATGAATTTAAAGGTTTTTCACAAGCTGAAAGTCTACAGCAAGTTCAACAAAACATTGTGACACTTGCAAATAATATAGGCTTTGAAGAAGTCATAGAAAATGATGTGGTTGAGTTGCTGGAGTCCCACGGAGAAGATTTGACTAATGAAGATCTGACGATGTTGGAACAAGAGCGAGCTGCAGGACAAGAAGAGGATATAGACCCTCCACCCACCCCACTTCAGTTGACAACAAAGGATATGTCTAAAGGATTTGCACTAATACAGGAAGGTCTGCAAATCTTTTCTGATAACGACCCCAATAGTACAGCGGCATAGCCAAACAATTGTGCATTTTATGATGAAAGCATTAACTTTGGCACAGATATAGAGTAATACATGGTGAATATTTTCAAATAAGGAACCACTAGAAACTCAACCTCTGTAGGCGCCATATTGAATTTCAAGATGGCCGCCGTTCAGGATGGGCTAAACTATGTATTTCTGTTTTTTACGGCTGCATATTTCATTCCAATGCATCAATATACATAATCCGGGTTACGAAAATCATTTGTGATAGTTTTCGAAGTTTATTACAATGAAAAAGACAAGTAAAAGCATTACACTGGAATATTAAAGTACAAATTTTTCGAACTCCCAAAACTTAAAAAAAAATTCTGAACATTCGGCTATTGAGGCCGAATCTCTGTAGATATTTGGCCTTAACAGCCACCTTCACATGCACAAAGTCCAGTGCATTTAAGTGCAGCTTTTTTGGACCTACACTTGCCACCGCAGTGTTTTCTGCAACCGCAAGAGATGAGCTCGTGGCATGACTTTGACACTTCAGAGAGTGTGGTCCAGAGTGGTTCCAGCTCATCACCCGACTTCATCCAACCCCAGTCACATGGAGGTGGCAGACTGATAAACGCTATTGCGGCCTGTCCCCAGCTATGTCCAGCCTGATAAGCAGCTCTCTTTATGTGCTGCTCCAGAGCTGCTCGTGTTGGTGGGAGATCCTCCAGTGATCTTGATTTTCTTGAACAGTTTCTTTCTCAGCACGTTCACGTCACAGCATGTGCTCGTACGGTCATAGAGCAGCACTGTGAATCTCTCCAGTGTCGACAGGACACCATCAGGCAGCTCACTTGGGGTGGAAGCCAGACTGTGGAAGGCGGTTGTCACTTCCGGAAATGCATTCCATGTGGCCCAGGCTGCCTTCTTGCTATGACCTGCAAAGACAGATACCGTGTCGCAGCCCATTATTGCGTGAAACACTGGAAGAGCTCTCGACTTCTCAGGTCCCAGGGCCTTTGCAATCTGATGTGCTGCTATGTAACGTCGATTCTTTCCTGTGCCAAAAATAAGCCATAGTTCATCTAGTACCTCACTCCGTTCATTCGCTAGAGCAACTGCAAGGATGACATCTGTATCGACGGTACGAATGAGTATTCGCCGATGACCACATTCCAAGGCATCAGCTGCATGAACCATCATCCTAGTGTCGGCCTCTTCGTGGTTGCATGGTGCCAAGTTGGCAGTGTCCCTCCGGGGTGGAACAGTGAGTACCTGTTTCTTGTCTGTGACAACCAGCTGTTTACTTTCTTTAATAACCAACTGCATAACCTGTTCTGACAGGAAACTGAAGAGTTCCTCTTTGTTGTCACTGTTGCGGAGAAAGTTTTGCCAGTTGCTAGGTAGAGGACCAGAGGCAGTGACGCATCTTCGAATGCCCTTGCCATGGTTACATCTTACTGTTGCTTTTAGGCTCCCAGATTTCAGGTAGCAATCCCATACCAGGTCAAGTTGAGATCGATATTCGAGCTGTGATTCAATATAGGGAATGGATACAGCTGTGCTGTATTCTTGAAATGTCCTACTGCCTCCTGGCTTGAACATTTCCACAACGGCAGGTCCATCGAGTATACACTAGTTGAGGTGACATGTGGAGCGTCAGTGATCTTGTCAGCAAGCTGTTCAACGGGTGTGAGTAAGTCGGCCTTCTTGCTGAAGCGGAGTTTCCCATTACTGGAGAGTGCTGGTGGATAGGCCCGGTTTTCATGCGTGAAGAATTCGTCCAAATCACCCTCTCTTGTTTGACAGGCTATGTAGAGCCTGGAGAAGAGTCCACAGTCGTCTTTTGCGAAGGCTAGTTGCTGCTTACTCCTAGTTGGAGACTTGGATTTCATAGAACTGAATAGTGTTAGCTTGTTGAGCTTATTAGTGTCATCAATAGGCTTAGACTTGTCTTCAAGGCATTCTCTTACATATGAATGGAATTGTTCTCGTCCAAACTTGACAAAATTTTGCATACTCTTCACAGCTTCTGGACACAAAACTTCCTTTGTATGAAGAACCATTAGGTCAGCACTTTCTTCTTCAAATGGGTTTCCCATTTCTTCCATGACAAGTGTAAGTGCTTTCACACCCTGAAGAAACTTGTCCTGCGTCGTGTTGGTTTGCTCATGATGGTGGAAGTTAGCCTTAGTTTGCTCAGCTGTCTGCGATGATTCAAATTCAGCAATGACCCGTGCTACTTCTGGACCTGCAACCATCCACCGTCGAAGTGCACTAGGGTTTCCAGTCAAACCGACTGCACCACCATCACCTTTGATGCAGGCATTGTTCTGCTCATGGGCCTGGTCTAGTGCCATTGCAGAAAAACGGCGGGCTGTCTTTTTTGCTGTGAAATGTCCAGCTTGAAACTTTGCAGCCACATCAGGATGCTTGTCCGAGAGCTCTGTTATGTCCTTCAGGTGGACTGGAACCCACCGAGAATAATGAGTATGATCCAAGGCGAAGAACCGCTGACACAGTTCAGCCAGAGCATCCATGTATAGCGAGAAGTTTGATTCTCGTAGTGATCTAACAAACATAAAGATACTCTGCTCTAGGTTGAGGGTGGTTGCCCAGTACTGAAACTGGGGACAACATTCAGCCCTTTGCCGACACCAGACACCAAACTCTAGGGGTTCATGACCATCACTTTGGGCATCTTCATTGTATTTGCCATAAGCCTTGTGCTGTAGGATGTTCAGGGTTGCTGCTGTTATCTGATGGCCTCGCCTGGTGCGTGTGACGTGAGCAGCCTTTAGGGAAGAGTTTGCAGTTCCTTGGCTGGCAACATCGGCTTGCACCAGGGTTTCTGCCCACCCGCTACCCTGTAACCAGCTGCCTGCCATCCTCAGAGCCGCCATTTCAATGTGGAGACCGGCCAGAATCATAATAAATTTCTCTTCGCCATAATTTTCGGGCCAATTCCACTGAATCTGTTTGGCTATTGCAAACAATGGTTGGTCCAAGGTGATTACTGGGGTTTGACCTTTCTTTCTTCCTATAGCCTATTATTTCCCTATGCTTCCCAGTATTAGATGGTCTCACAGGACTAAGACAGTAATATGGTGAAACCTGAATTTTTTTCCTGGATCCGCCCCTGATTTATAGCGGCCACTCAAATCCAGTATCGAGTGGTTCCATATCTGAAAATGTTCATATACCAATACTCCATCGCTGTGCCAAATTTGGTGCTTTCATCATTAAATGCACAATTGTTATAAAAATTGTAGCTATTTCGCTCCACTACAACCGTAAAAGGAACATCAAGGTTGCAAGAGCAGTTAACAATGCCCTCAGTTCCTACACTGAGCTGTACAAGAAGTGCCGTAAACATCAAACAAATTTGGATGAGTTATTCACCCTCAGAGCAGAGCCTAAAGCAGATGATGATTTACAGGGCAGGGCAGAAAAGAGTAGTGCCCCTCCCTCTCCCTCCCAATAACTCCCTTTGCACCACCAATCCTCACACAGCAGTCAACATCTTTTGTGGTGAGTACAGTACAATATTTGTATTTAAACCAACTGTATTTCTCTTCATATTACATGTATATCATAAATTATTTAATATATGTGCTTATAAATGTTTATTTTCATTCATAAAAGTGCTTGAAATACTTCTTGGGGGCCGAAAAAAATTCCTTAGGAACGCATCTCCAGTTTTATAATGGAATTCAATGGGAAAAGAGGTTTTGCATTACGGAATTTCGCGATACGGTCAATTTTCCATGGATGCAACCCTTCCCTAACGCGGGAGATGACTGTATAAGAATGTTGAGGGTAAACAGCAAGGGAGAGCAGGGGAGTGAATCAGCATTACCTGCACCTAGTTTGTTAAGTCCAGTATTGGCAGCACTGTACATAATTTGTCTTAAAAAAAAAAAATCATTGCAATGGTTCTTCTTCTCCAAGTACTGTATACTTGGGTACTTCATAAACTTGTATGGGGTGTTTGTACTTTACATGGGTAAGTTTTCTCAGAGTATCAACTTTTACAGAATTCAAGTAACTTCTCCAGTACTTCACCCACCACAAGACTTCAGTAAACAGTACAAAAGAAAGTCTTAAGGATAAAATATAAGCATTCTGAATTTAAAGTCAGATTTCATCATACAAAAATCTGTTGGTTATTCAGAAGTGGACTCTGTGTAGCAACATTTTACTGGGTCACAGCTCACCATGGTCCCCAGAGGACTCCACTGTGACAGGACAGTTACTTGCGGTTTGCATGACAGTAAAGCCAATATCGGAATGATGCAGTTATCGACACATGTAACTAGTCGTTATACAAGACCAGTAGGGGAGAGGTTGGTCCCTGGTGTCACACACATAAACAACAGGTATTCACGGACAGAGCTACGGCGTCCCACTGATTTATTTCTTAAGTGAAGTAAGCAATCACAGTCAAAACAAACATGGCGTATGGGAGCCAAAAATATTGAATGAGGCGTGTGTCACTGAAGGGTCAATGTATATTCCTGGAGAACGTTTACATAACACAGCCAAAAATAGCTATAATAAAGCCTAATTATACATCTTTAAACAAAAAGATTATGTGCAATTATATTTACTTTAGTGTAATGTATTTCCTTGTAAGGATGTGGGTACAGATATGAGATGTCAGAATTTCAAAATCGGCTGTCTTCAGGTACTGTAATGTACTTTGTAATTGTGCTGTGCTGTCTGGTGAACGAAATACCTGTAGTTCGTGTGTGTGTGTGTGTGTGTGTGTGTGTGTGTGTGTGTGTGTGTGTGTGTGTGTGTGTGTGTCACCTAACAAATAGTAAACGTAATGCTGGCGGGCAACTGAAAAGGTATAAGGATAGTCTTAAGACAAACCTGAAAAAGTGTCAAAACGACCACCTCACCTGGGAGATGATTACTCCAAACTATAATACTTGGAGGAGCACCACACAAGGTGTCAATACTTTTGAGTTAGCCCGACTGCATACCGAGGCAGACAAGCGCCAACCCCGGTAATAAGCTGCCGCCGCCCCTCCCGCACTAGATGTGGCCTCCCACATGAACAACATCTGTGGACGGCACTGCCGGTCCCGCATCGGCCTCTTAGTCACCTCATAACTCACCAACCTAGGTGTCATCCCTAATAACTCACATCATTGTATCATAGCTGGATGATCGTCATTCTCGATTCCGAGTGACAGCAAAGTAGTAGTGGTGTGTGTATGAAAAATAAATAAATAAATAAATAAATAAATAAATAAATAAACACACACACACACACACACACACACACACACACACACACACAGAGTGCTTAGGGAACCCTCCAAGAGCCAAAAGGCTATAAACTTCTTGTGTTTAAAATTAGTGTCTTACTAATCTTGGTAACTTGACCAGATCGAGAAAACCTGTAGTTTATTATGTGTCTAATTTTTCACATTGGCTACAGCACGCGGCTGCTACCCACAGTATATACACCACCCGACATCATCCATCACCAGGGAAGAACCAAGATACCTCAGCCTCTCAGCGTGTCTCCCCAGCGGCGGTGTATCACGTAGCGCCGTGCCGGGAGCCTCTGGGAACACGTAATGATGTTATCGATTACCTTTGTCTTTGACAGTCTATAACGAACCCATTCCGGGTCAAACCATCCCCTGCAGAGGCTCATTAGCTCACTCCAGGACCACATGAACTGACGGTTCCATGACAAAACCCCAACGGGGTTGTCATTTGTCAACACTAACCTAACCTAACCTAACCTAAGCTTAAAAGAGTTATATTTTATATTTTATATATGAGACTGGGGTTTTGTCCGTTGGGGTTTTATCCGGTCACCGGACTGACACACACACACACACACACACACACACACACACTTCATCCTTGACCACTGAAGTGTCAAGACGTACCTGGCGCTCCTCTGGGAGCAGCCAGGTCAACTGTTATGTTGGCCCATACCAACCCCCTCCCCTGAACCCTCCTCCCCACCGGAATATCAACAAGTTCTCGCCTGAAGTTACAATTTCATTTAGGAAAGGAATGGAACCAGTGTTGAATAGAGGTGAACAGTGCTTAAGTCAGTGAGAACAACTCAACAGTAACAGCTGAGTCGTTCCCAAGTTAACCTTCAGACAGTGAGGTCCCAGGTACCCAGTGATAACTGCCCCGAGACCCAACAACAACCAGTGATGCATTAATACGTCCACGATAGGAAGGCCTGGGACCACACCTCACTCATATAACACCATCTGTGAGGGAATTACTACATCACGTCAGGTCCCTCATAACACCATCTGTGAGGGAATTGCTACACCACGTCAGGCCCCTCAAACCACCATCTGTGAGGGAATTACTACACCACGTCAGGTCCCTCATAACAACGTCTGTGAGGGAATTACTACACCACGTCAGGCCCCTCAAAACACCATCTGTGAGGGAATTACTACACCACGTGAGGTCCCTCATAACACCATCTGTGAGGGAATTACTACACCACATCAGGTCCCTCATAACACCATCTGTGAGGGAATTACTACACCACATCAGGCCCCTCATAACACCATCTGTGAAGGAATTACTACACCATGTCAGGTCCCTCATAACACCATCTGTGAGGGAATTACTATACCACGTGATGCCCCTCATAACACCAGCTGTGAGGGAATTACTACACCACATCAGGTCCCTCATAACACCATCTGAGGGAACTACTACACCACGTGAGTTCCTCCTAACACCATCTGGGAGGGAGTTACTACACTACGAGTTTGCTGTTCAACACCTACCGTAATCTGTATGTTCACTGTATGTTCCTTCACCTTTCTCTAATGAAGGCTTTTGTTAAACCACCAATGTCAATGTATGTAATAAGTCATTTATGTCCAATGTATATTTTCAGTCTTGAGGCTGCAGAACTTTTTCAATAAGCCGTTAATTATTATTATTATTATTATTATTATTATTATTATTATTATTATTATAATTATTATTATTATTATTACACACACACACACACACACACACACACACACACACACACACACACACACACACACCAGGACCACGCAAACAAATACACACACACACACACACACATGTATTGGCCCATGTTTCATAAACATAAGAATTATATAAATGGGTTAATTACATTTGATTTATAAACTGATTCACCCCCTGCAACTTTCCACTGGCTATTAGGTGACATGTTCAATGCACGTGATAAGGTGTGCCCACGGGAAGCTGCGTCATACTATGCTGAGTAAAGGCATAAAGTAGCCGGCTCCTGGCCACCTAAAGCGGGCAGTAGCTTGATATCCTTGACCAGAGGAAGACGTTATTTGAGAGCTGCAGTGGATGGCTCCGTCTTCCCTCGAGGGAGGACGACGCGTCTATTCCGTTCTCCCTCGATGGGTCACTACTCAAAGTCTCACTCCCAAACTTACATCAAACGGACGTTGATTCACGTCTATTTACAGACGCCGTCCTTTCTCATCACACTCATAAATAGTGGAACTTACGGTTGATCTACACTCAGGAATTATACAAATAATACTTTTTAATAAAAGAAGAAATTTCAATTGGGTTTCGTTACTAAAGCCCAATGTAATATACATGAACCAACCTGGTTAACATTGGAATTAACCAGCCGGTTCACACACCAGGACCACACAAACTGATACACACACACACACACACACACACACACACATCTTTGACCACCGGAGGGTCAAAACCTATCTGGCGCCCACTCCTACTGCGGCAGCTGCCCCCGGCTCTCTCCTCACCACAGAGACATCAACATATCCTGTCAAAAGTGACAATTTAATTTCGGAAAGAAGAGGGATCAGCGTTGAACAGTGATAAACAGTGTTTAAGTCAGTGAATTCAGCACTAGACAGTACCAGTGAGAGCAGTGACCCACCAGTGAGATAAGCACCCCTGGGAACTGACTGCCATCTTCTGACAAGGTGGTGTTAATCAGTCCACCCTGGGAACAACAGGGGGTCGGCTTTATACCTGATCATAAGATAACACACCACCACCTAGCAGAGAGTGAGGTACTGTGACACCACCCCACCCCACCCCACCCCACACGGTGTCCCCATGACCACGTGAGGTCCTTCATATCAACACCTATGGTCGAGTTACTACACCATGTGAGCACCACACCACACGGTGTCCCCATGACCACATGAGGTCCTTCATATCAACACCTATGGTCGAGTTACTACACCATGTGAGCACCACACCACACCGTGTCTCCATGACCACGTGAGGTCCTTCATATCAACACCTATGGTCGAGTTACTACACCATGTGAGCACCACACCACACGGTGTCCCCATGACCACATGAGGTCCTTCATATCAACACCTATGGTCGAGTTACTACACCATGTGAGCACCACACCACACCGTGTCTCCATGACCACGTGAGGTCCTTCATATCAACACCTATGGTCGAGTTACTACACCATGTGAGCACCACACCACACGGTGTCCCCATGACCACATGAGGTCCTTCATATCAACACCTATGGTCGAGTTACTACACCATGTGAGCACCACACCACACCGTGTCTCCATGACCACGTGAGGTCCTTCATATCAACACCTATGGTCGAGTTACTACACCATGTGAGCACCACACCACACGGTGTCCCCATGACCACATGAGGTCCTTCATATCAACACCTATGGTCGAGTTACTACACCATGTGAGCACCACACCACACGGTGTCCCCATGACCACATGAGGTCCTTCATATCAACACCTATGGTCGAGTTACTACACCATGTGAGCACCACACCACACGGTGTCCCCATGACCACATGAGGTCCTTCATATCAACACCTATGGTCGAGTTACTACACCATGTGAGCACCACACCACGCGGTGTCTCCATGACCATGTGAGGTCCTTCATGTCAAGACCTATGGTCGAGTCACTGCACCACGCGGTCCTACGTGACCTCACAGTATGGCAAGAGACCAGCCCGGGCCATCAACAGTAAACAATAATAATTTTTATGTTCAATTCATGTTCCTTCTCCTTTTAGTAATAAAAACCTTTGTTAAATGACCCACCTACCCCAAGTCTTGCATGTAATAAGTCATTTTCTTTAATGTATATTTTCAGCCTTCAGGCTGCTGATCTTTTCAATAAACCGTTAATTATTATTATTATTATTATTATTATTATTATTATTATTATTATTATTATCATTATTATTATTACATACATACACACCAAGAATTCTTATGTACTAGGCTGCCTACAGTACTCGTATAACATAAAGCTAGTAGTTCTAAAGGTGTAGTAACAGTACAGTATAGCATCACTGTAATATCAACTCTGTAATCTGTAACCTAATATATCCAATTAGCAGAGGAAGCAGTTATAGGAATATTATAATAGGTCAGAACTACCAGAGACTGACTAGGCCACTTAACAACATGTCCCTCACTCCCGCCACCCCACCAAGAAGCTTTGTTCAGTACTACAAAAATCCATACAATTTTATATCGCGTATAATCCCCCCCCCCCCCCGCATTGGATCCACTCTTGTATACCCCCAACTTCCCTATTCCTGTTATGACATGGTGGTGTACAGTATACTGTTCCTGTTATGACATGGTGGTGTACAGTATACTGTAGTGGACGTCTCCCCTACAAACTGCGAATCGCATTCCAATGTGCCACCTTCCCTAGCAACCAACCAGATGTTACCGTATCTTAGCAACGAAACTATTCACCGGCGACTTCTCGGGTTTTCCCAACATGACTCATAGCGGCTGCTGCGGGGTATATAAGCTCTGTCTCTCCATTGAGATTTATTCTGACTATTCTTCTTGAACTATCAACGCCTCCTCCTCCGCCGCTGCCTGGCTGCCTTAGCTCCTCCTCGCCTGCCTGGCGGTCCTCGCTCCCGCCAGCGAGCATGGCGACCCACCTGCTGTCCTTCTCTGAGCTTCCTCACCAACCAACTCTCATTCTGCCCATTTTCCTGAACAAGCAACATCTCCTCCAGCAAGCTCCACGCTGTTAACATTTCATTCAACCAGGAGGCCAGCAACAGGCAACATCTTCTCTAACGAAGCTCCTGCACATCTACCTCCTTCAACACGCTACTCACCGAACGTCTCTACCAAGCAGCCCCTCACCACACGGCACCTCCAGCACCAGACTGTCTATCATATAACTTATATATTATACAAGAAAACCACATTAGAGTTTCCTTCCATCCTGAGTGCTAGACGACATTAATATCTCGATACCCCTACAATACTGTTCCTGGCATGACATGGTGACCTTGTTCTCCCTGTGGGCAAGACATCAGTGTAACAGTCGGTTAGAGAAGGTATAATAGTTATGTAGCCAGGAAGACTAAATATTTTGTACCAAACTACAAGTTTCAAGTATCGAGTCATTCTGTAGTGAGACAACACATCACTTTGCTGGCCAAGAGTAATTACAAACCTTTAATGCCCAAAGGAAGTCAAGGATTGTGTACTCACTAGCACGGCCAAACTACCACAGGGGAGAAGGGGTGAAAACTGAACGTAAATGAGTATGGCGCTGAGAAACACAAAGGGGACCAAACGCTCTAGGTAAAGGGTGCCTGAGATATAATTATGAGAAGCAGTAAGGTGAGAAAGTCATGAGAGAAAATATAGTGGAAGTGGAGGGAGAACTAGCACTTACCAACACCACCGTCACTCAGCCTCGCCTCGGGGGTCCTGGCCGTCTTTTGAGGCCCATCTTACCTCATTTACGTAAATTGGTATTACAGCAATATCTTGAGACAGCTGCGAGGCCCCGGCGTGACACATCTCCTACCACAGAGGTTTACTGTATATGGTGGCTTCAGTGTCTCCCCACAACAAACAACACTGTGGGCTTGACGAGACAGTTTGACGACTTCCCTGACCTAGATACAGCACACATTACTTCTATAAATATTGCCGACACTTTACGGTACAAAATAATAAAAAATTCTCCTAAAGTCTTGGTATTTTTTTTACAGTGACGTGCACAGTTGACTGACAATAATGGGGACAGTTTACAGACAGTGATGTGGACAGTTTACAGAGGCGTACACAACTGACTGACAGTGGCAGGCACAGTTAACTGTTTATAGACACGAGGCGATGGAAAAAAACACGCCAATTTATCGAAAAGCAAATAAGGAAAAAGGATACAGTTTATTTTGTAGTGACTTATAGTGAGAAATAAAACGTATTAAATAATTTACACTGGTAACACATTAGAGGTAGGTAGGGGTAGGCAGGTTACACACCCAAGTGGTACTGAATCAGGTTGAAGTCCTTGGGCCCGTCATACTTGCTGAGGGCGTCGTTGGTGGGGATGAAGGCGGTGTATGCCTGTCGCCCTATCAAGTTGAGCAGCAGTGAGTCGTCCTGGAAGATCCGCGCCACCTATCAAGGAAAACAGATCTCTTAGTACACTCACGCCTCACCCATAATCTTGCAGCTCTACTCACATGCCTTAGTTGTTGTAGATGTGAATGAATAATACAACCCTATGTAATACAACCTTCTTAATAATAATAATAATAATAATAATAATAATAATAATAATAATAGCAATTGTGTGGTTAAAAATAAAGTATATATGCCTAACAATTATAGACTGGAAATATATAATTAGCGATTCGCTCCACACACACACAGTACAAACACTTATTCGAATTACAGAGTTGTGTATAAACATAATTGTATTAGTAAAAGTCCGTTGAACATACACGTACACATGTTAGTAATTTAAATACCTGTCTGAATATATGCTCATGTGTGTTGGGTGTAGGTGTGTGTGTGTGTGTGGGGTGGGAGGAACTCACCAGCCAGGTATGGTAGGTTTTTCTCCCCACCAGGGGGGGGGGGGGGGGTCTCGGATATCGGGGAGCAGCCAGCCACCTCCTCCTCCACCCTCATACACCCACCCTCACACACCCACCTCCTCCACCCTCACACACCCACCTCCTCCTCCACCCTCACCCACCCACCTCCTCCACCCTCACACACCCACCTCCTCCACCCTCACACAGTTGTATGCGTGGCTCCATGGTACACTCACTCACTCATCCTACTACATTTGGTAACCGAACATCTTATTAATTACGCCGAAATAAATACACATTATATTACTTATGTTAAACTATATACCATAGTTAATGTATGTTCCAATACCTGTGGTCCGTGGTTTCATACTGTACGTCCAATAATGTACTAAAATATACACAATTAATTAGATCTATAACATACGACTGTCTAACTTTTTCAATTAATTGTATAGTAAATACTAATCACCGATTGTGATGTAAATGTAAATATTAATTAAAACAAACTTAACACACGGCGTTACAGGTATACAAAGAGACAGTCTGCTTGGCACTGTACTTGACCGCCTTCACTTCTTCAAACGTAAAGTTAGGTACCCATTCACAGTTGGGTGACTGGATGGGGTTCCCTGGGGCGAGAACTAGAGGCAGCTCTTGGCCGCAGCACTTCAGCCAAAAACTCAAAGTAGCGTTAAAAGGTGTTACATTGTAGGTCGGTGTGTGTGTGTAGCTTTGGACTGTATGATCATGAGTATCTGAGAAAAGTTCGGTCATACCCCTAACAAGTGCCGGGGTATAATACTATGTTGAGGGTAAACTGTTAACTATATTAGAGGGAGGTTGATTACTATACACACTACGTCTTCTCCCATAACCCAAATCTCATGTATTCTACCACTGACACTCAAGCAATTCTGAGTATATTCAAAATTACTGCAGCTTGTGTACGTGGAATTCTGTGTACCATCGACCAACACCAAGAACATTTTAATACACTTATTACGTAAAGACACAAATTAAATCTACTTCCAGTTGGGTAAATGAAGATGGTAGACAGATGATAGTGGTGGTGGTGGTAGTGCCAACTGTTGACCACACAAACAGATCTGATCTCGACAAACACAGACGTAAACTATTCGTCCTGAACGACCATACAGTAAAATAAAAGTACCAGTTTTTTAACACTATTTCACCATCTTGGATAAAGACTCATCAAACATGTCTATGAAAATGGTTTGTCAATATCTTCCGTTTGTTATAATTTCCGACGGTTTAAAGGTTCATACAGCGTTAGGAGCATCGGGCGAATCTTCGGTGTTGACGACCATGGATAAAAGTATTCATACCCCCCCCCCCCCTCTGCATATGAGCTCTTGAGCACGGATAATAGAGCTCAGTTACGGTTAGGAGGCTGAGAAAGACGGAGGTTGACGGGTAGGGGCGGATAAACGTCAGCTTAGAGACGGGTGGCGGGCGAGTTGTGGCTGGCTGGACTGCACCACACCCTGTGATGACAGCTATTGCTGCCCATTCTCAAATCTATCTATCTATCTCTGTCTTTCTGCCTATATATTTATCCATGTCTCTGGAGAATTAAACTAACTGTGTGTGGCAGACTAAATGTAGAGTGACGGGGAAGATCTACGTATAAGGTATAAGTAGCCATAATATTTACCTGTTGGCATCTCTCTACAACACACTCAGTATATCAAGTTATGTAAAATTCTTAATAGTTATTATTTTCCTCGTAACTCAGGTCAGAGAACACATCTATCACAGTTTGGTCGCCATAATTATATGAATTAGGTGTCCTTTCGCCACTAAACAGCTCATTAGTCGTGCAGGCGGTTGGTCTGTTCTCTGATATGAACTTTTATTGTCCAGGAGGAGAGTGGAGTATCTAGAGCAAAACCTGTGATGTTTAGGAGCGAGTCACACTGGGTAACACTTCCCACGTGTGTCCGATGCAGGACTCGAACCCATGACATAACAAGTTCCCGCTGTACCTCTAACAGGGTCAGGTATTCCTCACATTTCTAGTTGATGATACAGTACCAGGATACAGTTTTACTCCATACAGTATACAGTATATCCTATTATAGCAAGTGAAGGAGTGAGCGCGAGGCAGTAGTTAAACACACTTATGGGAAGCCTAGTATGTACAGGGGGGGGGGGGTCACCTTAAGATTAGGCACCCCAGCTTATTTCTTCTAAAGATTAACCACAGTAACGCTACCTGGTGGACGGTTAGGTTAATCTTCAGGTGAAATAAGCTGGGGTGATCCGTACAGGGGCCTGGAGTACAACGAACAGACGTCACAAACTATATTATGAACAATACAACCATACATCACTAGACATTATTTAACATAAGCTGTCCTCTTTGTTGACTCAGGAGAACAATAGTACCTTTTTTCTTCAGTAACCTTCCTCAGTAAACATCAACATGTCCGCCTGGGCCAGCCTTTAATACACCGAGTATCAGTTTTACATAAATATATCATTTCTCGAGGAGAAAAGTCATCTTCCGTTATCAAACATCTTCAGATAGCCATCCATAACGATTATAAAACTAAACATTAATATAAACTCCACTCTACAAATTTTCCCTTTACTCGTACGAACCGTTAAAAGAAACTTGCTGGTAATGACTTGTTAAGAGTAGAACTAAAACTAGCCCCAACAACTCCCAAGTTAACTAGAAGGGTGAAGAGACTGTAACTCAGGTCGACACACCACCAACACTGTCTCGTCGTGAAGTTAATCATTTACTGGTGCAAAGGTACGACGTAGGGGAACAAGAGGTGGGGAGGAGGGAGGGGGGGGGAAGGAAGGAGGGAGGGAGGGAGGGAAGGAAGGAGGGAGGGAGGGAGAGAGAGAGAGAGAGAGAGAGAGAGAGAGAGAGAGAGAGAGAGAGAGAGAGAGAGAGAGAGAGAGAGAGAGAGAGAGCAGATATAAAACTAAGTACTCTGTGAACTTATGGTAATATCTATAACTTTCCCATTATAAAAAAAAATTATTTAATGCTCCAGCGAAATTTGACCGACGCGAGAATCTCATTTTTTAAAGAACAATTACTTGTGTCCATCGAGGAGCCACATGAAGCAAAATCCACGCGTTTGAGGGCATGCTCTGGTGGTCCTTTCAACTTAGTACGATAAAATTTTGACCAGTTATGTTCCATGGGTCAGGTTAGGTTAGGTTAGGTTAGGTTAGACTGGCACATTATAAGGGGCAGGGATAATAGCTGATGTCACAGTAGACAAAGTACCAATCACCAGGCGTCACACCCGCATAAGAGTGGATTCTGCTAACTCACCGCCTGCACCCCTGATCGTAGTAACGAGGTAAAAAAATCAGGAGCCCTTATTTAAGATAACAGAACCCTAAACCTAACTTATATTGAAGCTTCGTGTAACCATTCACTGCCCTCCTACGATAACTTAACCTCAGTACGATAACGGACCACACCCTAAGGAGATCTGATCTCTTTCCTGTGATAAAAGAAAATATCTGTGTACCATAAGTTAATTAGACAGGTACAATAACATTATTTCACCGGTAAGACAATCCAACACTTTCAGTAGGTAATTCAACCCTCTGAGTACGATGACAGTCAGATATGTACAGTCGCCCACAGTTCCACCTGGTACAGTGGTTGGCGAATTTTTTTGAGATGTGGCAGCTGTGTGTTTGTTTACATTATAATAAAACTCCCGGATGACCCGAAGGAACCTAACAGCAGCAGACAGGATGATAAATAAACAAAGAATAATGTTTGTAATAAACCTGTGTTCACGTCTCAACATGATGAGGTAAACCATGAAGGGTCGTCCAACATGATGTGGTACACCATGTAGGGTCGTCCAACATGATGTGGTACACCAGGTAGGGTCGTCCAACATGATGTGGTACACCATGAAGGGTCGTCCAACATGATGAGGTAAACCATGAAGGGTCGTCCAACATGATGTGGTACACCATGTAGGGTCGTCCAACATGATGTGGTACACCATGTAGGGTCGTCCAACATGATGTGGTAAACCATGAAGGGTCGTCCAACATGATGTGGTACACCATGAAGGGTCGTCCAACATGATGAGGTAAACCATGAAGGGTCGTCCAACATGATGTGGTACACCATGTAGGGTCGTCCAACATGATGAGGTAAACCATGAAGGGTCGTCCAACATGATGAGGTAAACCATGAAGGGTCGTCCAACATGATGAGGTAAACCATAAAGGGTCGTCCAATACGATGTAGTACACCATGAAGGGTCGTCCAACATGATGTGGTACACCATGTAGGGTCGTCCAACATGATGTGGTACACCATGTAGGGTCGTCCAACATGATGTGGTACACCATGTAGGGTCGTCCAACATGATGTGGTACACCATGTAGGGTCGCCCAACATGATGTGGTACACCATGTAGGGTCGTCCAACATGATGTGGTACACCATGTAGGATCGTCCAACATGATGTGGTAAACCATGTAGGGTCGTCCAACATGATGAGGTAAACCATGAAGGGTCGTCCAACATGATGAGGTAAACCATGAAGGGTCGTCCAACATGATGAGGTAAACCATGAAGGGTCGTCCAACATGATGAGGTAAACCATGAAGGGTCGTCCAACATGATGAGGTAAACCATGAAGGGTCGTCCAACATGATGAGGTAAACCATGTAGGGTCGTCCAACAGGATGTGGTACACCATGTAGGGTCGTCCAACATGATGTGGTACACCATGTAGGGTCGTCCAACAGGATGTGGTACACCATGAAGGGTCATCCAACAGGATGTGGTACACCATGTAGGGTCGTCCAACATGATGTGGTACACCATGTAGGGTCGTCCAACATGATAAGGTAAACCATGAAGGGTCATCCAACAGGATGTGGTACACCATGTAGGGTCGTCCAACAGGATGTGGTACACCATGTAGGGTCGTCCAACATGATGAGTTAAACCATGAAGGGTCGTCCAACATGATGTGGTACACCATGTAGGGTCGTCCTAAGTTGAATATTTCTACCAGCTGTCATCAAAAACTTAATTTAAAATGAATTATTTATTGTTGAAATCAGATTAATTTTAGACAGAGAGACAAGTTTGGACGACGTTAAATGTGTTCTCGTCACACACACACACACACACACACACACACACACACACATTAATCTCAGTTGGTACCCATTCAACGCAGGACACAGTAGGGTGGCCAAGATAGGGGACACTCTCTGGCAGCTTAAACACAGAGGCTCCTCCTAGTGAGACGCCCAGGCCCACCCGTGTCATACGGGTAACTGCCCACCAGTGTCGTATGGGTAGGTGCCCACCACACACATGGACACTGACCACAATTACACAGACATTTGAGTTGATTCTGGAGAAATTTTCACGTTTTTTGTTTTTCATTCACAGGCTGTAGACGCGAGGGAGTTGCAGACGCGAGGGAGTTGCAGACACGATTGTTTGTTTACACCAAGTGGAATTAAATATCTAAATTCACGAAAACAGAAAAATACTAAAATAATGAGATCTCACACACACACACACACACACACACACACACACACACACACACACACACATAAACGTCAGCCTCGGGCCTCCCTCTACCGCGGCCCTCAACAGCGACAACCTTATTAGTGAGACGACTGAGGAGGAAGGATTGTGGCATTCATGTCCGTCTGTGGGCTACTGTGGGCTGTGGGCTACTGTGGGCTGTGAGCTGCTGTGGGCTACTATAATCTAAGGATACAGTTGTCGTGGGGTTACTGTAGTGTGGGGTATTCTCAAACGTTAGTACAGCCTGTAATCTCAAACGTTACAAGCTGATGATATCCATGAAGCCTTGGCGAGTCCAGGCGAGAAGCACATTGATGTAATTGGCTTACAAGAACCTTACACGTCCAGCACCCAGAAGAAAGTTGCACCCAGGATAGCTGGGTTTACAGCATATAATAGAGGAGCAGGAAGTGGCCTGCTCACTTATGTAAAGAATGATCTGGTCTGTAAATGGATCAAAACTCACAATGATGAAAGTATTCACTATCAACAATTTACAGTAAAGACAGCAAACAGTCAATTTTCGCTGTATAACATCCATGTTCGGTGTAATGAACTGCGAGCGGACATGTTACCAAAACCATCAGGTAACAATGCTATGCTGTGTATGGGTGACTTTAACTCTCGTCACACTGTCCTCGGTGATGTCCAGTGTAACTCTAATGGGAGGGTGTTCGTGAATTACATCAATAATCATAATATCACTGTATACGACACAGACAAAGTGATACATCTGATGGGGGTCAGACTTGATTATGTGATTGGGTATAACCTAGTAGACAGTAAGGTCAAGGCTAAGGTCATCTGAGACTACCTAGTCAGTGATCATTATGCAATACTTACTGAATACACTGTTGCTGATGTCAAGTGTGAACCCCATCATAAGCTCAGAATTAACATCCCTGATAATCTTAAACTGCACTTCAAGGCCTACATCCACAGATGGTATGCTGGATATACACCTGGGTCAGTGGATGAATTTTGCTGTGATCTTGTAAATGTCATTACCACATATTATACCACCTGGGTTAAGTCAAGGAGGAAGGGGGGCAGCACTAAACCACCTCTGTGGACACATGACCCCATCCTCACCAAAGAAGGAGAGAATGTAAAACAGCTTGCCAACACTTATAAGCAAAATAAAATTAGTGATAACCTCTTGGCATTCCTGAAAGCTAACAAAGCATTTCGTGAACTCAAAGGTCAAGTGAGAAACACCTATTGGGAACAATTCTTACAGGGAATTAATAGAACAACCACTCTAGCAGAAGTGTGGAACAAAATTAGAGCCATTACCAAATCACGCACCCCAGTGCAACTTCATCACAGCCCTGCAGAATATGCTGACATGCTATTAGACCAATGGTCTAGTGTGTCACAAATCACTTCCCTGCCTCCTGACATACAGCAACATCTTAAAACCACACACATTAATGAGGGTTTCAATAGTGAAATAGCCTGTTCCTCACCAGACCTTACCAACCATTTTCCTATAACGCACCACGAACTAACAACAGCACTAATAAAAGGCGAGTCATCCTCCCCTGGTGAGGATGGCATAACCTATAGCACCCTGAGACTGTTGAATGAGGTCCCTAACCACCCACTGCTTGACCTGTATCAAATGAGCCTCACACAGGGTATTCTGCCTAAGACATGGACTCATGGAAACATAGTACCAATCCCTAAAGCTAACTCTCAAAACTTCAGGCCCATTCCACTCACATCCTGTATGTGTAAAGTCCTTGAAAGAGTTGTTCTCAACCATCTCATGTTTCAAGTCAAAGACAAACTGGCCCCTAACCTGCATGGGATCATGCCCGGGCATAGCACACAGACATGCTTTGCAGAATATCTTGTTCACTAAAACGATAAGATACAAACAGCCTTCACAGACCTTAAATCAGCCTTTGATGTAGCTAATAGAGACATTAAAATTGAACAACTAGCCAATTTTGGCATCCAAGGTAACCTCCTGACATGGATAAAGGGTTATCTGTCCAACAGGTATGCCAGTCTTCTGTTTAAGGGAGTCAAAGGTGCCAGAATGAGAGCAGTTGAGCTTGGCATGCCTCAGGGAGGAGTGTTAAGTCCTATGCTCTTTAATATACTGATGCACAAGCTTATTGCTGACATTCCAGTACAACCAAACGAGGCTGTAATATGCTATGCTGATGATATCTGCATTATGACACAGGCCAAGCTCAGGCTCCAAGCCTTACTGAATGTATTTGCTCAGAGGACTGTGGAATGTGGTCTCATAATATCTGTTGACAAGACGAGGGTCCTCAATCCTCGTCCTGCTCACCCTCTGCCTCTTGACTATAACATTAACAGCATGCCCTTGGAACTATATAGCTCTTATAAATATCTTGCAATTAATGTGAATGATACAAACTTCGTCGGCAACCTTCGTGCCAAACTAATGCAGCGCATTAAACCCCTCAGAACCCTTGTTGGCAAGGGCTATGGAATTAACATCACCTATGCTCGTACTTTCTATCTTCACTTCATTCGTTCTGTAGTTGACTATCATGCTCTCCATCGTGTGACTATTCCGCCTAAAATCAACCAGAATTGTAAACATGAGGAAAGAGCTTGGGCTGCCCTCCGTATCTGAGAGGATAGCTCTACTTAATACCATGTTTTGTGTCAAAGTTTTGAAGAACAATGGTCCCCAAACTACAGCTCAATCTGAGTTGATGTTCTATCTAAGTAATCCCGACCATCTCGCCAACCTTCCACAAAAGACTCTCTTTGGGGCGTGGCTTCATAAAAGTGTTGCAGATCTCTTGAAACAGAATGTCCCAATCACCCCAGACGAACCCATTAATGCCATTCCTCCTTGGCTGGATATATCAGTTCCCATTAATTACACTCCTGTTGGTAGCAAGAAAATGTTAAACACCGATGCGGTGAGATGCATTACACTTGAAACTATTAACAGACACATAGAGAGTATTAAATCAAGTGAATGTTATGCTTTTACTGATGGTTCTGTGCAGACAAACACAGGTAGAACAGGCTGTGCATTTGTTATATATAAGGAAAGGGAGATGATAGTGTCAAACAAGCAAAGGCTGAACAACTGGGTCAGCACAACACAAACTAAACTAATGGGAATCTATTTAGCTACAGACTACCTTAAAGAAAATGGAGGTGGGGTGATATTCTGTGACTCCCAAAGTGCTTTGAAATCAATGAACAGCCCGTCAGGTTCTATGTCTAAAGTTGTCTGTGATATTAAAAGAAATGTGATAACTGCTAATGAGAACAACTTTCGTATTGAATTTGTGTGGATTCCATCCCATGTTGGAATTAGGTATCATGACTGTGCTGATAGACTCGCGAATAAGGCATGTAAGAAAGAAAATGTTGACTGTGACCTTAACCTGTCCAATGCTGTACTTAAAAACATTCAAGTCAAAATCATGAACTCTGATCTAGAAGAACTGAGAAATGCAGAGAGACCTGGCAGTTGTAGCATTAGTAAATATGAAAAAAAATTGTGACAAGAGGTACTGGTATGGCCAGCTTAAGGACAAAATCCTGGTATGGCCAGGATTAGGCTAGGATACAGACACATCTGGCAAGTTAGTAACGCTGTACCCATACCGGAACACTCAGCATGTAAACTTTGTGATAAACCTTTAAAGCATACACTTGAACACTATATTATTGAATGTGACACTGTCAAAGACTTCAGGCCACCTGGCTTATTGTATCATGAACTTTGTAATTATTACATTGAATCTGCAGTGCTTGAGGACATTCTTGCTGTTTATCCAAAATTTGCTGCTAGCCCACACTGATTAGTCTTCAATTAGAATACGACTTCTAATGTGTATGAACCTCTGTCCTGAGTGGCAGTGAACAGTGACGTCACCCACATGACTCTGACCTATATATACTGTTAATGAATATGATGCATTTCTTTGTGTACGAACCTCTGTCCTGCGTGGCAGTGAGAAGTGATACTACCCTCAGTGTCAAGACCTGACTAAATTACTTCAGAATAGGCAAACTGTACTCCAAGCTTTGCCAATAAATTTGTTAACCGGAAAAAGAGGTCGGGGGGGGGGGGGGAGTAGCTGAGGCGACCACCAACCTGGCTCAGTCTTACTCACTGTCTCCTCTCTCTCTCTCTCTCTCTCTCTCTCTCTCTCTCCACCCCATCAGTGTCTTTCTATTTATCTACCTCTCACTCATTCTCTCTCTTCACGCATCTCTATTTATCTACCTCTTTCCCACTCTGTCTCTAGCTTTTCATCTCTATCACCTCTCTCTTTCATGTCTGTCTGTCTGTCTGTTTCTCTCTGTATGTTTGTCTGTCTCTGTCTGTCTCTTGTTTTCTCCGTCTGTGTCTGTATCTCTCTCACTAATGACATAAAGTTTTAATAATATACAATGATCCCCTAAATTTTCTTCTTTTAAACTGAGGAGTATTATCCGCCCGTTTTTATATTTCAAAGATTCTCCTGTCGTCTACCACAATGACTCAAAAATACCCCGGAATATAAACTAATTCACAAAGTTTAGCACAATAGAACACAAGAAAAACAAAGGAGCATCACTTACATGACAAAAAAACAAAGGAGCATTACTTGTGTTGATGGTCGCCTAACAAACTTCTGAAGCGGGTTTATCCTTGTGAGTCTGATGCACTTTTTTTTATAAGTCCCTCGACGACCGTGAGGGCGACTGATACACCAAAATACTTGGACATTTCTATACTAAAAAAAATCACTGATAAAACTATTTTCATTTATTTATATAATTGATGGATTACTGGAAAATCGTGTTCATTGTATCTTCAATTAATAAAAAATAATACTTGCTCTATCAACTTCGCCTTTCCCTCTATAATATAAACAAGCCATAATGCAACACAATATAAATTTAAGTCAACAATTCCATTATTCATATTCTATATATACATTTCTATTTCCTTTATGAACTATATTTACTCTTTTACCAATATGACGTTTAATGTTGTTAGGTTCTGAATAATAAGTTCTATATACAGGAGAGAACACAAACACCTGTATAGTTTTGTAGGTTCGGTTTATTGGATAAGAGTATGTACACAAAGGAGAGCAGCGGTCTCCCTGGCTAGGCTCCTTGTCAACTGCTATAGGCGACGTATGGCAAGTGATACATTAGCAGCTTCCATACGTCGCCAGGCACATTAATTAAGCATGTGGGATATGGTAATAACATTGCCACACGCTGCTAGCTAGGCTGAATAAATAATACATAAATGGAGCACATACATAATATACATACATGACATATAATCCAGCATACATAATATACATACACCTCCCTCCCCCCTATACGCTCATAGCAAAGTCTTGAGCGGACCTTTTCTTTTGGATCCGTTCTGAGCGTCGAGGGACTTCATCACTGGGAAGGGTATGGGACTCAACACTGGTGGCGGGGCCAGCAGACGGCATTGTTACGGGTCGGAGGAAACGGCGGTTCCTCCACCACACACGACCACTGGGTAACCGCACCTGGTAGTCCCGTGACCTGCCGAGACCCATGACTACGCCTACTTTGTCCCAACGTAGGGAGGTCGGGTCCTGAACACGGACTTGGGTGCCGACACTCAACCTGGGGAGAGAACGGGCGTGGTCATTGTAGCGGGCGACGACGTCCTGAACACGTTCGGCGGCTCGGCGATCACAATCCTCTGTCTTGGCCTGCCACTCCTTGGAGAAGGATTGAGGGTGAGCAGGGACACAAGAACGAAGGGGGCGTCCATACAAGACCTGGGCAGGGGAGCGTCCGGTGTAGTTAGGTGTGTTGCGGAGTTCAAGAAGACCCCTGTCGAAGGCCTCGCAGTCAATGTTCCCAGAAGGGGCCACCTTAAGGATGAGGTGCTTCAGGGATTTGACAGCAGCCTCAGCGTGGCCGTTGGACTGCGGGTAATGGGGCGATGACAACACATGCCGGACTCCCCATCGGTCAAGGAACACAGCAAAGTCCCGGCTTGTGAACTGAGGCCCTCCGTCGGTTCGCAGGCGTGCAGGAACGCCCACGTCACGGAAGTAGTGGCGGAACTTGCTGATGGTGGCGGCAGACGTCGTGTCATTACCGCACTTGATGACAACCGGCCAACCAGAGAGACGGTCGACGATAACGAGGAAGGACTTTCCTGACACACAGAAAAAGTCGGCCGACACAGACTCAAAGGGGCGGGTGGGGTTGTCGTCACTCATAAAGGATTCCTGCTGCTGGCTGGGTTGTAATACGCGGCGGGGCTTGCACACCTGGACAGCATTGGAGATGTCGGGGTCGATGCCAGGCCGGAACACAGTCTGTCTTGCACGCCGTTTGGTGGCCTCGGCTCCACAGTGACTGTCGTGGAGGCGAGCCAAGGCGTGGAGACTTGAAGCAGCAGGGACAACTACCGAAGGAGAGGTGTCACTGGCCAGAGGTAGGGGCAGGGCGGCAGCAGGGTAGTTGCTGCTCCCTTCGTGCACCCTGTTGGCGTGTTTTACCTCGAGAATCGGTGTTGGGAAGTCCTGGGAGATGATGGCCAACTCTTGGCAATGTCTGTAGGACAGCAAAGGAGTCGGGACGCCATTATGCACATCAATCCAGGCTTGACACGACCTGTTGCCAAAGGTGACGTGTGCATAGAGTGAACCTAGGGCCGGGGTCATCTGTGAACCATCTGCCATAAAGCGGAGATCCTTGGGGGGCGGTCCTAGATCACTTGGAGAGAGCCCCAAGCATTGCAAATGCTGGGGACCGATGACTGTAGCATCAGCGCCGGTGTCGGGCAACATCTGAAGACGGGATGACACACCGCCGTAGGTCACGATGACGCTGATGTACTGGGGGACTTTGGTCCTGGGACGCGGGGGGGGAGCACACATTCCTAATGTGGCTCGAGCGTTGTCAGGAGTCGTCGTGCCTCTGATTGGAAGACTGTGGGCGGCCCTCTCTGGTGGAGGGGGGCTGAAGCTTCCGCCGACGCGGTCCCTTGGGTATGTTGGAAGGGCAACACTTGTCATAGTGGCCCAGACGACCGCACACATTGCACTGGACGCGTTTGGCTGGGCACCGTACTGTGAGTGACCAGTGGCCCTTACGGTCACAACTGTTGCAGGTAGACTGAGCAGCTGGACACACCTGTGTTCCGTGCTGCTTACCACAGTTGTTGCAAAATAAACCGGGCGTGGACGTGGTGGGCGAAGGCGTAGGAACAGACTTCTTGTCCTTCTTGTACCGGGACACAGCGCGTACAGCTGTAGGGGGAGCACGGATGGCAGAGGTGGCACACCTGGCAGCCTCATAGGAGCGACATATCGTCGACACATCCTTAAGAGAAGAGGAAGAGTCGAGGGAGGTGAGGCGTTGGACAAGTTCCTCGTCCTTAACACCCATCAGGATCACCTGCTTCAACTGGGTCTCCTCGCACTGCTGGTGGTGGCCTGGACATATATCTACCTCTTCCGAGGCTCTCTTAAGACGTACGTAAAAGGCGTCAAAAGACTCACCCTCCAACTGTCTGCAGCTAAACAATTCCCTCCTGCGCAGAGCTTCATTCTGCTGTCCTTTGATGTGCCGTTGTAGAACGTCCAGTACCTCCTCTACAGACAGCGAAGAGGTTGGGAGTACCTGCAACGTATGTTCCAAGACACGCTGAATTTCCAAGGACAGGCACATGCGCAGCTGGATGAGTTGTTTAGGCTGTGACAAACTCTGGAGATCCACCATTGTAGAATAATCAGTCCACCGTCGCCGCCATTCACGAAAAGTCTGGAAAGTCTCATCAGGCTTCAAGATGGGCGGCGTTTGAGCTGCTGCTTTAGGTGGGGCTGGGGGGCGTGAAGGAAGCATGGATGAGGTATCTGAACCAGTCAGTACCGAGGCAGTGTTAGAGCCAGGGGCTTGGTTAACAGTGAGGCGAGATATCAAGGCTTCAAACCGTTCACTGTCTTCCAATCTCCGTTGGTGGTCTCGTTCTGCCTCTGCTTGCCTTCTGTGCTCATCCGCCAAACGTCTGTGGGCTTCATCCTCGCGTTTCTCATCTCTCATAAACTTCAGTAAAGCAATTATCTCTGGAGACAACGCTGAATATTGAGGTGAGGGACTGCGCGATGTGGGGGCTGGAGCGTCGTGGCCGGCCTGGTCATCCATCTCTGCGGGGCTATCACCCGCCTGACTCATCCAGACGCTGGGTCCACGGCTACGTAAGGCGTGAGACATAACTACTTCATCTGTGTACTATGTCTTAAATCAGTGTTGACCGGTCAGCCCGTCGTATCAACAAGATTTCAGACAAAAAATTAATTAAATACACAGATAAGTAGATTATATATATAAAATATATATAAGGAAGCCGCGCGGTCAGCGAGTGTTAGTACATGTATGTGTGTGAGTGTGTGTCCTGGGCGGGCAAAGCGTCTCGCCCCAGCTGTGAGGGGGGGTGGAGGCGGCGCTGTGAGGGGGTGGAGGGAGAGGCGCGGCGACTCCCAGTCAGTCCAGTTACCCTCAGAACGCGGTCAGAGACGGGTGCACTGAACTCTACTCCTTACAAATGCCCAGAACGTGCCGTATACCTTGGGAATCCTTTAGAACAAGGTCACACATGAATGGCACGAAACACACAATGCACTAAACACTTCACAGAAAATCACTGTCACTGACACTGCTCAAAGTTGCTGAGATTCTTCGAGGAGAGCTGACGCGCGGGAGTTGACCCAAGCGAGAGTCCATAGAGTCCATAGCCGGCTTTCTACAAACTTTGCACTATCACTCGTAATTATCCAGTAAGATCGGATCACTGCGCCATGTTAGGTTCTGAATAATAAGTTCTATATACAGGAGAGAACACAAACACCTGTATAGTTTTGTAGGTTCGGTTTACTGGATAAGAGTATGTACACAAAGGAGAGCAGCGGTCTCCCTGGCTAGGCTCCTTGTCAACTGCTATAGGCGACGTATGGCAAGTGATACATTAGCAGCTTCCATACGTCGCCAGGCACATTAATTAAGCATGTGGGATATGGTAATAACATTGCCACACGCTGCTAGCTAGGCTGAATAAATAATACATAAATGGAGCACATACATAATATACATACATGACATATAATCCAGCATACATAATATACATACAAATGTAGCAAGAGTTAATGGATGGTAAAGTGTTTGGACTATTAATGGAGCACTAATAAAGAAAATATTCACCTGACGCCATTAACTACATGACGTCACACTGCTGCCTCCACCATTATGCAAATGTGTTTTAATTATACTGAATATAACACGACTTGTAATGACTTTATTTTCCTCTCTCTTTCTCTCTCTTTCTCTCTCTCTTTTCTCTGTCTTTTCGTTTTGTTTTCTTTCTTCATTTCTCTCTTTTTCTATCTCTGTCTTTCTCTCCCTCTCTCTTTGTCTATAACGAACACTATAATTCACTCTATAACGAACAATATAATTCACTCTACAACGAACACTTAATATAATTCTCTCTCTTTCTTTAACGAACACTAATATAATTCACTCTACAACGAACACTTAATATAATTCTCTCTCTTTCTTTAACGAACAACAAAGCTTCAGTCTACACTATAACAATATTGACAGTCAACAAAACTTCCTGAACCTGAAATAATACTGTAATCTTATTTTCTCAAGTTCATGCCAATACTATTTGATTCAAGTGCTGTTTTTGTTGTACATAAACGACATAGTCCACGCCAGCACACTCATAAAATACAACTTATTTGTACACGATATTAATCTCAATGACAGCAACTCAGACCTCCATTCCTTGATGAGAACTATGAACACTGAATTGACTAAACTCAGGGCCTGGGTAATACGTAATAAGCCCAATACATGATCTTTCAAAGAAGGAAAACTTACCCCCAGACTTGAACCCCTGTACCTTCGTAATACAGTCCTCAAAAGCGAACAAAATACTAAATTCCTCTGAGTTATTGTAGATGAGAAACTTAACTGTAGAAACCACACACAAGCCATTCACAGTAAAGTCAATAAACTGTGCGGTATCATGTATCACACTCGACAGTCACTCACTCTCATAGCAATGAAAGAAATCTATCATGATCTTGTTTACCAACACCTGATACACTGCCACACATTATGGGGGGCCTCTGGCTCTTCAAAAACACAATCTCTGGTTACTGCACAAAAGAGAGTTGTACGGACGATGACCTACTTGAAAAAAAAACCGGATCACACAAACGAAAAATTTGCTATATTGAAATTTTTAAAATTCGAAGGAAGATATTAACACCTACTGCTGTGTCCTCGTTGTTTACAAATCTATCAATCACTTGCTTGACAATAATTATTTCCAGTTCCGAAATAATCAGATACAACTTAAGGCACCCAGAGCTACTAAGACCACCCCCCCCCCCCCCCCCATGAGCTCCTCTCAGTCCCAGACCTCCATAAAATATCAGGGTGTGAAGGTGTGGAACAACTTACCCCGACCCATCCGAGCAAAGACTACGCTCCCTTCCTTTAAATCATCTCTTAAAAAATATCTGTTGTCTAAGTATTAATATTTCTTGTAACACGTACTATATTTACAGTACCTGCTTTTATTGTACCATCAAAACCGTTTTATCGGAAATTATCATTTAAATAGATAAGAAATTACCATTGCAATAAATATGTTTGCCAACTAGACATAATCCTGACAGCTCTGTCCTCTTGTTCAACCTTATTACTGTACAACCCGTGTTGTACTGCTCCCCTATTATATTTGTGTTTTTCAATTCCACTGTAATTTATGTATATACTTATAATAAAAAAAAAATGAATGAATAAATAAATAAATAAAATAAATAAATATTGAAGTGATAACCGTGGTAACATTATGAGATGTTCTTATTACTACCATGCTATTGTACTATTCCAGATGATACTAAATGTTACATAATACTTCCTTGAGATAAATGTACAGTATATATCAGGTGCAGCTCAGGTTCTCAACTGGCTCAGCCATGTTAATATTGTTATTATTATCCACTCTGTGTCTGTGTTTTTCTGGCTAAATAAACTGTTTCAATTCAATTAAAAAAACTGTACCGGGACGCCTACAGTTGCAGTAACTGTACTAAACTGTAATATACTTCCCAGGTTTGGAGTGAGGGAGGGCTTGTGGAGGCTTGGAGTACATTGGAGGAAGTTTGTGAGTATTTGAGGTTATGGAGTAAAGGTGGAGTGATGACAGCCTTGGAGTTAGTTTACTGAGCTGGAGTTGTTATGTAGGTCTCTCTCTCTCTCCACCACAGAACACCACTCCTATGATGCGTTAATATTTAAACCAGTGATTTTTCATAGATTATGTCAGAGAGAGAGAGAGAGAGAGAGAGAGAGAGAGAGAGAGAGAGAGAGTGTTCAGGTTGGCATGACAACCTTTGCTCCCCCCAAACACACTATAATGTGTTACACTAAGTTATATCATTCATAAACTATAACTGATCAAGTAAATGAATAATAATAATAATAATAATAATAATAATAATAATAATAATAATAATAATAATAACAATAAAATAATAATAATAATAATAATAATAATAATAATAAAATAATAATAATAATAATAATAATAATAATAATAATAATAATAATAATAATAATAATAATAATAAGAAGGAGTCGATCAGTGGTGAAGAGGATAACAGTATCTCCTCGAAGCACCATACACAACCCAACATAAAGGAACGACAGATGACTCACCACATTACCCAGGTAGTGCCTCAAGAACAACACGCATACACGCAAGGAATGCCAGAGTGCCAGGCCCGCCACCACCAAAACAATGGAGGGAAGGAGGGAGGGTGACTAGTGCCCCTATCCTGAGAGCGGACGTGGCCATTGATGCCGTCAGCACAGCCCACTGCTCTCTCTCTCTCTCTCTCTCTCTAGGAGCTAAAGTTATCCGTCTGACGCATGAGGGTCACTGAGAGAGAGACTAAATGCTTCGTATCAAATATGAACCACTTCAACAAAACTTAAAAGCTCAACAACACAGCAGGAGGATTGTTGTGAAGTAGACTCCAGGACAGACTAACTCTCTGTGCTCACCATCACACAACACCGATCCCCTGAATTGGGTAAACAGGAGTAGTTTAAGTGGTTAAGTGGCCAGGAAGTGTTTGTGTGGTGCTGTGAGGGAGTGTGTTGTGTGGTGCTGTGAGGGAGTGTGTTGTGTGGTGCTGTGAGGGAGTGTGTTGTGTGGTGCTATGAGGGAGTGTGTTGTGTGGTGCTATGAGGGAGTGTGTTGTGTGGTGCTGTGAGGGAGTGTGTTGTGTGGTGCTATGAGGGAGTGTGTTGTGTGGTGCTATGAGGGAGTGTGTTGTGTGGTGCTGTGAGGGAGTGTGTTGTGTGGTGCTATGAGGGAGTGTGTTGTGTGGTGCTATGAGGAAGTGTGTTGTGTGGTGCTGTGAGGGAGTGTGTTGTGTGGTGCTATGAGGGAGTGTGTTGTGTGGTGCTATGAGGAAGTGTGTTGTGTGGTGCTGTGAGGGAGTGTGTTGTGTGGTGCTGTGAGGGAGTGTGTTGTGTGGTGCTGTGAGGGAGTGTGTTGTGTGGTGCTGTGAGGGAGTGTGTTGTGTGGTGCTGTGAGGGAGTGTGTTGTGTGGTGCTGTGAGGGAGTGTGTTGTGTGGTGCTGTGAGGGAGTGTGTTGTGTGGTGCTGTGAGGGAGTGTGTTGTGTGGTGCTATGAGGAAGTGTGTTGTGTGGTGCTGTGAGGGAGTGTGTTGTGTGGTGCTGTGAGGGAGTGTGTTGTGTGGTGCTGTGAGGGAGTGTGTTGTGTGGTGCTGTGAGGGAGTGTGTTGTGTGGTGCTGTGAGGGAGTGTGTTGTGTGGTGCTATGAGGGAGTGTGTTGTGTGGTGCTGTGAGTGAGTGTGTTGTCTGTGAAACACACAGCACAACATTACTACTACTTTGCTGTCACTCGGAAACAAGTATGAATATCAACCAGCTATGATACAATGATATGAGTTATTAGGGATGTCACCTAGGTTGGTGAGTTATGAGGTGACTAAAAAGGTCGATATGGGACCAGCAATGCCATCTATAGGTATAGCACGTGTGGAGGGCTACACTAGTGCGGGAGAGCCGGCGGCAGCGTCTTTCCGGCGTTGGCGCTTGTCTGCCTTGGTAAGCAGTCGGGCTAAATCGAAAGTATAGAGACCTTCTTGTGTGGTGCTCCTCCAAGCGTTGCGGTGTGGAGTAATCGTATGCCAGGTGAGGGGGTCGATTTGGAACTTTTTCAGGTTTGTCTTAAGACTATCCTTATACCTTTTCAATTGCCCGCCGGCGTTACGTTTACTATTCGTTAAGTGACTGTAAAGTAGCTGCTTTGGCAGTCTACTGTCGTCTATGCGGATAACATGGCCAGTCCATCGCAGTTGTTCATGGATAATGGTAGCCTCGATGCTCCTACAGTTGGTGTCAGCATGAATACTGGCATTTGTTCTTTGGTCTTCCCAGCGAACTCGGAGGATGGAACGTAGACTACGTTGGTGAAAGTTTTCAAGTGCCTTGAGGTGCCTCCTGTTTATGACCCATATATCGATGCCATATAGTAGGGTGGGGAGGACCACTGCTCGATATACGTGCAGCTTTGTAGATATTTCAGATCCCTACAGCTGAAGACACAAGTACGGAGTCTGCCAAAGGATTGAGATGCACATCTGATCCGGTGTTGAATCTCTTCATCGATGTCCGCGGTGGTGGACAGGTGGGAGCCGAGATACTGGGTAGTACCATTAAGCTGGATGGATGGTGGTGTGGCCGAACCAGGGGCAGGCTGAAAGAGGATCTGAGTCTTCATTAAAATTCACCTCAAGTCCGAAGTGTGCATATGCATCGCATCTGCGTAGGTGTTCAGGATCTCTTGTACATCGTGTTTAGTGAGAGCGACGACGGTGACGTCGTCTGCATACTGAAGTTCAGTAATAGAAGTTGCGGGCACCTTTGTTCCTGCCTGGAGCCGTCTTATGTTGAAAAGACCTCCTTCACCCGGTACTGGATGTGCACCACGCCGGCTAAATTGGCACTGGCACGAGTAAGGAAGGCAGCCAAGAAGATGGAAAAGAGAGTTGGTGCCAGTACACACCCTTGTTTAACCCCTGTTTGGATGGGGAAAAACTCTGACTGGGTACCACTGTGCAGGACACTGCCGTTCATGCCATCGTGGAGTTGCCTCACAATGGCGATGAATTTTGGTGGGCAGCCAAAACGGCTGAGGGTCCACCAGAGGGCTTCCCTGTTGACCGCGTTGAAGGCCTTGGTTAGGTCGATGAAGGACATTCCACTGTACCTCCATTATGCCACTATCTCCATCATGCCACTGTACCTCCATCATGCCACTGTACCTCCATTATGCCACTATCTCCATCATGCCACTGTACCTCCATTATGCCACTATCTCCATCATGCCACTGTACCTCCATTATGCCACTATCTCCATCATGCCACTGTACCTCCATTATGCCACTGTATCTCCATCATGCCACTGTACCTCCATTATGCCACTGTATCTCCATCATGCCACTGTATCTCCAACATGCCACTGTACCTCTATCATGCCACTGTACCTCCATCATGCCACATATTAACCCTGCCCATAATGGGAAGGACAAACAGACTTACAAAATCCTCTGCTAAACACCTCACTCTACCCGGGGTGGCGGTGGTAAGGAGAATAAGTGTTACCATGATATACTCCCCCACCCCAGGTTAGGTTAGGACTCATAGCCAATACAGTTTATCAGCAAGATGGTTCACCTTGCCACTTTGCTCGTAGTGTTCGACAGTTTTTAAACGAAGTTTTCCCGGATAGATGGATCGGAAGAGGTGAGGCAATCGCTTGGCCATGGCCAGCTCACTCACCGGATTTGTCCCCATTGGACTTTTTCCTACAGGGTCATGTTAAAACTGCAGTTTACTCATCAAAACCTCGTTCTTTAGACGATCTTCGTGCCATGATAAATGATGTGACCAATGTCATAACTGAAACACAACTGCAGAACGTTTTGGTTAAACTTCAAAATCGTACAATAATTTGTATCCGTAATGATATGTTGACACTTGGCAATACTAAGATTAAAGAAGGTAACACTTGAATAAATTATTGTATCTCTCTAATGTATTTTACAGATTGTTTTTATCTCCTACAGAACCAAAGTTATTAGTATTTTAAACTGCACCACCACCTTGCCAGCCCAAGTACACACTCTATCTCTCTCTTATTCCCATTTCTCCTCTATTCTCCCTTCCATAGCTTTCTCTTGCCACCTTTATCTCTCTTTCATTCCTCCTCTTCCCTTTCTCCCTACACCTCTACCTCATCACTCGACCCATTTCCTCCCTATCTGTCACCTTGTTTTTGTCTCACGCCTCACTTCTACGCCTTAACTCATGAGTCATAAAGGCAAGCATGAACTTAGCATGCTTCCCTGTTGGGCGCTGTAAACGCTTCTGCGCTTCACCTTACACAAGGATGTAGGGGGGGGGGAGGTGGGTGCCCCCCCCTCCCCCAAAAAAAAAATCTCCCTCTCCGCCCTCATCTCTCACCCTTACCTTCTATCTCCCTTCATCTCTCTTATGTATCGTTTCTAATCAACACCTCTAATCTCCCTTCCACACTTCTCCCTTCAAAGTTGGATTTTCATCTCCCTCTAATTCCTCCTCTCTTCTGCTTCATAATTCTCTGGTTTATCATGACTTCCTACGATTCCTCTATTTTATATTTCCCTTTCTATCTTCGCTTTCTTCTCGTATGTCACCTCTCCTTCGTTCTAAGTATTAACGTGAACTAGATCTAGGGAACCAGGAGCCACAATATAGACAGGTTACAAAAGAGGGAGGAGCATATGACGTATCAATAGATTTACACTATTTTCCCCCGTCTCTCTCTCTCTCTCTCTCTCTCTCTCTCTCTCTTCCATGCTGAATTTAATTGAAACAGTTTATTTAGCCAGAAAAACACAGATACAGAGTGGATAATAATAACAATATTAACATGGCTGAGCCAGTTGAGAACCTGAGCTCTCTTTGAGGCACCTGATATATACTATACATTTATCTCAAGGAAGTATTATGTAACATTTAGTATCATCTGGAATAGCACAATAGCATGGTGGTAATAAGAACATCTCATAATGTTACCACAGTTATCACTTCAATATTTATTTACTTAATTTATTTATTATTTTTTTTAGTTTATATATATACACACACATATATATATATATATATATATATATATATATATATATATATATATATATATATATATATATATATATATATATATATACTGTATATATATATGCTGATAACCACAAGGAAAGAAGAAAACATGAAGTTCCCAAGCGCTTTCGTGTAATTCACATCTTCAGGGGTGAGTACAGACTCGTGTCTGTACAACTTCGTGTTTTCTTCTTTCCTTGTGGTTATCAGCATATACCTAGATCACGCGCACCTACAGTGATTTACTTGCATATATATATATATATATATATATATATATATATATATATATATATATATATATATATAAATTGCAGTGGAATTGAAAAACATAAGTATAATGGGGGAGCAGTACAACATGGGTTGTACAGTAATAAGGTTGAACAAGAGGACAGAGCTGTCAGGATTATGTCTAGTTGGCATTTATGTTTATTGCAATGGTAATTACTTATTCATTAACATGATAATTTCCGATAAAACGGTTTTGATGGTACAATAAAAGCAGGTACTGTAAATATAGTGGGTGCTACAAGAAATATTAATACTTTGACAACAGATATTTTTTAAGAGATGATTTAAAGGAAGGGAGCGTAGTCTTTGCTCGGATGGGTCGGGGTAAGTTGTTCCACACCTTCACACCCTGATATTTTATGTAGGTCTGGGACTGAGAGGAGCTCATGGGGGGGGGGGGGGGGTGGGGGTGGTCTTGGTAGCTCTGGGTGCCTTAAGTTGTATCTCTGATTATTCCGGAACTGAAAATAATTATTGTCAAGCAAGTGATTGATGGATTTGTAAACAACGAGGACACAGCAGTAGGTGTTAATATCTTCGAATTTTAAAAATTTCAATACAGCAAATTTTTCGTTTGTGTGATTTGTTTTTTTTTCAAGTAGATCATCGTCCGTACAACTCTCTTTTGTGCAGTAACCAGAGATTGTGTTTTTGAAGAGCCAGAGGCCCCCATAGTGTGTGACAGTGTATCAGGTGTTGGTAGACAAGATCATGATAGATTTCTTTCATTGCTGTGAGAGTGAGTGACTGTCGAGTGTGATACATGATACCGCACTGTTTATTGACTTTACTATGAATGGCTTGTATGTGGTTTCTCCAGTTAAGTTTCTCATCAACAATAACTCCGAGGAATTTAGTATTTTGTTCGCGTTTGAGGACTGTATTACCAAGGTACAGGGGGTCTGTCTGTCTATCCATCTCTCTTGTCCAGCAGAAGTAAGAGAGCCACAATGGTTCCTGCAGTAGGAGGCGTGCTGGGGTAGGTGGAAGGGGACTTAACAGATAGACCCTCTGCCTCACCACAACCAACTCTCGCTACACTACAAGAATTTATGGCCACAGGTAACACAGTCTTTCTTGTGTGTGTGTGTGTGTGTGTGTGTGTGTGTGTGTGTGTGTGTGTGTCCGGCCCCCATTACTACCCTTTCTTCCTTCCTCTCACCACTCAACCATACACTCCCTCACCCCATTCCTTACCTCCCCACCTAACACCTAACCTCTCCTTCACCTCACACCTAACCTCTCCCCACCTCACACCTAACCTCTCCTCCACCTCACACCTAACCTCTCCCCACCTCACACCTAACCTCTCCCCAACCTTACACCTAACCTCTCCCCCACCTCACACCTAACCTCTCCCCCACCTCACACCTAACCTCTCCCCAACCTCACACCTAACCTCTCCTTCACCTCACACCTAACCTCTCCACCTAACACCTAACCTCTCCCCACCTCACACCTAACCTCTCCCCAACCTCACACCTAACCTCTCCCCCACCTCACACCTAACCTCTCCCCACCTCACACCTAACCTCTCTCCCACCTCACACCTAACCTCTCCCTACCTCACACCTAACCTCTCCCCACCTCACACCTAACCTCTCCCCACCTCACACCTAACCTCTCTTCCACCTCACACCTAACCTCTCTTCCACCTCACACCTAACCTCTCCCTCACCTCACAAGAGCGAGAGAGAGAGCCACAGCGGCACATCATCACACACAGACGCCAGGGTCGTGAGCCACATCCGTACCCCCTGACCTTGGGCACTACCACCACCCCCGCCCCAGAGACTAGGGCCAGGAACCTGGGCATGCCCAAACTGGGGTACTGGGCCACACACACACACAGCCTTTTGTCACACAAGGCTCTCCAAGGGACCTGCCATGTTCCTTCTTGAGGATCGCTGCCGTATTTTAAGGATCTCTGCTGTGTTTTAAGGATCTCTGCTGTGTTTTAAGGATCTCTGCTGTGTTTTAAGGATCTCTGCTGTGTTTTAATGATCTCTGCTGTGTTTTAAGGACCTCGGTTGTGTTTTAAGGATCTCTGCTGTGTTTTAATGATCTCTGCTGTGTTTTAAGGACCTCTGTTGTGTTTTAAGGATCTCTGCTGTGTTTTAATGATCTCTGCTGTGTTTTAATGATCTCTGCCGTGTTTTAAGGATCTCTGCTGTGTTTTAAGGACCTCTGTTGTGTTTTAAGGATCTCTGCTGTGTTTTAAGAATCTCTGCTGTGTTTTAATGATCTTTGCTGTGTTTTAAGGATCTCTGCTGTGTTTTAAGGATCTCTGCTGTGTTTTAAGGATCTCTGCTGTTTTAAGGATCTATGCTGTGTTTTAAGGATCTATGCTGTGTTTTAAGGATCTCTTCTGTGTTTTAAGGATCTCTGCTGTGTTTTAAGGATCTCTGCTGTGTTTTAAGGATCTCTGCTGTGTTTTACGAATCTCTGCTGTGTTTTAAGGATCTCTGCTGTGTTTTAAGGATCTCTGCTGTGTTTTAAGGATCTCTGCTGTGTTTTAAGGATCTCTGCTGTGTTTTAAGGAGCTCTGCTGTGTGTTGTAAGGATCTCTGCTGTATCTTAAGGATCTCTGCTGTGTTTTAAGGATCTATGCTGTGTTTTACGAATCTCTGCTGTGTTTTAAGGATCTCTGCTGTGCTTTAAGGATCTCTGCTGTGTTTTACGAATCTCTGCTGTGTTTTAAGGATCTCTGCTGTGTTTTACGAATCTCTGCTGTGTTTTAAGGATCTCTGCTGTGTTTTAAGGATCTCTGCTGTGTTTTAAGGATCTCTGCTGTGTTTTAAGGATCTCTGCTGTGTTTTAAGGATCTCTGCTGTGTTTTAAGGATCTCTGCTGTGTTTTAAGGATCTCTGCTGTGTTTTAATGATCTCTGCTGTGTTTTAAGGATCTCTGCTGTATCTTAAGGATCTCTGCTGTGTTTTAATGATCTCTGCTGTGTTTTACGATCTCTGCTGTGTTTTAAGGATCTCTGCTGTGTTTTAAGGATCTCTGCTGTGTTTTAAGAATCTCTGCTGTGTTTTAAGGATCTCTGCTGTGTTTTAAGGAGCTCTGCTGTGTTTTAAGGATCTCTGCTGTGTTTTAAGGATCTCTGCTGTGTTTTAAGGCTCTCTGCTGTGTTTTAAGGAGCTCTGCTGTGTTTTAAGGAGCTCTGCTGTGTTTTAAGGAGCTCTGCTGTGTTTTAAGGATCTCTGCTGTGTTTTAAGGACCTCTGTTGTGTTTTAAGGACCTCTGTTGTGTTTTAAGGATCTCTGCTGTGTTTTAAGGAGCTCTGCTGTGTTTCCTGCCTTCATGTTGAAAATTGTAGAGCCTGGGATGTTAAGTTTGTGGTTAACTCAGTCTCAAAGTGCCTCCCTGCAGTGTGACGGTGTAGGTGAGGGCAGGAGTACTGAAGGCAACAGCTGACCATCGTAACTCGAAAGGTTGAGACATCATACTGAGAGGAATAAGTTATTGTACTCTGGGGATTAACTCATTATAACCTAACCTAACCCAATCTAACTTAACCTAACCCAATCTAACTTAACCTAACCCAATCTAACTTAACGTAACCTGGCTTAACCTAACTTAACTAAGGGCCAAAGTGTATTAACTAACCTAACCTGGCTTAACCTAACTTAACAACATAACCTAACCTACCCTAATCTAACCTGTCCTGATTGACTGTATAAAATACCATAGTGGAGGAATTAAACAATAAGTCACACACACACACATGCACGCACGCACGCACGCACGCACGCACGCACGCACACACACACACACAGTATCCCGGGGACAGCGTCAATTATCTGAGTCAGGGGCCAACTGAGCCACTAAGAGGCCTCCTCCACTACCACCCTGAATGGTTGTGATCGTTGTAGAAGATTTATTGGTGGTAGTTGTAGCAGTCCGGGTGGTGGTGGTGGTTGTGATTGTTGTTAAATTTATGCTGGCAATCGTGGTTGTTGGTCATTAAGGTAGTGGTTGTTGTTGTTGTGCTTGTTGTGGTTGTTAATTAATGTTGTTCTTGTCGTTTTTGTTAATATTTACCTCGTGGTTTTAATGGTTCTTGTTATAGTTATTGCTGTTATTATTGTTGTTATTTTTACTGTGGTTGTTCTGTTGTCGATATTATGTTATTATTATTGCTTATATTGTTGTTATTATTGTTATTGTTGTTTATGTTATTATTGCAGCTGTTCTCATCAACTGCTATTATTGTACGTTCCCCTCCCCCACGCCCATCCTACCCTCCCCCACGCCCATCCTACCCTCCCCCACACCCATCCTACCCTCCCCCACGCCCATCCTATTCTCCCCCACGCCCATCCTACCCTCCCCCACGCCCATCCTACCCTCCCCCACGCCCATCTTACTCTCCCCCACGCCCATCCTACCCTCCCCCACGCCCATCCTACCCTCCCCCACGCCCATCATACCCTTCCCCACACCCATCCTACCCACCCCCATCATACCCTCCCCCACGCCCATCCTACCCTCCCCCACGCCCATCATACCCTCCCCCACGCCCATCCTACCCTCCCCCACGCCCATTATCCTCCCCCACACCCATCCTACCCTCCCCCACGCCCATCATACCCTCCCCCACGCCCATCTTACCCTCCCCCAAGCCCATTATCCTCCCCCACACCCATCCTACCCTCCCCCACGCCCATCATACCGTCCTCCACGCCCATCCTACCCTCCCCCACGTCCATCCTACCCTCCCCCACGCCCATCTTACTCTCCCCCACGCCCATCCTACCCTCCCCCACGCCCATCCTACCCTCCCCCACGCCCATCATACCGTCCTCCACGCCCATCATACCCTCCCCCACGCCCATTATCCTCTCCCCACGCCCACCCTACTTACCCCTTGTGTTATCTACCCACTATCTAGGCCTAGTCTGGTCATGGGGCTAGTCTGGTCATGGGGCTAGTCTGGTCATGGGCCTAGTCTGGTCATGGGGCTAGTCTGGTAATGGGCCTAGTCTGGTCATGGGGCTAGTCTGGTCATGTGGCTAGTCTGGTAATGGGGCTAGTCTGGTAATGGGCCTAGTCTGGTCATGGGCCTAGTCTGGTCATGGGGCTACTCTGGTCATGGGCCTAGTCTGGTCATGGGGCTAGTCTGGTCATGGGCCTAGCCTGGTCATGGGCCTAGTCTGGTCATGGGGCTACTCTGGTCATGGGCCTAGTCTGGTCATGGGCCTAGTCTGGTCATGGGGCGTGGCTGGCGGAGCTGTGTGAGGGTAGACCAGGTAGATCTAAGTAGATTAAGTACAGGTAATACCACACCTTCTCACAACCTGTCTACCTGTCACACACACACACACACACACACACACACACACACACACACACATCGGCAGACACGCACGCCCACAAACATACACACACAACACACACTGTAAACAAACTGTGAGTAAAAACAATAAATATATAATTTAACTTAAATAAATATGTATTGTATAAAAGTTTGTATTTTTGTTCCAAGGTATTGAGAGTATGAGTCTCGGTGCTCGGGAGTCTCAGGGGTGGTCCTAAGGGTCACTGGTTCAATCCCTGGGCACCCTTAATCGACCCAGGGGCACACGGGCACCTAACTTCAAGGCTGGGGAAGATAAAAGCCTACAAGACCCATTATACATTTTGAAGTGAACCAGAGAGATGTGTTCCGACGTCTCCAGTCAGGGAGGGAGGGAGGGAGGGAGGGAGGGAGGGAGGGATCATGCATAGGTTAATATTGTCCTCAAACAGAAACTAAGTGCACGTGTTGAAGCCAGAGTGTCTTATGTGTGGTGGTGGTGTGGTGTGTGGTGGTGGTGTGGTGTGTGGTGGTGGTGTGTGGTGGTGATTTTTTTGATTTTACCTCTTACAGCGGCTACTTTATTGTGCACCCCACACTCATCCTGTGAGCGGTAGCGCAAAAGGATTACAGAGTAGAGTTTACAAAGGGTCATAATAATTAACCCCCGTTGTCAGGATATTATGGCACTGAATGTTGCACAGTATTTCATTTACATTATTTGTTTAGTTCTATACATAAAGGGTAACTTATTCACAAATGCGTGAGTACAGGCGTGTGAGGCAGTATGTCTGGCCTCACACTTTGTTATTCACATTTACGTGGGAGGTATTCAAGCACATTGCGTATTTGGTTCTGTACATGAGAACTGATATAGTTACTAAGTGCAAAAAAGTGGATACAATCTTAATATGTCGGCTATTTTGCCATTAGAGATGAAGTGTTGTGCCATTTCACACACAGTGTGCTTGGACCTGTCCCTAAAAGGTTCTATCTTCACACAGTCGAGGACGTAGTGTTCAAGTGTGTGGCCATATGTATGGCCACACACTTTACATTTAGTCTTAGAACATAAGAACATAAGAAAATAAGGAGTCTCCAATAGGCCGGTTGGCCTGTGCATGGCAGCTCCTGTCGAGAGTTACTACCACTCTCCATCACCCATGAATCTATCTAGCCTCCTTTTAAAACTTTCCAGCGTTCCCGCACTTACTACAAAGTTGCTAAGCTTGTTCCACTCGTCCACCACCCTATTTGTGAACCAGTTCCTTCCTATCTCCCTCCTAAACCTAAACTTATCCAACTTAAATCCATTACTATGAGTCCTATCCTGCTCGGATATCATAAGAACTTTATCTATATCCCCTTATTGATTCCTTTCACCCACTTAAATACTTCTATCATATCTCCCCGCACTCTTCGTCTTTCTAGGGAATGTAAGTTTAGTTTCTTTAATCTATCCTGATATGGAAGGTTTCTAAGTCCCGGAATCATTTTCGTCCTTCTTCGCTGCACCGACTCCAGTGAATTGATATCCATTCTATCATAAGGGCACCAGAACAGTCTTGTTTACATCTGCTTGAGGAACATACTGCCGAAGGTACTTATATCCTAACCTTAATCTAGCGGTTACAACATCTTGTAATCTAGTGATCTTGTTACTTGCTCCATATACATGTTTCACTTGATACATCTCATCATGGTAAACTATGGATTGACTAGTGCCTGTTTGCACTTGTCTACTTGCGTCAAACTCATCAATAAGTTCTTTCCTAATTACAGTTTTAAGGGTTCTTTTTGACAGACCCAAATTGTATTCAACGGTGTCTTTGTTAGACGCGAGTTTGGCGAGGGCATCAACTCTGTCATGTTTTATGAGGCCTATGTGAGAGGGGATCCACAACAGTTTGACGTGTGATGGTGGTGGTGTGATGGTGGTGGTGTGGGGTGGTGGTGTGGAAGAAATTTTTATATCATAACCCTTCGGTGGTACGTGGTGCACCCT
>CAUDMG010003970.1:0-95000 GCA_958450375.1 Homarus gammarus
CTGTGATTGGTTCTCTCCTGACCATGATGTGCTGTGATTGGTTCTCTGCTAAACATAGTGTGCTGTGATTGGTTCTTCTTGTTGGGGTTGTTTACTTGGTTATTAACATAATGAGAATGGACCTATCAGCACATGCCATGCCCGGACACGCGTGGATTCTGCCAAATTGTTGGATGGGCACGCGTCTCTCTCTCTCTTACTCTCACACACACATACAAGAAAGCACAAGTCCACTCACACTTAAGGGCCCACTCACACTTAAAGGACCACTCACACTTAAGGGCCCACTCACGCTTAAAGGACAACTCACACTTAAGGGCCCACTCACACTTAGGGGCTTATTCACACTTAGGGGCCAACTCACTCTTGGGTCGACTAGGGGTGCCCCGGAGTTAAATTCTAGCACATTACTTAAGAGAATTTAACATTAACAACGGTGGACTGTGTTGTGTGCTGTTAATCTGCAGAATGTTAACAAACAAGACGAGTTATTTTAATTTACACAATAACACGACAATTTAAAATTATATTAATTGGAGAGAGAGAGAGAGAGAGAGAGAGAGAGAGAGAGAGAGAGAGAGAGAGGGTGTTCATTTAGCATTACTCAAGGTCAAAACAACAAAGATAATTTTAATAAGAACAGAGATGACATAAGACTTGGTTAATGGTAAGTTGCCATGGTTGCCACCCTATCATCACACGAGGCTCAGGTTCTTATGGTAGGTTGCCACCCTCTCATCACACGAGGCTCAGGTTCTTATGGTAGGTTGCCACCCTCTCATCACACGAGGCTCAGGTTCTTATGGTAGGTTGCCACCCTCTCATCACACGAGGCTCAGGTTCTTATGGTAGGTTGCCACCCTCTCATCACACGAGGCTCAGGTTCTTATGGTAGGTTGCCACCCTCTCATCACACGAGGCTCAGGTTCTTATGGTAGGTTGCCACCCTCTCATCACACGAGGCTCAGGTTCTTATGGTAGGTTGCCACCCTCTCATCACACGAGGCTCAGGTTCTTATGGTAGGTTGCCACCCTCTCATCACACGAGGCTCAGGTTCTTATGGTAGGTTGCCACCCTCTCATCACACGAGGCTCAGGTTCTTATGGTAGGTTGCCACCCTCTCATCACACGAGGCTCAGGTTCTTACGGTAGGTTGCCACCCTCTCATCACACGAGGCTCAGGTTCTTATGGTAGGTTGCCACCCTCTCATCACACGAGGCTCAGGTTCTTATGGTAGGTTGCCACCCTCTCATCACACAAGGCTCAGGTTCTTATGGTAGGTTGCCACCCTCTCATCACACGAGGATCAGGTTCTTATGGTAGGTTGCCATGGTTGCCACCCTCACCAGCATAAGTCTAAGTACAAAAAAGGCGCCATTTTGACCTCCACCTTCGAATCGTTCTCACCAATCACAGAAAACAAAAAATACCATAAATCACCTTTTTGAGAAATTGGTCATTAAAATTTTTAGTTATTTTTAAATTCATATAGAAACACTTAGGCCACATTAGGCAGCCTTTAGTAATATATTGAGAATTAAAATAAATAAAGATATATTTTTTTCGTCTTTTCAAAGTTATAAGCTTTTGGGTGTAATAGTAATGTGGAGTAAATTTTTTGTGGTATTTTCTGGTGCCGGTGGTGGTGGTGGTGGTGGTGGTGGTGGTAGGTTAGTGGTAGGTGGTATTAGTGGTAGGTGGTGGTAGGTAGTAGTGGTGGTAGTAGTGGAAGGTGGTGGTGGTAAGTGGTAGGTATGTTCACTACAACACTAGTACAAAATGTTCACTACAACACTAGCACTGAATGTTCACTACAACATTAGTACTGAATGTTCACTACAACACTAGTACTGAATGTTCACTACAACACTAGCACTGAATGTTCACTACAACACTAGTACTGAATGTTCACTACAACACGAGTACTGAATGTTCACTACAACACTAGTACTGAATGTTCACTACAACACTAGCACTGAATGTTCACTACAACACTAGTACTGAATGTTCACTACAACACTAGTACTGAATGTTCACTACAACACTAGTACTAAATGTTCACTACAACACTAGCACTGAATGTTCACTACAACACTAGTACTGAATGTTCACTACAACACGAGTACTGAATGTTCACTACAACACTAGTACTGAATGTTCACTACAACACTAGTACTGAATGTTCACTACAACACTAGTACTAAATGTTCACTACAACACTAGTACTGAATGTTCACTACAACACTAGCACTAAATGTTCACTACAACACTAGCATTGAATGTTCACTACAACACTAGTACTGAATGTTCACTACAACACTAGTACTGAATGTTCACTACAACACTAGAACTGAATGTTCACTACAACACTAGTACTGAATGTTCACTACAACACTAGCAATAAATGTTCACTACAGCACTAGTACTGAATGTTCACTACAACACTAGTACTGAATGTTCACGACAACACTAGCACTGAGTGTTCACTACAACACTAGTACTGCATGATCAGTACAACACTACAACACTAGTACTGAATGTTCACTACAACACTAGTACTGCATGTTCACTACAACACTATTACCACATATTCACTACAACACTATTACCACATATTCACTACAACACTATTACCACATATTCACTACAACACTAGTACTACATATTCAATACAACACTATTACCACATATTCACTACAACACTAGTACTACATATTCACTACAACACTATTACCACATAATCACTTCAGCATTAGTTCTACATATTCACTACAACACTATTACCACATATTCACTACATCAGTAGTTCTACATATTCACTACAACACTATTACCACATATTCACTACATCATTAGTTCTACATATTCACTACAACACTATTACTACATATTCACTACAACACTATTACCACATATTCACTACAACACTAGTACTACATATTCACTACAACACTAGTTCTACATATTCACTGCAACACTATTACTACATATTCACTACAACACTAGTTCTACATATTCACTACAACACTATTACCACATATTCACTACAACACTATTACCACATATTCACTACAACATTAGTTCTACATATTCACTACAACACTATTACCACATATTCACTACAACACTAGTACTACATATTCACTACAACACTAGTTCTACATATTCACTGCAACACTATTACCACATATTCACTACATCATTAGTTCTACATATTCACTACAACACTAGTTCTACATATTCACTACAACACTATTACCACATATTCACTACAACACTATTACCACATATTCACTACAACACTATTACCACATATTCACTACAGCATTAGTTTTACATATTCACTACAACACTAGTACCACATATTCACTACAACACTATTACCACATATTCACTACAACATTAGTTCTACATATTCACTACAACACTAGTACCACATATTCACTACAACACTAGTACTGTACTACAGGTTGTGAACTTTTTTAATGATAAAGACTTAGCCTCCACTTATACTGTCCGTGTAGCATGTACAGTATGTTGTCGAAGGTTGTTGTTCCAACCTGAATCTAATATACAGTTTAAAGTAAATAATTCAAACGCTTTTAAACCATAAAACTGTAAAGTATATAACAAATATGGTTGGTACACTCAATATACTTTTGGTGTTAAGTGTGTAACTAATCGGGTTTTGGTTGTTTTGGTTCTGCGTCCAACAAAGACAAGAGTTTGAAAAAATATAATTAGAATTGGACCTTAAAGCGTAACGGTCTCGTAACAACAATTTATTCATCAGGGGTAAGACCTTTTTGATTGGCTTTATTGGCTCACCTGATCCCGAGTCCCGGCCTGTTACTTGTGATTCCCCCTGGAGAAAAGTACCAGTCGTAGGCCAATACGTTTAATATAAGTGTGCTTTACGCGAGGTGGAGCAACTTAGGTATTTAATAAAATAAGCCAAGAGCGAATACATCCCCATCGATTCTCTTTTGCTGATGCTGTTTATTGTTGTTCTCGTTGTCTTGGGGATTCGAAAATTATATCAATTTAAATTTTTTGGGGACAGATCATCCAAGGGCGTAGATAATCTGTCTGAAGATATTCTGCCCGAGGGTAGGCTGTCTGAAGACACCTTATTAGAGGATCAACGCATAGCTTTCCTGGGGACTCGGATGAAAAATATAAAAATTGAAGAATTTAATCCAGAAATTTTGACCCCAGTCACCTTAAAATAGTACTTAGAAAACGACCCAACAGACACTTCAGTTATAAAAATGCTTCGTCTTGTGGCAAGGTTTGTCTCTTAAGCCCAAGACCGTAAAATAACGTTTAATGTGGATTGGGAGGAAAATATATATGTAGCGCATGATTAACAGGGACAAAACTTTGTTTACATCCCTGATAAATTAAATGTGTTGGGGACTTCATCGGAAAGGGTTTGCATGACAAAGGCGTTGTGGACATTAGAAAGAAAAGAGCAAAACTTTCAGGAACTACGCACCCTCATAAAGGATGGCACGAGAAAAATTAAAAAGGTTGATGAGGTGTTGACAAATGCAGTAGAAAATGCACCAAATGCCCGGGAACTCCATAAAATTCTCGACAAAGCATTGAGAAGACATAAATTAAAGACAATTTGTAAGAGGGTAAAGAAGTTCATCAGATGTAAGAAAACATCATGATGTCAACGCACGTGCAGGAGGCAGAGCTTGTAGTCTGACTTTACTGGCCGCAGTGGAAGGAGACGGTAGTAAGAACATAAGAATATAACAAAATAAGAAGTTTGCAATAGGCCGGTTGGCTTGTGCATGGCAGGTCCTGTCTAGAGTTACATCATTCTCTATCATCCATGACTCTATCTAGCCTCCTTTTAAGGCTTTCCAGCATCCCAGCACTTACTACAAAGTTGTTAAGCTTGTTCCACTCTTCTAGCACCCTATTTGTGAACCAGTTCCTTCCTATCTCCCTCCTAAACCTAAACTTATCCAACTTAAATCCGTTGCTACGAGTCCTATCCTGCTCGGATATTATAAGAACTTTATCTATATCTCCTTTATTAATCCATTTCACCCACTAAATACTTCTATCATATATCCCCGCACTCTTCGTCTTTCTAGGGAATGCAAGTTTAGTTTCTTTAATCTATATTGATAGGGAAGGTTTTAAGTCCCAGAATCATTTTCGTCATTCTTCACTGCACCGACTCCAGTTGTCATGGGTTGCGTTAGGCTTACCCACGCAACCAACTCCAAAGTTTGTTTTACCAGAGATAAGACGCCCGGCGAGGCATAACTGGGACATGTATTTATCAATTAGTGTATGTTAGCCATGCCTTTAGGGGGGTGGGCAGTGGAACAGTGTTGTACTGTTCATCGCTTCACACCCAAAAACCTCATTTTAAGTAGTATCCCCTGAGCCATGGGTTAGTTAAGACGTCGTCTCTATCCTCTCCCTCCTGAAAGGGGGCGGGACACCACACCACACAGAGTCCTCCACCGCCCCTCCGTCCTGTGAACCGTCGTCGACACGAGACTAAGTGTGTTAACCTAGGTTGTTATCCCCGTGGAAATATCACGTGTGGATGCCTGGTTGCGACAAGAGCAATCCAGGCTGGCCTATGAAACCTACAGTAAATGGTTAATTAATTCACGCTTACAGATTTCTCCTGCACGACACCCGTCTACTGTGACCGTGATCGACACGAGACTAAGCGTGTTAACCTAGGTTGTTATCCCCGTGGAAATATCACGTGTGGAAGCCTGGTTGCGACAAAAGCAATCCAGGCTGGTCTATTGCGCCTAAATGGTTAATTCAAGTCACGCTTACAGAGTTCTCCTGCACGACACCATGTGTGGTAACCCAAGAGTACTTTTTGTTGCTGTGGCCCGTGGAAAGAAGTCCTTGTGCGGAAGCCTGGTTGCAACAAAAGCAATCCAGGCTGGCAGTAAATGTATCACTTGAAGAATTAAGGCTCTGTTAAGTTTTACCCATAGTAGAGTAATCACATGTGTCCCCAAGTTAAAATTCTCTTTTAGAAGATTAATTTTATTACAGCGTGAACGTGAGTGAATCATATAGCCATGCAAATTGTAAATCATTGTATGGAAGCTTGACAAATAAATGTAAGTGCAATTATCTGCCGTATCTGTGATCCTACCTTATTATTACTAAAGGTAATGACTGATTGGTTATGACAAAGTATAACCAGTAACTTAGATGGATGTTGAAAATTAAATGAATTCATTAAAACACCATTTATCAAGTATAAATCATGGAATGTCGAGTGGTGGAGTGAACTTCTACGTAGATACGCCATAATTTCCTGTAAGTAATCAGTGTGAAGGTATCGGACTCTACGGTAAGAAATAAGAAATACGACATATTATTATCTTTATATAATATAATCCACTCCTACTACTACCGATTCATACCAAAACCATGACACCAGTGAATTGATATCCATTCTATATTATCATGGAAGTGAACAGCATAATCGAGGTGCGGCCTGACTAGAGCAAGATTTAATTGCAATATGACCCCTGCACTCGTATTACTTACACTTCTGGATATAAAACCTAATACTCTGTTTGCCTTATTTCAAACATAAACGCACTGTTTCCTAGGCCGAAGGTCCGGGCTCACGAGTACCCCTAAGTCTCTTTCACAAGTCCACTTATCTAGTTTGATGTTGTTAAGGCTGTAAACATTGACAGTATTTGTTCTTCCAATATTAAGCATGCTGCACTTGCTGGTGTTGAATATCATTTGCCATTTTTCTGACTACTCCTGCAGTTTATTTAAATCCTCCTGTAGTGCATTTGCATCCTGCTCTGAATTAATCTGCCGCCCTATTTTGGTGTCATCCGCAAACTTGCTTATGTCACTGCTGATCGCGGTATCTAGATCGTTTATGTACTGTAGATTATGAACAAGAATGGGGAGCCCCACTAGTTACACAGCCCCACTCATATTCAACACCATATACGCTGACCCTCTGTGTTCTATCGGTGAGTCATGATATTTTTCCAAATTCAAACTTTCCCCTCGATACCATGAGCTTTAACTTTTCTCAGAAGCCTCTGATGCGGTACTCTGTCAAATGCTTTGCTAAAGTCTAAGTAGATAACATCATAATTTTCGTCATTATCTACTACCTCATAGACTTCCCTAAAAAACGTCAGCAGATTTGTTTCGACAAGATTTTCCATTTGTAAATTCATGTTGAGAGTCGTAGATTAATTTGTTTTTCTCTAAATGCAACGGATACTATTTGCTATAATTGGTTCAAGAAATTTTCCCACTACTGACGTCAAACTGATCGGCCGGTAATTTGACGCTGATGCTCTTTCTCCCTTTTTAAATATGGGTACTACAATTGCCTGTCTCCACAAGTCGGGCTCAACTCTTTCAAAACTCGTGGGCAAATTTCATCCGGCCCTGGGGATTTTGTCTTCTTTAATATATTTATCTTCTTAAGAACATCCCCTTTTCTGAAAGTGACATCCTTTAGTTTTTCTTCTTCATTTCCCCTAAATATCAGTTCCACCTCGGGCGTTTCCTCATGAATTTCTACTGTGAAAACTGATAAAAAGTAGCTGTTTAATGCTTTGCTTATTTCCTCACTATCATCGACCACTTCCCCTCTCTCTCTGACGTTAAAGGTCCCACTTTGTCCTTGACCTTTGTCCTATATACCTGGAAAAATCCCTTGGGATTCGCCTGGTAAGGAAGGACTCGTATATTATTCCGGGTATTAGAAGACATTCTTACCGTATATCCTGATTTTCTCATCCCATAACACATTAGCTTTCAGTTAGCCACTTGAACTTGTCAATAATTTTTATTATAATTATTAATTATCTTTTCTCTCTGTATTATTATATATACTCGTATTATTTTTCTGCCTGTATCAGTCTAAAAGCAATTAAGTAATCATAGACATATGGGCTAGCTATTTACGGGGGGGGGGGCAGAAGGAATACAAGAATAAAATAAAATAGTCAAAGAAAACAATAAATTTGTTACTGATTATGAATCTCACCATTCTCTCTCTCCCCAAGCTATTACAGTAAAGAAGTGAATTCATGTATATGTGTGTAGAGGTTTTCAGTTTATCATTATGGCCACTTGATATATTACACATAACTAGACTATACAACAGTTTCAAGCAACAAATAAGTACTTGTCTCTCCACTTCTGCTTTCCTAGCTGAACATTAGAATTTAGGGAATTTAAATATAAACCTGCCAACGGCTATCATGTATTGCCCTTCCTCGTTTTACACTCTACATATTTGCTGCATGTACAATAAAATACACTTTTTGTTCTCTGTTCTTCATCCTTTGGAAACCAATGAAAAACCAACTATGATCATGTAGTCTGTATCTAGAAAGGGAACATTTATCAGGCATTGTCACAGACCCTCACACCACGACGGCCAGCTGGTAACTGAGGTCCCTCCCCAGGCCACCCCCTCCCGGGACCGTAGACCAGACGACGTCATGCACAGCGAAGTATGAAGTTTCGAATCGAAGTAGGTGGACTTGGCACAAACCTACACACCCACAGTTTATTTCTGTCATTTTAGCTTCCAATAATTAAAGCTACATCACACAATAGTTTATTTCTGTCATTTTAGCTTCCAATAACTAAAGCTACATCACACAATAGTTTATTTCTGACATTTTAGCTTCCAATAACTAAAGCTACATCACACAACAGTTTATTTCTAACATTTTAGCTTCCAATAACTAAAGCTACATCACACAACAGTTTATTTCTAACATTTAAGCTTCCAATAACTAAAGCTACATAACACAGCTCCTATAGTCCATTTGTATTCCAAGTGGGATATAAACAAAGATGGCCGACCTGACCCCGGATGTTACCTAGAATGTATTGTGCTAAACAGACGATGACGTGGGGTTGAGAGAAGCCTACTACTATCACTACTACAGATACAAGTCCAGCCTACAGGTAGAGATACAAGTCCAGCCTACAGGTAGAGATAAAAGTCCAGCCTACAGATACAAGTCCAGCCTACAGGTACAGATACAAGTCCAGCCTACAGGTACAGATACAAGTCCAGCCTACAGATACAAGTCCAGCCTACAGATACAAGTCCAGCCTACAGATACAAGACAAGGCTACAGGTACAGATACAAGTCCAGCCTACAGGTACAGATACAAGTCCAGCCTACAGATACAAGTCCAGCCTACAGATACAAGACCAGGCTACAGGTACAGATACAAGTCCAGCCTACAGGTACAGATACAAGTCCAGGCTACAGGCACAGATACAAGTCCAGGCTACAGGTACAGATACAAGTCCAGCCTACAGGTACAGATACAAGTCCAGCCTACAGGTACAGATACAAGTCCAGCCTACAGATACAGATACAAGTCCGGCCTACAGGTACAGATACAAGTCCAGCCTACAGGTACAGATACAAGTCCGGCCTACATGTACAGATACAAGTCCAGGCTACAGGTACAGATACAAGTCCAGCCTACAGGTACAGATACAAGTCCGGCCTACAGGTACAGATACAAGTCCGGCCTACAGGTACAGATACAAGTCCAGCCTACAGGTACAGATACAAGTCCGGCCTACAGGTACAGATACAAGTCCGGCCTACAGGTACAGATACAAGTCCAGCCTACAGGTACAGATACAAGTCCGGCCTACAGGTACAGATACAAGTCCGGCCTACAGGTACAGATACAAGTCCGGCCTACAGGTACAGATACAAGTCCGGCCTACAGGTACAGATACAAGTCCAGCCTACAGGTACAGATACAAGTCCAGGCTACAGGTACAGATACAAGTCCGGCCTACAGTTACAGATACAAGTCCAGCCTACAGATACAAGTCCAGCCTACAGATACAAGTCCGGCCTACAGATACAAGTCCGGCCTACAGGTACAGATACAAGTCCGGCCTACAGGTACAGATACAAGTCCAGCCTACAGGTACAGATACAAGTCCGGCCTACAGGTACAGATACAAGTCCGGCCTACAGGTACAGATACAAGTCCGGCCTACAGGTACAGATACAAGTCCGGCCTACAGGTACAGATATAAGTCCAGGCTACAGGTACAGATACAAGTCCGGCCTACAGGTACAGATACAAGTCCGGCCTACAGGTACAGATACAAGTCCAGGCTACAGGTACAGATACAAGTCCGGCCTACAGGTACAGATAAAAGTCCAGCCTACAGGTACAGATACAAGTCCAGCCTACAGGTACAGATACAAGTCCAGCCTACAGGTACAGATACAAGTCCAGGCTACAGGTACAGATACAAGTCCAGGCTACAGGTACAGATACAAGTCCAGCCTACAGGTACAGATACAAGTCCGGCCTACAGGTACAGATACAAGTCCAGCCTACAGGTACAGATACAAGTCCGGCCTACAGGTACAGATACAAGTCCAGCCTACAGATACAGATACAAGTCCGGCCTACAGGTACAGATACAAGTCCAGCCTACAGATACAAATACAAGTCCAGCCTACAGATACAGATACAAGTCCGGCCTACAGGTACAGATACAAGTCCGGCCTACAGATACAGTAACAACCACACAAAATAGAGCGAGAGTCTTCATCAATCATAGTAAGATGCCCCTCCCACCCCCCTCTCCCTCACCATATATGAGGCCACTGAGAGTCAGCTTCTCCCTCACACTCCTCCCTCTCTCTCTCCACCAACCCCCAGAACTACTAAGACCCCCCCCCCCCCCCCATGAGCTCCTCTCAGTCCCAGACCTCCGTAAAATATCACGGTGTGAAGGTGTGGAACAACTTGCCCCCACCCATCCCAGCAAAGACTACGCTCCCTTCCTTTAAATCATCTCTTAAAAATATATATTGTCTAAATATTAATATTGTTGTAATACCTACTTTATATTCCTACTTTTACTGAACCATCAAAACCCTTATATCATATATTGTCATGTTGATAGATAAATTATAACCGCAATAAATATATTTGCCAACTAGACATAATACTGACAGCTCTGTCCTCTTGTTCCACCTTAATACAGCCCATGTTGTACTGCTTCTCTCACTTATCTTATTAATGTATATCAACTTCACTATAAAGTATGTATATACGTATAATATAATATAAATAAATAAATATTGAAGTGATAACCGTGGTAACAATATGAGATGTTCTTATGACCACCATGCTATTGGACTATTCCAGATGATACTAAATGTTACATAATACTTCCTTGAGATAAATGTATAGTATATATCAGGTGCAGCTCAGGTTCTCAACTGGCTCAGCCATGTTAATATTGTTATTATTACCCACTCGGTATCTGTGTTTTGTGGCTAAATAAACTGTTTAATATTAGTATCAATATCTAATAGCTTTTCCCTCACACCCTCCCTGCCTCCCTCCCTCCCTGTCTCTTCCTATACGTGGCCACACACACCTGACAGCCAGCTTCTCCCTCATACTCCCCATCCCAACCACCTCCCTCTCCACCCCCTCCATCACCTCATCCTACCTCGCTCCCTTTACCCTGTCTCCCTCCCTCCCTCTTCCTCTTCCTTACCGTTTTTGTTGCCCCACGCACACACACAATTTGCTAGCCCACACTGATTAGTCTTCAATTAGAATATGACTCCAATGTATGTGATCCACTGACCCATATATGCTGCTGGTGAATGTGATGTATTTCCTTCTTTGTGTACGAACCTCTGTCCTGCGTGGCAGTGAACAGTGACATTACCCACATGAATCTGACCTATATATAGTGTCAATGAATATGATGCATTCTTTGTGTACGAACCTCTGTCCTGTATGGCAGTGAAAAGTGACATTACCCACATGAATCTGACCGACGTATATGTATGTATGTGTGCGTGTGTGCATGTATATGTACGTGTACATGTATATGTGTATGTATATACGTATATGTATGTATATGTGTGTGTGTGTGTGTTTACATATATGTATATGTACTGTCAATGAATATGATGCAACTCTTTGTGTACGAACCTCTGTCCTGCATGGCAGTGAACAGTGACATTATCCATATGAATCTGACCTCTATACATTTATAGTTGTTAATGAATATGATGTATTTCTTTGTGTGTGAACCTCTGTCCTGCGTGACAGTGAGAAGTGATACCACCCTCAGTGTCAAGACATGACTGAATTACTCAGAATAGGCAAACTGTACTACAAGCTCTGCCAATAAATTTGTTAAACTTAAAAAACACACAACGTGAGTCACTATTTCTCCGTCTCAGACACAGCCAAACCTAACTTAATGCTAACTTGAGCTTAATCTTACTTCGAACCGAACTGAACAGAACCGAACCGAACCTAACCGAACCAAACCAAACCAAACCAAACAAAACCTAACCAAACCAAACCAAACCAAACCAAACTCAACCCAACCCAACCAAACCTAACCAAACCAATCCAAACCAATCCAAACCAAACCTAACCAAACCTAACCTAACCAAACCTAAAAAACCAAACACAACCCAACCTAACCAACCCAACCCAACCCAACCAAACCAAACCAAACCCAACCCACTCCAACCCAACCAAAACCTAACCAAACCTAACCAAACCCAACCCAAACCAAACCAAACACAACCCAACCTAACCAAACCCAACCTAACCAAACCCAACCTAACCAAACACAACCCAACCTAACCAAACCCAAACCTAACCAAACCTAACCAAACCCAAACCTAACCAAACCCAACCAAACCCACCCAACCAAACCTAACCAAACCCAACCAAACCCACCCAACCAAACCTAACCAAACCCAACCAAACCTAGCCACAATTATAGACTACTGTTTGAGGTGGCCCGGTTTAGTCTACCTCAAACACCCAACCTCACTTCTACCTCTCTCCTACTCTACCCCCTCTTCCACCTCCCTCTAACCGAACCCCCTCCACCAACCTCACCCCTACCCCAAGCCCGACACACCCCATCCCCCTTCCATCCTATCACCCCCTTCCTCTCACACCCCCCATCCTTCCCCTCCCCCCCTCCCCTCCCCTCCCCCCTTCACTTTGTTGATGTTGTTGACGGTGATGGGTTAGGCCCGTCACCCCCATGATGGACCACCACACGGGAATGGCCAACTAACGCGGTGCTTGGGCCAACTAACGCGGTGCTTGGGCCAACTAACGCGGTGCTTGGGCCAACTAACGCGGTGCTTGGGCCAACTAACGCGGTGCTTGGGCCAACTAACGCGGTGCTTGGGTCAACTAACGCGGTGCTTGGGCCAACTAACACGGTGCTTGGGCCAACTAACGCGGTGCTTGGGCCAACTAACGCGGTGCTTGGGTCAACTAACGCGGTGCTTGGGCCAACTAACACGGTGCTTGGGCCAACTAACGCGGTGCTTGGGCCATGTAGTGATGGGACAAAACGGGGAGAGGAAAAATCTTTGGAAAATCCACACGTATGAGGGCATGTTGTGTGGGGATTGGTTCTCTGGTACTCATGGTGTGCTGTGATTGGTTCTCTCCTGACCATGATGTGCTGTTATTGGTTCTCTGCTAATCATGGTGTGCTGTGATTGGTTCTTCTTGTTGGGGTTGTTTACTTGGTTATTAACATAATGAGAATGGACCTATCAGCACATGCCATGCCCGGATACGCGTGGATTCTGCCAAATTGTTGGATGGGCACGCGTGTCTCTCTCTCTCTCTCTCTCTCTCTCTCTCTCTCTCTCTCTCTCTCTCTCTCTCACACACACACATACAAGAAAGCACAAGTCCACTCACACTTAAGGGCCCACTCACACTTAAAGGACCACTCACACTTAAGGGCCCACTCACGCTTAAAGGACCACTCACACTTAAGGGCCCACTCACACTTAGGGGCTTATTCACACTTAGGGGCCAACTCACTCTTGGGTCGACTAGGGGTGCCCCGGAGTTAAATTCTAGCACATTACTTAAGAGAATTTAACATTAACAACGGTGGACTGTGTTGTGTGCTGTTAATCTGCAGAATGTTAACAAACAAGACGAGTTATTTTAATTTACACAATAACACGACAATTTAAAATTATATTAATTGGAGAGAGAGAGAGAGAGAGAGAGAGAGAGAGAGAGGGGGGGGGGGTGTTCATTTAGCATTACTCAAGGTCAAAACAACAAAGATAATTTTAATAAGAACAGAGATGACATAAGACTTGGTTAATGGTAAGTTGCCATGGTTGCCACCCTATCATCACACGAGGCTCAGGTTCTTATGGTAGGTTGCCACCCTCTCATCACACGAGGCTCAGGTTCTTATGGTAGGTTGCCACCCTCTCATCACACGAGGCTCAGGTTCTTATGGTAGGTTGCCACCCTCTCATCACACGAGGCTCAGGTTCTTATGGTAGGTTGCCACCCTCTCATCACACGAGGCTCAGGTTCTTATGGTAGGTTGCCACCCTCTCATCACACGAGGCTCAGGTTCTTATGGTAGGTTGCCACCCTCTCATCACACGAGGCTCAGGTTCTTATGGTAGGTTGCCACCCTCTCATCACACGAGGCTCAGGTTCTTATGGTAGGTTGCCACCCTCTCATCACACGAGGCTCAGGTTCTTATGGTAGGTTGCCACCCTCTCATCACACGAGGCTCAGGTTCTTATGGTAGGTTGCCACCCTCTCATCACACGAGGCTCAGGTTCTTATGGTAGGTTGCCACCCTCTCATCACACGAGGCTCAGGTTCTTATGGTAGGTTGCCACCCTCTCATCACACGAGGCTCAGGTTCTTATGGTAGGTTGCCACCCTCTCATCACACGAGGCTCAGGTTCTTATGGTAGGTTGCCACCCTCTCATCACACGAGGCTCAGGTTCTTATGGTAGGTTGCCACCCTCTCATCACACGAGGCTCAGGTTCTTACGGTAGGTTGCCACCCTCTCATCACACGAGGCTCAGGTTCTTACGGTAGGTTGCCACCCTCTCATCACACGAGGCTCAGGTTCTTACGGTAGGTTGCCACCCTCTCATCACACGAGGCTCAGGTTCTTACGGTAGGTTGCCACCCTCTCATCACACGAGGCTCAGGTTCTTATGGTAGGTTGCCACCCTCTCATCACACGAGGCTCAGGTTCTTATGGTAGGTTGCCACCCTCTCATCACACGAGGATCAGGTTCTTATGGTAGGTTGCCATGGTTGCCACCCTCACCAGCATAAGTCTAAGTACAAAAAAGACGCCATTTTGACCTCCACCTTCGAATCGTTCTCACCAATCACAGAAAACAAAAAATACCATAAATCACCTTTTTGAGAAATTGGTCATTAAAATTTTTAGTTATTTTTAAATTCATATAGAAACACTTAGGCCACATTAGGCAGCCTTTAGTAATATATTGAGAATTAAAATAAATAAAGATATATTTTTTTCGTCTTTTCAAAGTTAAAAGCTTTTGGGTGTAATAGTAATGTGGAGTAAATTTTTTGTGGTATTTTCTGGTGCCGGTGGTGGTGGTGGTGGTGGTGGTGGTAGGTTAGTGGTAGGTGGTATTAGTGGTAGGTGGTGGTAGGTAGTAGTGGTGGTAGTAGTGGAAGGTGGTGGTGGTAAGTGGTAGGTATGTTCACTACAACACTAGTACAAAATGTTCACTACAACACTAGCACTGAATGTTCACTACAACATTAGTACTGAATGTTCACTACAACACTAGTACTGAATGTTCACTACAACACTAGCACTGAATGTTCACTACAACACTAGTACTGAATGTTCACTACAACACGAGTACTGAATGTTCACTACAACACTAGTACTGAATGTTCACTACAACACTAGCACTGAATGTTCACTACAACACTAGTACTGAATGTTCACTACAACACTAGTACTGAATGTTCACTACAACACTAGTACTAAATGTTCACTACAACACTAGCACTGAATGTTCACTACAACACTAGTACTGAATGTTCACTACAACACGAGTACTGAATGTTCACTACAACACTAGTACTGAATGTTCACTACAACACTAGTACTGAATGTTCACTACAACACAAGTACTAAATGTTCACTACAACACAAGTACTGAATGTTCACTACAACACTAGCACTAAATGTTCACTACAACACTAGCATTGAATGTTCACTACAACACTAGTACTGAATGTTCACTACAACACTAGTACTGAATGTTCACTACAACACTAGAACTGAATGTTCACTACAACACTAGTACTGAATGTTCACTACAACACTAGCAATAAATGTTCACTACAGCACTAGTACTGAATGTTCACTACAACACTAGTACTGAATGTTCACGACAACACTAGCACTGAGTGTTCACTACAACACTAGTACTGCATGATCAGTACAACACTACAACACTAGTACTGAATGTTCACTACAACACTAGTACTGCATGTTCACTACAACACTATTACCACATATTCACTACAACACTATTACCACATATTCACTACAACACTATTACCACATATTCACTACAACACTAGTACTACATATTCAATACAACACTATTACCACATATTCACTACAACACTAGTACTACATATTCACTACAACACTATTACCACATAATCACTTCAGCATTAGTTCTACATATTCACTACAACACTATTACCACATATTCACTACATCAGTAGTTCTACATATTCACTACAACACTATTACCACATATTCACTACATCATTAGTTCTACATATTCACTACAACACTATTACCACATATTCACTACATCATTAGTTCTACATATTCACTACAACACTATTACTACATATTCACTACAACACTATTACCACATATTCACTACAACACTAGTACTACATATTCACTACAACACTAGTTCTACATATTCACTGCAACACTATTACTACATATTCACTACAACACTAGTTCTACATATTCACTACAACACTATTACCACATATTCACTACAACACTATTACCACATATTCACTACAACATTAGTTCTACATATTCACTACAACACTATTACCACATATTCACTACAACACTAGTACTACATATTCACTACAACACTAGTTCTACATATTCACTGCAACACTATTACCACATATTCACTACATCATTAGTTCTACATATTCACTACAACACTAGTTCTACATATTCACTACAACACTATTACCACATATTCACTACAACACTATTACCACATATTCACTACAACACTATTACCACATATTCACTACAGCATTAGTTTTACATATTCACTACAACACTAGTACCACATATTCACTACAACACTATTACCACATATTCACTACAACATTAGTTCTACATATTCACTACAACACTAGTACCACATATTCACTACAACACTAGTACCACATATTCACTACAACACTATTACCACATATTCACTACAGCATTAGTTCAACATATTCACTACAACACTAGTACCACATATTCACTACAACACTAGAACTGTACTACAGGTTGTGAACTTTTTTAATGATAAAGACTTAGCCTCCACTTATACTGTCCGTGTAGCATGTACAGTATGTTGTCGAAGGTTGTTGTTCCAACCTGAATCTAATATACAGTTTAAAGTAAATAATTCAAACGCTTTTAAACCATAAAACTGTAAAGTATAACAAATATGGTTGGTACACTCAATATACTTTTGGTGTTAAGTGTGTAACTAATCGGGTTTTGGTTGTTTTGGTTCTGCGTCCAACAAACACAAGAGTATGAAAAAATAAAATTAGAATTGGACCTTAAAGCGTAACGGTCTCGTAACAACAATTTATTCATCTGGGGTAAGACCTTTTTGTATAGCTTTATTGGCTCACCTGATCCCGAGTCCCGGCCTGTTACTTGTGATTCCCCCTGGAGAAAAGTACCAGTCGTAGGCCAATACGTTTAATATAAGTGTGCTTTACGCGAGGTGGAGCAACTTAGGTATTTAATAAAATAAGCCAAGAGCGAATACATCCCCATCGATTCTCTTTTGCTGATGCTGTTTATTGTTGTTCTCGTTGTCTTGGGGATTCGAAAATTATATCAATTTAAATTTTTTGGGGACAGATCATCCAAGGGCGTAGATAATCTGTCTGAAGATATTCTGCCCGAGGGTAGGCTGTCTGAAGACACCTTATTAGAGGATCAACGCATAGCTTTCCTGGGGACTCGGATGAAAAATATAAAAATTGAAGAATTTAATCCAGAAATTTTGACCCCAGTCACCTTAAAATAGTACTTAGAAAACGACCCAACAGACACTTCAGTTATAAAAATGCTTCGTCTTGTGGCAAGGTTTGTCTCTTAAGCCCAAGACCGTAAAATAACGTTTAATGTGGATTGGGAGGAAAATATATATGTAGCGCATGATTAACAGGGACAAAACTTTGTTTACATCCCTGATAAATTAAATGTGTTGGGGACTTCATCGGAAAGGGTTTGCATGACAAAGGCGTTGTGGACATTAGAAAGAAAAGAGCAAAACTTTCAGGAACTACGCACCCTCATAAAGGATGGCACGAGAAAAATTAAAAAGGTTGATGAGGTGTTGACAAATGCAGTAGAAAATGCACCAAATGCCCGGGAACTCCATAAAATTCTCGACAAAGCATTGAGAAGACATAAATTAAAGACAATTTGTAAGAGGGTAAAGAAGTTCATCAGATGTAAGAAAACATCATGATGTCAACGCACGTGCAGGAGGCAGAGCTTGTAGTCTGACTTTACTGGCCGCAGTGGAAGGAGACGGTAGTAAGAACATAAGAATATAACAAAATAAGAAGTTTGCAATAGGCCGGTTGGCTTGTGCATGGCAGGTCCTGTCTAGAGTTACATCATTCTCTATCATCCATGACTCTATCTAGCCTCCTTTTAAGGCTTTCCAGCATCCCAGCACTTACTACAAAGTTGTTAAGCTTGTTCCACTCTTCTAGCACCCTATTTGTGAACCAGTTCCTTCCTATCTCCCTCCTAAACCTAAACTTATCCAACTTAAATCCGTTGCTACGAGTCCTATCCTGCTCGGATATTATAAGAACTTTATCTATATCTCCTTTATTAATCCATTTCACCCACTAAATACTTCTATCATATATCCCCGCACTCTTCGTCTTTCTAGGGAATGCAAGTTTAGTTTCTTTAATCTATATTGATAGGGAAGGTTTTAAGTCCCAGAATCATTTTCGTCATTCTTCACTGCACCGACTCCAGTTGTCATGGGTTGCGTTAGGCTTACCCACGCAACCAACTCCAAAGTTTGTTTTACCAGAGATAAGACGCCCGGCGAGGCATAACTGGGACATGTATTTATCAATTAGTGTATGTTAGCCATGCCTTTAGGGGGGTGGGCAGTGGAACAGTGTTGTACTGTTCATCGCTTCACACCCAAAAACCTCATTTTAAGTAGTATCCCCTGAGCCATGGGTTAGTTAAGACGTCGTCTCTATCCTCTCCCTCCTGAAAGGGGGCGGGACACCACACCACACAGAGTCCTCCACCGCCCCTCCGTCCTGTGAACCGTCGTCGACACGAGACTAAGTGTGTTAACCTAGGTTGTTATCCCCGTGGAAATATCACGTGTGGATGCCTGGTTGCGACAAGAGCAATCCAGGCTGGCCTATGAAACCTACAGTAAATGGTTAATTAATTCACGCTTACAGATTTCTCCTGCACGACACCCGTCTACTGTGACCGTGATCGACACGAGACTAAGCGTGTTAACCTAGGTTGTTATCCCCGTGGAAATATCACGTGTGGAAGCCTGGTTGCGACAAAAGCAATCCAGGCTGGTCTATTGCGCCTAAATGGTTAATTCAAGTCACGCTTACAGAGTTCTCCTGCACGACACCATGTGTGGTAACCCAAGAGTACTTTTTGTTGCTGTGGCCCGTGGAAAGAAGTCCTTGTGCGGAAGCCTGGTTGCAACAAAAGCAATCCAGGCTGGCAGTAAATGTATCACTTGAAGAATTAAGGCTCTGTTAAGTTTTACCCATAGTAGAGTAATCACATGTGTCCCCAAGTTAAAATTCTCTTTTAGAAGATTAATTTTATTACAGCGTGAACGTGAGTGAATCATATAGCCATGCAAATTGTAAATCATTGTATGGAAGCTTGACAAATAAATGTAAGTGCAATTATCTGCCGTATCTGTGATCCTACCTTATTATTACTAAAGGTAATGACTGATTGGTTATGACAAAGTATAACCAGTAACTTAGATGGATGTTGAAAATTAAATGAATTCATTAAAACACCATTTATCAAGTATAAATCATGGAATGTCGAGTGGTGGAGTGAACTTCTACGTAGATACGCCATAATTTCCTGTAAGTAATCAGTGTGAAGGTATCGGACTGTACGGTAAGAAATAAGAAATACGACATATTATTATCTTTATATAATATAATCCACTCCTACTACTACCGATTCATACCAAAACCATGACACCAGTGAATTGATATCCATTCTATATTATCATGGAAGTGAACAGCATAATCGAGGTGCGGCCTGACTAGAGCAAGATTTAATTGCAATATGACCCCTGCACTCGTATTACTTACACTTCTGGATATAAAACCTAATACTCTGTTTGCCTTATTTCAAACATAAACGCACTGTTTCCTAGGCCGAAGGTCCGGGCTCACGAGTACCCCTAAGTCTCTTTCACAAGTCCACTTATCTAGTTTGATGTTGTTAAGGCTGTAAACATTGACAGTATTTGTTCTTCCAATATTAAGCATGCTGCACTTGCTGGTGTTGAATATCATTTGCCATTTTTCTGACTACTCCTGCAGTTTATTTAAATCCTCCTGTAGTGCATTTGCATCCTGCTCTGAATTAATCTGCCGCCCTATTTTGGTGTCATCCGCAAACTTGCTTATGTCACTGCTGATCGCGGTATCTAGATCGTTTATGTACTGTAGATTATGAACAAGAATGGGGAGCCCCACTAGTTACACAGCCCCACTCATATTCAACACCATATACGCTGACCCTCTGTGTTCTATCGGTGAGTCATGATATTTTTCCAAATTCAAACTTTCCCCTCGATACCATGAGCTTTAACTTTTCTCAGAAGCCTCTGATGCGGTACTCTGTCAAATGCTTTGCTAAAGTCTAAGTAGATAACATCATAATTTTCGTCATTATCTACTACCTCATAGACTTCCCTAAAAAAACGTCAGCAGATTTGTTTCGACAAGATTTTCCATTTGTAAATTCATGTTGAGAGTCGTAGATTAATTTGTTTTTCTCTAAATGCAACGGATACTATTTGCTATAATTGGTTCAAGAAATTTTCCCACTACTGACGTCAAACTGATCGGCCGGTAATTTGACGCTGATGCTCTTTCTCCCTTTTTAAATATGGGTACTACAATTGCCTGTCTCCACAAGTCGGGCTCAACTCTTTCAAAACTCGTGGGCAAATTTCATCCGGCCCTGGGGATTTTGTCTTCTTTAATATATTTATCTTCTTAAGAACATCCCCTTTTCTGAAAGTGACATCCTTTAGTTTTTCTTCTTCATTTCCCCTAAATATCAGTTCCACCTCGGGCGTTTCCTCATGAATTTCTACTGTGAAAACTGATAAAAAGTAGCTGTTTAATGCTTTGCTTATTTCCTCACTATCATCGACCACTTCCCCTCTCTCTCTGACGTTAAAGGTCCCACTTTGTCCTTGACCTTTGTCCTATATACATGGAAAAATCCCTTGGGATTCGCCTGGTAAGGAAGGACTCGTATATTATTCCGGGTATTAGAAGACATTCTTACCGTATATCCTGATTTTCTCATCCCATAACACATTAGCTTTCAGTTAGCCACTTGAACTTGTCAATAATTTTTATTATAATTATTAATTATCTTTTCTCTCTCTATTATTATTTATACTCGTATTATTTTTCTGCCTGTATCAGTCTAAAAGCAATTAAGTAATCATAGACATATGGGCTAGCTATTTACGGGGGGGGGGGGGGCAGAAGGAATACAAGAATAAAATAAAATAGTCAAAGAAAACAATAAATTTGTTACTGATTATGAATCTCACCATTCTCTCTCTCCCCAAGCTATTACAGTAAAGAAGTGAATTCATGTATATGTGTGTAGAGGTTTTCAGTTTATCATTATGGCCACTTGATATATTACACATAACTAGACTATACAACAGTTTCAAGCAACAAATAAGTACTTGTCTCTCCACTTCTGCTTTCCTAGCTGAACATTAGAATTTAGGGAATTTAAATATAAACCTGCCAACGGCTATCATGTATTGCCCTTCCTCGTTTTACACTCTACATATTTGCTGCATGTACAATAAAATACACTTTTTGTTCTCTGTTCTTCATCCTTTGGAAACCAATGAAAAACCAACTATCATCATGTAGAGTCTGTATCTAGAAAGGGAACATTTATCAGGCATTGTCACAGACCCTCACACCACGACGGCCAGCTGGTAACTGAGGTCCCTCCCCAGGCCATCCCTCCCCGGACCGTAGACCAGACGACGTCATGCACAGCGAAGTATGAAGTTTCGAATCGAAGTAGGTGGACTTGGCACAAACCTACACACCCACAGTTTATTTCTGTCATTTTAGCTTCCAATAACTAAAGCTACATCACACAATAGTTTATTTCTGTCATTCTAGCTTCCAATAACTAAAGCTATATCACACAATAGTTTATTTCTGACATTTTAGCTTCCAATAACTAAAGCTACATCACACAACAGTTTATTTCTAACATTTTAGCTTCCAATAACTAAAGCTACATCACACAACAGTTTATTTCTAACATTTTAGCTTCCAATAACTAAAGCTACATCACACAACAGTTTATTTCTAACATTTTAGCTTCCAATAACTAAAGCTACATAACACAGCTCCTATAGTCCATTTGTATTCCAAGTGGGATATAAACAAAGATGGCCGACCTGACCCCGGATGTTACCTAGAATGTATTGTGCTAAACAGACGATGACGTGGGGTTGAGAGATGCCTACTACTATCACTACTACCTTCACCATACATCTCACCATAATCCTCACGACTCTCCTCACCATACCAGACTCCTCAAAACACTCACCGCACTCATTACACACTTCACCACATCTTTCAACCCACACTCCTCATCATAAACCTCACCACACACCACAGTTCTCATACACATCACACTCTTCACCACAAACTAACCACACACTTCATCACACATTCACCACACACACTTCATCACACACTCGGGACACTCCTCATCACACACTCCCCCAGCGGTCCTTATACAGAATTAATTAATGAATTAGCCGGCGGTCCATGACCAGGCGTCAGATGTAAAGCTGGGACTGTGAGTCTGGTGCCTTGTGAGTCACCAGGTGAACCAGCAGTGCCTTGTGAGTCACCAGGTGGATCAGCAGTGCCTTGTGAGTCACCAGGTGGACCAACAGTGTTTTGCGAGTCACAAGGTAGATCAGCAGTGCCTTGTGAGTCACCAGGTAGATCAGCAGTGCCTTGTGAGTCACCAGATGGACCAGCAGTGCTTTGTGAGTCACCAGGTGGACCAGCAGTACCTTGTGAGTCACCAGGTGGACCAGCAGTACCTTGTGAGTCACCAGGTGGACCAGCAGTGCCTTGTGAGTCACCAGGTGGACCAGCAGTGCCTTGTGAGTCACCAGGTGGACCAGCAGTGCCTTGTGAGTCACCAGGTGGACCAGCAGTGCCTTGTGAGTCACCAGGTGGATCAGCAGTGCCTTGTGAGTCACCAGGTAGATCAGCAGTGCCTTGTGAGTCACCAGATGGACCAGCAGTGCCTTGTGAATCACCAGATGGACCAGCAGTGCCTTGTGAGTCACCAGGTGGATCAGCAGTGCCTTGTGAGTCACCAGGTAGATCAGCAGTGCCTTGTGAGTCACCAGATGGACCAGCAGTGCCTTGTGGTGAAGAAGAAGAAGAAATAATAAAGTTCGCTACAAAGGCGTCAACACACATACCACAAGATCTCAAGTTACAGGAGATTACAAGAGAAATCTAACTCGTAAACATTACAAGCGTCACGACACATGTTAGGAGACTTGTCATCCCCTGGGAGAGTGAGGCTGGAGGCGAGGGTTAAATACTGCCACTAAAACACGTCACTGAGAGAATGTAAACAACCTCAGGGGGCGCCGGTGGTAGAAGGGTACCGCTTTTGCCTCGCAATCAAGATGTCACGGGTTCAATTCCCGGGCCGGTGGAAAGTTGTTCGGACACACTTCCTAGCCTCCCTTGGTCCCTGTTCACCTAACAGCAATGTAGGTACCTGCTGTAAATCGAAAGTTGCGAATTCGTATTCGGACAAGTTGTTGAAGTTTCCAAAAACTTGCTTAGACGTAAACCAAAGACTCTTCAGGCTTCTACGCCCTTGACTCTTCAGGCTTCTACGCCCTTAACTCATGAGACATAAAGGCAAGCATGAACTTAGCATGCTTCCCTGTTGGGCGCTGTAAACGCTTCTGCGCTTCACCTTACACAAGGATGTAGGGGGGTGCCCAATAAAAAAAAAAACTCGTCTTATTATTTAACTTTTGAAGGCTTTTTGTGTAACCTATTCTGAGGTGGTGGTGGTGGTGGTGGCCAGGTAGGTGGTGATGGTCTTCAGCAGCCAGTGGGTTACTCCAGCACCTTGGCAGGATGCTGGTCCATCCAAGGGTTGTTCCACCATGGACAAGTTCAGCCAATAGTGTACTGATCACTGACGTGTGTACCAGGGCTGGAGTAGACACACACACACACACACACACACACACACACACTTAAGCTATGGTTCAATGATGGCGTGGAAATAGGATCAAGACTATACCTTCACCTGAATATTATTTATTATACACAATTTATGGAGAAAATTGACCTACAAACTTATTAAATCATCACTGAGAATACAAATTGTGTGTCTGTCTATATCATTGATTGAGACGATGGATATTGCAACCAGTACCATCTGTCTGTCTGTCTGTGTACAACAGGAATCAATGGAGGATTACCAACGTCGGATTTAAAGTAATGGTTAGGATGGGATTTAATGTATTTAATAATATAATAAATATAAGATCGTTTAAAGTCAGGAGGTCGAGAAGTGAAGAGGCCACGAGGTCGAGAGGTTATTAAAGAGGCCTTGTAAGATGAGTGGAGTGTTGAAACCATAGACTGACTGACTCGCACACGCACACACGCGCGCGCGCGCGCACACACACACACACACAAACACACACACACACACAGTAATCTCCCGTCAACACTGACTACATCAGAAGGGGTGATGAGGCTGGCCCAGTGTGATGATAATCCCCAGGTTCTCCGTCACGGGATTACTGGCCAGGATTACATAGTTAATCCCTGTAAATGACAACACACACACACAGACACACACACACACACACACACACACACACACACACACACACACACACACACACACACGGTTCCAATCAACCCAAGGCGGTACACACAGACGTACACACAGTAGTAGTGGTAGTAGTAGTAGCAGTAATAGTAACAGTAATATTAATAATAAAAGCAGTAATAGCAGAAGTAATAGTAATAATAATAGTAATAGTAGTAAATATAACAATAGTCACACTACACCCGCCCCTACAACACAACAAGGTGCAGTAGGCGGGGATCGTGGCAGTCAAGTGAAACATTATACTGTACAATCTTAGAAAAAAAAAACTTGCTACAACCAGAGTGTGTGTGTGTGTGTGTGTGTGTACAAGGAAGGCTAGAGAGTAAGTGAGGAAGGCAGACGGATCCAGCCCCAACCAGCCTCCTTGGGGAACCTCAGCACCACCACCACATTCTTCACCGTCTGCCACCCCTTCAGAGACTAATTGGTTCTTGTGCCTTGTTACGGCGGCGTCCTGGGCATGTTTTATTACTTTTAATACCCCTATCTTAACGACCCTTGGCCCAAGTGTCTTGTCAGAGTGTAATCCCAGCAACGAAATTCAATCTACGAGACTTCATTTGCATAGGGAGACAAGAATAGGGAGGTGGGGGGTAGGGGGGGGGGTGAGGGAGAAGATTAGGGAGGTGGGGTGAGGGGGGTGAGGGATAATCCATTTAGCAGTAGGAGATTATTGTTTAAGGGTTAAGTGGTGTATATGTTTAAGTCCTGATAGTGAATAAGTAAAGGGGGATTTATGTGACACGAACTCTCTTGGTGGTGGTGGTAAGTGACAATAGTGGTGGTGGTAGGGGTGTACAGTAAGTGACAGTAGTGGTGGTGGTGGTAAGTGACAGTAGTGGTGGTGGTAGGGGTGTAAGTGACAGTAGTGGTGGTGGTGGTGGTGGTAAGTGACAGTAGTGGTGGTGGTGGTAGTAAGTGACAGTAGTGGTGGTAGTAAGTGACAGTAGTGGTGGTGGTGGTGGTGGTGGTAGTCACCCCCGAACACAGTGGAGGTACAGAAGCGGCTGTCAGAGAGGGAAGGAAGGGAGAGGGAAATAAGGGAAAGGAGGGGGAAGAGAAGGTGAAGGAAGAAGAGGGTAGGGGAAGGAGGAAGAAGAGAAGAGTATAGAGGAAAAAGAAAAAGAGAAAAAGATGAAGGAAGCGATGTGAAGGGGAGAGGTGGTTGAGAGAAAGAGAAAATGGAAGAATGAAGATAAAAGTACAAAGAAGAATGAACTATAAAAAATAATAATACGAAGAAAAAGAAGAAAGACGAGAATGGGAGGAGGAGGAGGAAAAGAAAGGAGACATAAATGAAATACCAACATGTAAACCTTTGAAGGACACACACACACACACACACACACACACACACACACACACACACACACACACACTCCCAGTAAATACTACTTCTTGCACTGTCACTATGTTGAAATGCACTGTAGTTTGAGCTTTTCCCCATCTAGTTATTATATATCTTATTTGTATCACTTATGTTACTTGTATATTATTTGTAATTCGTAATCCATTCCCCAAATATGTAACTGTATATTTTCAGCCTTCTGGCTGCCAAGCTCTTTCAATAAATCGTTAATTATTATTATTATTATTATTATTACACACACACTCTCTCTTTAACTTCTATATGCAAGTAACGACCTCTTGAGCACTCTCCAGACAGGCACTCTCCAGACAGGCACTCCCCAGACAGCCACTCTCCAGACAGGCACTCTCCAGACAGTCGCTCTCCAGACAGCCGCTCTCCAGACAGCCACTCTCCAGACAGGCCCTCTCCAGACAGGCCCTCTCCAGACAGCCACTCTCCAGACAGCCACTCTCTAGACAGCCACTCTCCAGATAGCCACTCTCCAGACGGGCACTCTCCAGACGGGCACTCTCCAGACAGTCACTCGCCAGACAGCCACTCTCCAGACAGGCACTCTCCAGACAGGCACTCTCCAGACAGCCACTCTCCAGACAGCCACTCTCACACACACCAGCAACAGGTGTATGGGCCAAGCTCTACACGTCTTATAATAGAGCCGTGGTCCACAACCTTTATACACTTGTCGGCCACTTAATGGTGCAGGTGTCGGTGTTCGGCCGCAGGTGCACTAAGCCAACATAAGTCAGCGCTGCGTTCCACAGAATTGAATGTAAAATAAGAAATGTTGGACTATATTTTATTATCAGAAATTTTTTATAAACAACACCGATATTTAAGACTAAATATAGCTTTCGTTTTCAGCATATACACATTCTGCATTGAAATAGTAGCACTAGTCACTAGTCTATTAGTTAAATATTGTGTAAAGAAATTAGGGAACATAACTTTTAGCAATATAAAATATAGAAATATGAAGCGGTCTTCGAGTAGTACAAAATAACGGTTTAATAACAGAGTCGTACCCGAAATACAAGCATTCAGGGGAAATTGCTTTATAAAGTAGTATTATGATTTCCTGCAGTACACAGTACAATAAACCCGTCCATGTGTTATATACAGGTAAAATAAAGTTTACTTTTGCACAGGAATGTAAGGACTTCAATTCCAAATATAAATACATAGAACAGTACCAAAATTAATGTGAGGACTGAGCCGGAATGTGATTTACAATTTCAGAAAAATTTGGATCACAGCCTTCACCAGTTGTGGCTGCTTGTGAGCTGAGAACGGTGCCTGTTCTTCACAAAGGTAAGGGCACTGACTGTCTGCTCACAGCAGTATGTTGATTTCTTGCTTACATCACCTGATGATTAAACACACAAAAGTTACCCGAGGTATTAGGTAACATTCAGTTACATTATTATTTTTTTTTACGAGAAATAGCCCTCCCGGGCACAGGTCATCGACCCACCACGGGGCCTGGGGGACGAAAAAATAAGAGTAAAAAGAAATTAAAAATAGAAAAGAAAAAGACTAGTAATCTACATCACAAAGATGACGGAAAACCAACTTTTTGAAGTGAGACAGACTGTATGAGTATGGAAACACAGAAGAAGGCAGAGCATTCCACAGTTTGGCTGTGTGAGGAAAGAAGGAGGTACTATAACGGGTTATTCTAGTGTGACCGACATCCAGAGAAACGGTGGGCACCGCGGGCAAGACGTGTGTTACGAGCCCACGGCCTTGCCGGTGGTACACAGGATGCCAAATCCACCAAACATTGCCCGTTAAAGTACCTGTAAAAGAGAGAGAGAGTGAAGCAACATTGCGGCGAAGAGAAAGGGAAGAAAGATTATCAACTAAAGGAGGAGAGTTAATAAGAAGAAATGACTTTGATTCCACCCTATCTAACAGTTGGACAGAAGAGCCACCCCAGCTATGAAAGCAGTACTCCAAGTTAGGACCAATGAATCCCTTATATACCTGAAGCAACTGCTCAGGAGTGAAGTAGCTACGGCATCTGTACAGCATTCCCAGTTTTCGGGAGGCAGCTTTATCAATGTTGTGGATGTGTGGCTTCCATGACATATTATATTAGAGGAAATGGTGAGGCCCAGTGTTAGGGTGTTTAATAGTCAGGTGATACTCTGTACAGTAAGCTGAAGTGTTTAATGTTCAAGTTAGGTGAGGTTAGGTTAGGTTAAGACAGGTTAAGTTAAGCTAGCGTTTGGTTTGGTTAAGTGAGGTTAGGTTTAAGTTAGCTTTAGATTATGTAAGGTTAGATTAGGTTAGCCTTAGGTCATATTAGAATAGATTAGGACAGGTTAAGTTGGATTAGCGTTAGATAATGATAGGCTAAATTAGGTTAAGTTAAGTGAGCAGTCAGTTAGATTAGGTTAGTATTAGGATGGTTAATGTTCAGGTGACCGTAAATAGCTTAACAGGTAAACACACGTGCTCACAGACGCTCTCTTATATTTAGCGCGTAACCAGAACATTTACCTGTGGACGAGACGAACCCCGGCAGGTATGCGCGGCGGCCAGGTGACACCAGATTTCACCACAGTCGCTAGCGATGCATATCTGAGTCAGCAGGTGAGTCGCAGGTAACAAGTGAGTCGTAGAGTCGAAGGTGAGTCACAGGTGAACCACAAGTAACAAGGTCTAACAATAATGGAGGTGTGGCACTAACAGTAAGGGAGGTGCGGCATTAACGGTAAGGGAGGTGTGGCATTAACGGTAAGGGAGGTGTGGTACTAACAGTAAGAGAGGTGTGGCACTAACGGTAAGGGAGGTGTGGCACTAACAGTAAGGGAGGTGTGGCACTAACGGTAAGGGAGGTGTGGCACTAACGGTAAGGGAGGTGTGGCACTAACGGTAAAGGAGGTGAGGCACTAACGGTAAAGGAGGTGTGGCACTAACAGTAAGGGCGTGGCGCTAACGATCCTTTCCTAAATCACCACATTCCTCCTCCTCCTCTTCCTCCTTCTCCCATTCCTCCTCTTCTTCTTCCTCCTCCAATTCCCACTCCTCCTCCTTCTCTTCCTACTCCTCCTCCCTCTCCCTTTCCTCACGGTCTAATACCACCTCCTATATCCCTCCTCTTTCCTGACATTCTTTCGTTCTGTTCCTTGTGACACGTCTTCTTTAAGCTTCTTTCTTTCTTTCGTTCTTTCTCAATACACCAATCATCTCTCTCGCCGCTCTAAGGGGGCGGGAGGGGGGGAGGAGACTCACTGCTGGGCTGACCTTACAACAACAACAACAACAACAACAACAACAATAATAATAATAATAATAATAAGCGACTTCAATAAGATACAAAGGACATAAAACACACACACACACACACACACACACACACACACACACACACACACACACACACACACACACACACCACTAATATATAACATAACACCAATAATTATACCTGGACGACCATAAAAATCCCGTCTATAACTCACTATAATCCCTTCTTATACTACTAACATACCCCAACGACAGTATAGTCACCTTCAAGGAGTATAATCGTGTGTCAGAATGTAAGAGTTATACCCTGACAGTGTGTAAGGGTCCAGTATAACAAGTATAATCGACTCCGAGACTACCATTATACCTCCATCACCCGAAAATCGTGTATAATAAAAGTGTCAGGTCAGGTCAGGTCAGGTCAGGTCAGGTTAGGTTAGGTTAGGGTGTTTATATAAGCCGGGTTATTTAATATCACGTGGTCCCTTTAGTACCTTCATCTGACGTCAACACTACGCACCACCTATATGCTTATACGCAGATGCTAAGTAAGTGAAATTTCATCGCATTTACGCAAGTGTTCTGGAAGGAAGGGGATTTTGACGCAAGGATCGTGATGACATTTACGCATAACAGTAACTCAGGAATGATGACGCAGTTAACCCAGGGATGATAATCAACAAAGGTTTGACGACGCAAGATATGTGTTTATGTGTGGAGTACTAAGGTTATAAACAGGTGTTACAAATGTACTCATGACACAAATACTGGTGTTACAAATGTACTCATGACACAAATACTGGTGTTACAAATGTACTCATGACACAAATACTGGTGCTACAAATGTACTCAACACCAGGCAATAGCACAACACAGGTACACCTCACATCAGGTACATCGATTACAACGGTGCACTTACGTAATCTACTGTACAAAGACACATATAAGGAAGGAGAGAGAGAGAGAGAGAGAGAGAGAGAGAGAGAGAGAGAGAGAGAGAGAGAGAGAGAGAGAGAGAGAGAGAGAGTGCAGACTGTGGTTTACAAACGTTAAGTATGTGGGTTACAGCCTTTTAAGGAAGAGGAGGAGGGAAGGAGGGGGGAGGGAAGGAGGAGAAGGGAGAAGGGGGGAGGGAGGAGGAGGAGAGAGAAGGAGGAGGAAGAGGGAAGAGGGGGATGGGGCAGGAGGAAGGGGGGGGGAGAGGAGGTGGTGACCTCTACCTGCAGGTGGTGTGCTTATGACTTATCCACCTGTGTACACCTGGAGGGAGGAGCTGTCACCTTGATATTTAGCTACAAATACTTCTCTGTCTGTCTGTCTGTCTGTCTGTCTGTCTGTCTCTCTCTCTCTCTCTCTCTCTCTCTCTTATCTATCTATCTATCTATCTATCTATCTATCCCTCAACAGCAATACCCCTTGTTTACCCACACTACCAACAATCAATTATACCAATTATACACCTATGGCCTGGATGATTATACCCCACGACGATCATACCTCATATAATCCCTACCTGAACGTATAATAGTAATGGTATTATAGACGAGGATTATAATGTAATCCTTACCTATAATTTCATTTAACCCGGGAATTATCGGGGCAAGAGTATACCTGTAATCCCTATAATTTCACTCTCCAAGAATTTATAGGAAATATAATTATCACGTAATATCAACCTATAATTTGTGTACACTCATTCAAGGATTATATATCACTATCGCACTAACCTATTACACAAATTATACACAAATTATATCAGACTAGACAAAGGTAGCCGTTTCTATAATCTGTAAGTCAAATTATACAGTTTATAGCCAATTATATGAGTCAACACGGCAGGAGATAATTGGATTATTACTCACTGGGGCTATAATTATCACAGATATAATCGTATAATAATTTGGTGATTATTATGATTATATATTATTGTTGCTGTTGTTGTTGTTGTTGTTGTTGTTGTTGTCGTGTGTGTGTGTGTGTGTGTGTGTGTGTGTGTGTCCTATAAATCCCGCATAAACACAATTTTTAAACACTCGTAGTTAACTAAGTTGTTGTTGTAAATAATAAACTGAGAATAAAAATAGGAACCGCACTTAGGTAATAAACACATACTGAAGAACGTCGACATCTTGAAAGCGTAACCTGTGAAAAATGAAAAAAAAAAATAAATAAAAAAAATGATAAAAGTTGAAAAGGGAAAATTTCAAAACACAAAATATTATTAACACGAAAAAGTTAACATCATAGAAAATTTAAAAGACAAATGTAAAAAATACAGAAACTAAAATATAAATAAAAAAAACAAAAAAAAAATTAAAATACAAAAAGTAAAAATCATAGAAAATTAAAAACACAAAAAGTATAAATAAATAAATTACCAAATATAAAAAAAAAGTAGAAAATCAAACAAAATAACAGGAAAAGAAAACACTCAGCACCAACACCAGAGTCAAGTAAGAGAACGAGAGGTTGAAAAAGGCGAAAATAAAAAGAGCCATAAATCCTGCTCACACCTCCACCACAACCTCAGTTACCTCACACAGCTCTCTGCAGGTGGTGAGTGACAGGGCTTTAGCATCACCACACAAAACCTCAGTACGTGGGTTCGAAGTCAGATATACTGCATTTTCTAGGCGCTACTTTTGTTAGGGTGTCACTTTAGTCTTGTTGATGATGGTAATAAGGACCTGGTACTGTCCGTGATGGTAACAAGGACCTGGTACTGTCCGTGATGGTAACAAGGACCTGGTACTGTCCGTGATGGTAACAAGGACCTGGTACTGTCCGTGATGGTAACAAGGACCTGGTACTGTCCGTGATGGTAACAAGGACCTGGTACTGTCCGTGATGGTAACAAGGACCTGGTACTGTCCGTGATGGTAACAAGGACCTGGTACTGTCCGTGATGGTAACAAGGACCTGGTACTGTCCGTGATGGCAACAAGGACCTGGTACTGTCCGTGATGGTAACAAGGACCTGGTACTGTCCGTGATGGTAACAAGGACCTGGTACTGTCCGTGATGGTAACAAGGACCTGGTACTGTCCGTGATGGTAACAAGGACCTGGTACTGTCCGTGATGGTAACAAGGACCTGGTACTGTCCGTGATGGTAACAAGGACCTGGTACTGTCCGTGATGGTAATAAGGACCTGGTACTGTCCGTGATGGTAACAAGGACCTGGTACTGTCCGTGATGGTAATAAGGACCTGGTACTGTCCGTGATGGCAACAAAGACCTGGTACTGTCCGTGATGGTAACAAGGACCTGGTACTGTCCGTGATGGTAACAAGGACCTGGTACTGTCCGTGATGGTAATAAGGACCTGGTACTGTCCGTGATGGTAATAGGACCTGGTACTGTCCGTGATGGTAACAAGGACCTGGTACTGTCCGTGATGGTAACAAGGACCTGGTACTGTCCGTGATGGTAACAAGGACCTGGTACTGTCCGTGATGGTAACAAGGACCCGAACTACTAAACGAGGCGATAACAGCCAACTACACCCGTTGCTCTTCAATACAGGAACAGCAGTGACGACACACCTGAATCTGGGACAAGCAGTGAGAGGTCAAAGGTCAGGTCGACGCGAGGTGCAGGTTCCCCCCCCCCCCCCCGAGATCACTGACTGGCAAGCCCCGCCCACATAGTCATACCCCGCCCACACAGTTATGCCCCGCCCACACAGCCATACCCCGCCCACACAGTCGTACCCCGCCCACACAGTTATGCCCCGCCCACACAGCCATACAACGCCCACACAGTCATGCCCCGCCCACACAGCCATAACCCGCCCACACAGTCATGCCCCACCCCCCAGTCATGCACGAAACCATTTTGAGTTCATGACCTACTTGGCTAGTTTTTGACGCTTGAGCTCTCTCTTTGTAGCCAGGTTTTCTCCCACTCTCTCTATCTGGCCATGCTGTGTGGCCAGACTATCTGTGTGGCCATACTGTGTGGCCAGACTGTGTGTGGCCATGTTGTCTAGTACAGCAGACAGCCACTCACTCGACCTATATGGTATAATTACACTCCTCGGTGTGTGGACGGATGCCCCTTTATCCTTATACGACAACACTTATTTGGTGAGGCAATGTTCTACCTGACTAACAGTGTTGACCCGTGGATCACCAGTAGTGGATCACCAGGAGTAGTGGATCACCAAAATGGGTAGTGGATCACCAAGATGGATAGAGGATCACCAAGATGGCTAATGGATCACCAAGATGGCTAATGGATCACCAAGATGGGTAGTCAGTCAGTCACTCAAGTCAGGTAACTTCACTGATAATTACGTCAACTTGATGTATCTTAGTGAGACTCGCATGAGGGGCGATGAGAGATGAAAGGAACGTGCCTCTCTCTAGTGTGTGTGTGTGTGTGTATTTTTCGACCATTTCACTATTAATCACATCACAAATACCTGAAACTCTACAACTAAGTGATTACTGAGAGGCATTAATAATTACGTGGTGTCGTGGTCACAGCTTGACATTTGCCCCGTCGTGACCATCTGCTCTCACGGTAAAATAATTGTAACCTAGATTGACCTTGCTGTGACCTGGACGATGATAACGTAACAACAATAATAATAATAATAATAATAATAATAATAATAATAATAATAATAACAATAACAATAACAATAATAATAATAATAATAATAATAATAATAATAATAATAATAATAACAAAGGTTCCCCCAGACAGGTACTTGTGGCCTAAACTAAGAATCTGGGACATGCTAGCAAGACCCACCTCACGCTATTAACTCCTCCATGCTACGGCTCACACGCCATAACCTAACCTAACCTACCATAACTTAACAAATGTAACGTAACCTAACCTAAGATAACCTAACCACAACGAAAGTACAACAGGGTCATCAAATATTCTCCTCTACACTGTTGGTCAATATCTGGCAACTACTCGAGGGTCATATATGATTGTTCATACAGGCGGTGAACAATGCTCTTCATTATATATTATGCCACATTAACCAGACGAAAATTAAATAAAAAAACTAAAACAACGATAAATATGAATAAACACAGTCCACCAGTAAGAGATGCCAGATGTCGCCGTGTGTGTGTGTGTGCGTGTGTGTGTGTGTGTGTGCAATAAGCCAGCACAAGGGTCATGATGAATAGCCGGTTGGTATTTAAAACAGTACCAGCTAGGTACTGTTGTGTTGAGGGCAGGGGGCTGGAGGTACTGTTGTGTTGAGGGCAGGGGGCTGGAGGTACTGTTGTGTTGAGAGCAGGGGGCTGGAGGTACTGTTGTGTTGAGAGCAGGGGGCTGGAGGAACTGTTGTGTTGAGGGCAGGGGGCTGGAGGTACTGTTGTGTTGAGGGCAGGGGGCTGGAGGTACTGTTGTGTTGAGGGCAGGGGGCTGGAGGTACTGTTGTGTTGAGGGCAGGGGGCTGGAGGTACTGTTGTGTTGAGGGCAGGGGGCTGGAGGTACTGTTGTGTTGAGGGCAGGGGGGCTGGAGGTACTGTTGTGTTGAGGGCAGGGGGCTGGAGGTACTGTTGTGTTGAGGGCAGGGGGCTGGAGGTACTGTTGTGTTGAGGGCAGGGGGCTGGAGGTACTGTTGTGTTGAGGGCAGGGGGCTGGAGGTACTGTTGTGTTGAGGGCAGGGGGCTGGAGGTACTGTTGTGTTGAGGGCAGGGGGCTGGAGGTACTGTTGTGTTGAGGGCAGGGGGCTGGAGGTACTGTTGTGTTGAGGGCAGGGGGCTGGAGGTACTGTTGTGTTGAGGGCAGGGGGCTGGAGGTACTGTTGTGTTGAGGGCAGGGGGCTGGAGGTACTGTTGTGTTGAGGGCAGGGGGCTGGAGGTACTGTTGTGTTGAGGGCAGGGGGCTGGAGGTACTGTTGTGTTGAGGGCAGGGGGCTGGAGGTACTGTTGTGTTGAGGGCAGGGGGCTGGAGGTACTGTTGTGTTGAGAGCAGGGGGCTGGAGGTACTGTTGTGTTGAGAGCAGGGGGCTGGAGGTACTGTTGTGTTGAGGGCAGGGGGCTGGAGGTACTGTTGTGTTGAGGGCAGGGGGCTGGAGGTACTGTTGTGTTGAGGGCAGGGGGCTGGAGGTACTGTTGTGTTGAGGGCAGGGGGCTGGAGGTACTGTTGTGTTGAGGGCAGGGGGCTGGAGGTACTGTTGTGTTGAGGGCAGGGGGCTGGAGGTACTGTTGTGTTGAGGGCAGGGGGCTGGAGGTACTGTTGTGTTGAGGGCAGGGGGCTGGAGGTACTGTTGTGTTGAGGGCAGGGGGCTGGAGGTACTGTTGTGTTGAGGGCAGGGGGCTGGAGGTACTGTTGTGTTGAGGGCAGGGGGCTGGAGGTACTGTTGTGTTGAGGGCAGGGGGCTGGAGGTACGTGAGTTAGTAACCATTATTTACACTCCTGATCAGTTCCTTGTTATAAAATAATCAAATAATTCTCCCTTAACGTAACATCAATTAATAACAAACCAATTATCCTACAATATACAAATTACTAATGAACTAATTATCTTACAATACTTAATTCTCATGGTAATAATTGTCTAAAAAAATTACCAACAACCTAATTAATTATCAAACACATGCGAATTATCAACGAAATTATTGGGTTACAAATACAATTATCAAGGCTGTAATTATCTCTGATAGAGAAGTGATCAGTAGAAATGTGATTGACAATAAACACTCTCCTGTCATTATGTTGTTGTGAGAATACCGGCGCTGTTTGCCCCGCCCCGCCCCGTCCAGTCTAGTTCATGCGCAACCCCGTGTTACTCCTGCCCGACTCTGCCCCGTGTTACTCCTGCCCCGCCCCGTCCAGTCTAGTTCATGCGCAACCCCGTGTTACTCCTGCCCGACTCTGCCCCGTGTTACTCCTGCCCGACTCTGCCCCGTGTTGCTCCTGCCCCACTATGCCCCGTGTTGCTCCTGCCCCACTCTGCCCCGTGTTGCTCCTGCCCCCACTCTGCCCCGTGTTGCACCTGCCCCACTTTGCCCCGTGTTGCTCTTGCCCCACTCTGCCCCGTGTTGCTCCTGCCCCACTCTGCCCCGTGTTGCCACTGCCCCCACTCTGCCCCGTGTTGCTCCTGCCCCACTTTGCCCCGTGTTGCTCCTGCCCCCACTCTGCCCCGTGTTGCACCTGCCCCACTTTGCCCCGTGTTGCTCCTGCCCCACTCGGCCCCGTGTTGCTCCTGCCCCACTGTGCTCCGTGTTGCCACTGCCCCCACTATGCCCCGTGTTGCCACTGCCCCCACTCTGCCCCGTGTTGCTCCTGCCCCACTATGCTCCGTGTTGCCACTGCCCCCACTATGCCCCGTGTTGCCACTGCCCCCACTCTGCCCCGTATTGCTCCTGCCCCACTCTAGTCGCCCCGTTGCACCCCGGCCCCTCGCCTCACTAATACGGCCTTCACTTGGTGATGTCAGGCGAGTGTCAGGACGCAATTAGGATGTACCAGACCACTGTAATGGCTGCCCTTGTATCATCTACTGGTTATACAACACTCTGTAACACCTTATACAACACCCTGTAACACCTTATACAACACCCTGTAACACCTTATACAACACCCTGTAACACCTTATACAACACCCTGTAACACCTTATACAACATCCTGTAACACCTTATACAACATCCTGTAACACCTTATACAACACCCTGTAACACCTTATACAACACCCTGTAACACCTTATACAACATCCTGTAACACCTTATACAACATCCTGTAACACCCGGATTAGCCAAAGTAAACAAGAGTGGTGTTTGCCTGCCCGTATCAGGATTCGACACCATTAAATGCAAACAAGGGTTGAATTGTTTGCCTCCCGATACTGTACAAGGATTTGGACCCCGAGAGTAACACTTGTATACAATATAATTACCAGATGTCGCCAAACAGTAACATCGCCACAAGGGTTGAACTCACCTGGAAAAAGAGACAAAAATAAACCTTAATGCTGCGGTAATAGAGTTAATGGTGCTATATATACACACATAATGGCACAAAACGTAGAGCTAATGGTATAAAAAGTAGTAATGGCTTAATATGTACTAATAATGGGACAAAATGTACAGATAATGGGATAAAATAAAGATAAATGGCCGAAAATTACACTAGATAGCGAAAGAAGTACATTAAATGCCGTAACACACACACACACACACACACACACTACCATTAGTAAACCAATTACCTGAGAGAATATAAGCTAATACAACCATCAGGTGAACTGTACCCAACGTAACGTAACCTAACCTACCCTAGCCTAGCCTAACCTAACCCTAATCTAACTCTAATCTAACTAACTTAACTTAATCAAACCCAACTAACCTAACCTAACCTAACCAAACCTAACCTAACGTACCAACATTAAGACCACCAGGTAAATAGTGAACCTTTGTGTGTAGGAGTTATTAGGTCACTTGTGCAATGTAATAACAGGTCATGCATGCTGATACACACCTGCACACACCTGAACACACACCTGCATCTGAACACACCCTTGTACACACGTGCACTTGAACACATACCTGTACACACCTTTACAAACCTGCACCTGAAAACACACCTGTAAACATCTGCACACATGAAAAACTCACATACTGTAAAATATACATACACACAAATACAAACGCATATACAAAACACACACACACACACACACACACACACAACTACAACTACTTAGCTGTCACTCAGAATCGAGTATGACAATCATCCAACTATGAGACAATGATATGAGTTCTTTAGGGTGTCACCTTCGTTGGTGAGTTTTAAGGTGACTAAAGAAGCCGATACGGGACCCGCAGGGTCGTTCAGATGTTGTACATGTGGAGGGCTACATCCAATGCGGGAAGGGCGGACACAGCGTCTTTCCGGCGTTGGTGCTTGTCTGTCTGGGTTTGCAGTCGGGCTAACTCGAAAGTGCTCCTCCAAGCGTTACGGTGTGCAGTAATCGTCTCCCAGATGAGGGAGTCGATTTGGCACTTTTTTCAGGTTTGTCTTAAGACTATCCTTATACCTTTTCAGTTGCCCGCCAGCGATACGTTTACTATTCGTTAGGTGACTGTAAAGTAGCTGCTTTGGCAGTCTACTGTCGTCCATGCGGGTAACATGGCCAGTCCAGCGTAGTTGTTCATGGATAATGGTAGCCTCGATGCTTCTATAGTTGGTGTCAGCGAGAATACTGGCATTTCTCTTGTCTTCCCAGCAAACTCGGAGGATGGAACGTAGTCTATGTTGGTGAAAGATTTGAAGGGCCTTGAGGTGCTCCTGTATGTGACCCATGTCTCGCAGAGTGGAGAGGACCACTGCTCGATATACGTGTAACTTTGTAGATAATTTCAGCTCCCTACAGCTGAAGACACGGGTACGGAGTCTGCCAAAGGCTTGAGATGCACATGTGATCCCATGCCGAATCTCTTCATCGATGTCCGCGGTGGTGGACAGGTAGGAGCCGAGATACCGAAAGTGGGTAACATTACAGAAGGGCGCGCGCGCGCGCGCACACACACACACACACACACACACACACATACACGCGCGTGTGCACACACACACACACACACGTGAGGCCCCTCATAACACCATCTGAGGGAGCTACTACGCCACGTGAGGTCCCTCCTAACACCATCTGGGAGGGAGTTACTACACTCCGTGTTTGCTGTTCAACACCTACATTAATCTGTATGTTCACTGTATGTTCCTTTACCTTTCTCTAATGAAGGCTTTTGTTAAACCACCAATGTATGTAATAAGTCATTTATGTCCAATGTATATTTTGCAGCCTCCGGGCTGCAGAACTTTTTCAATAAACCGTTAATTATTATTATTATTATTATTATTATTATTATTATTATTATTTTTATTACACACACACACATATACACGCGCGTGTGCACACACACACACACACACACACGCGCGTGTGCACTAACACACACACACATCCGTCACAAACATTTAAGTACCTGAGTCAATCATAATTACCTTATATTTGTAAAGTAATTCAAGACTAATTGTATTTATATAACTGAATAACTTTTATGTGTATGTTGGATTACCTTCTGTATGTTGTATGTCATGTATCATGCATAATGTTAGGTGTTTATCATGTTGTATTATGTTTACCATGTTGTATGTTGTAGTCAATTTGGTGTATGTTTTAAATGTCGTATGTTAGTTTAGTTTCTGCATGTTGAATGTCTTAGTGTGATGTTGTTTATCATCATTGTCTACAGTACGTCTTGTTTATTTGTTTACTACTACTATATATAAGCTGACTGTCTTACCCAGCTACTTTATTATTATCATTATCATTATCATTATTATTATCATTATTATTATTATTATTATTACTACCTTTTCACCCCCAGGCCCCAATGTGGGTTAGTGACCTCTACCCGGGTGGGCTAATCCCCGGAAAAAAAAATTACCTCCTTACTTGTCTGTTTTGCCCATCTGTTTATCCTCACCTGCCTCTCTTGCCCACCTACCTCTCTTGCCCACCTGCCTCTCTTGCCCACCTGTCTCTCTTGCCCACCTACCTCTCTTGCCCACCTATTTCTCTTGCCCACCTGCCTCTCTTGCCCACCTGCCTCTCTTGCCCACCTGCCTCTCTTGCCCATCTGCCTCTCTTGCCCACCTACCTCTCTTGCCCGCCTACCTGTCTTGCCCACCTACCTGTCTTGCCCACCTACCTCTCTTGCCCGCCTACCTGTCTTGCCCACCTATTTCTCTTGCCCACCTGCCTTTCTTGCCCACCTGCCTCTTGCCCGCCTGCCTCTCTTGCCCGCCTACCTGTCTTGCCCACCTACCTGTCTTGCCCACCTACCTCTCTTGCCCACCTACCTGTCTTGCCCACCTGCCTCTCTTGCCCACCTACCTCTCTTGCCCGCCTACCTGTCTTGCCCACCTACCTGTCTTGCCCACCTACCTGTCCTGCCCACCTACCTCTCTTGCCCACCTACCTCTCTTGCCCACCTACCTGTCTTGCCCACCTGCCTCTCTTGCCCACCTGCCTCTCTTGCCCACCTACCTCTCTTGCCCACCTACCTGTCTTACCCACCTACCTCTCTTGCCCACCTGCCTCTCTTGCCCACCTGCCTCTCTTGCCCACCTGCCTCTCTTGCCCACCTACCTCTCTTGCCCACCTGCCTCTCTTGCCAACCTACCTGTCTTGCCCACCTACCTCTCTTGCCCACCTACCTCTCTTGCCAAACCTACCTCTCTTGCCCACCTACCTCTCTTGCCAAACCTGCCTCTCTTGCCCACCTACCTCTCTTGCCCACCTACCTCTCTTGCCCACCTACCTCTCTTGCCAAACCTGCCTCTCTTGCCCACCTACCTCTCTTGCCCACCTACCTCTCTTGCCCACCTATTTCTCTTGCCCACCTGCCTCTCTTGCCCACCTACCTCTCTTGCCCACCTATTTCTCTTGCCCACCTGTCTCTTTTGCCCAGGTGTTAGCGGCCATTAACACCGTCCAGCTTAAACGCATGACGTTGAGGATGACATGTGAAATTCCTCATTCTGTTTATAAGTCGCGTTCACCTCGTCATACATACATACATACATACATACATACATACATACATACATGCATACATACATGGATGCATACATACATTCAAAATTATAAACACAACGATACACACACAAATCTCTCTCTCTCTCTCTCTCTCTCTCTCTCTCTCTCTCTCTTATTCCCTTCCCAAAATAAACGCTACACCTGTGTTTCCTTTTATAAATGAATTAATTAGAGTCTTGGGGAAGGTCGTTTGTCAGGTACACTCACACAGCAGCACCTTTAGGGAACACACACACACACACACACATAAGGGGTCACCTGAAGATTATCCCCCAGCTTATTATACCTTAAGATTAATTACTTTAACGATACAATAACCTAACCTAACCTAACCCAACCTAACCCAACCCAACCTAACCCCACCTAACCTATCCCAACCTAACCTAACCCCACCTAACCTATCCCAACCTAACCTAACCCCACCTAACCTATCCCAACCTAACCTAACCCCACCTAACCTATCCCAACCTAACCTAACCCCACCTAACCTATCCCAACCTAACCTAACCCCACCTAACCTATCCCAACATAACCTATCCCAACCTAACCTAACCCCACCTAACCTATCCCAACATAACCTAACCCCACCTAACCTATCCCAACCTAACCTATCCCAACCTAACCTATCCCAACCTAACCTAACCCCACCTAACCTATCCCAACCTAACCTAACCTAATGCCAGGTAACGTTAGGGTTAATTAATCATCAGCTGGTGGGGATGGGACAATGTTCAGGTGACCTCCTCAAATACGAAATAACAGGAATAATATTTGTGTATTTGGACAGATTATAACTACGGATAATTGTTGTTGTTGTCAAGGTGTGATGTACTAATTAACACACACACACACCTGTCCTGCACTAATTAACACACACACACCTGTCCTGTACTAATTAACACACACACACACACACACACACACACACACCTGTCCTGTACTAATTAACACACACACACACACACACACACACCTGTCCTGTACTAATTAACACACACACACACACACACACACACACCTCTCCCCCCACTAGCTCAGGAAGACAAGTATTAGGCTAATTAAATTACTTCACTACCTGGACAGGTATGTCAAAGGTCGTGTGCCGCTGTACCGTACATCGTCGTGTTGGTGTTCTGAGATTCACTGTTACGTCGCTGACAAATTTACTGCAGGTTAATGTGTGATAACTTGAAATATTTGAGAGAAAGTTTAAACCATCGTCAATAAAGGGTTAAACCGCCGTCCAAAGAGTGAAAAAAAATCATCCACAAAGGGTTAAAACATCTTCCTCGTGGATTAAACCATCATATTCAAAGGGTTAAGTTATCGATATAATACGAATATATTATACGGAAAGGGTTCAAATATAGTCCTCAAAGGGTTAAACTATCGTCCTCAAAGGGTTAAACTATCGTCCTCAAAGGGTTAAACTATCGTCCTCAAAGGGTTAAATCATCGTCCTCAAAGGGTTAAATCATCGTCCTCAAAGGGTTAAATCATCGTCCTCAAAGGGTTAAACTATCGTCCTCAAAGGGTTAAATCATCGTCCTCAAAGGGTTAAATCATCGTCCTCAAAGGGTTAAATCATCGTCGTCAAAGGGTTAAATCAACGTCCTCAAAGGGTTAAATCATGGTCCTCAAAGGGTTAAATCATCGTCGTCAAAGGGTTAAATCAACGTCCTCAAAGGGTTAAATCATGGTCCTCAAAGGGTTAAATCATCGTCCTCAAAGGGTTAAATCATCGTCCTCAAAGGGTTAAATCATCGTCCTCAAAGGGTTAAATCATCGTCCTCAAAGCATTTACTTAACGTGTAAAACCTGTCAGGAATTATTGTATATTCGGAGTCTGTTTTGGCAACCGGTTTATTGTGTGCTATTTTTGTATATCGGGGACACACACACACACACACACACACACACCACTATGCTGAAAAATAAATCCTTTTCGGGATGTTAATAGTTTAAATGCTCGTAAAAAGGATGTGAAGTGGTAGTGATAGTTGTTGTTGTTGGTGGTGGTGGATGCTGTTGGTGATGGTGGTAGTAGTTGGTGGTGGATGCTGTTGTTATTGTTGGTGATGGTGGAGGCAGGATCACATGATAATGATGAGGAGGGGAGGGAGGGAGGGAGGGAGGGAGGGAGGGGGGGGGGAGATGGACCCACCAAGGCCAAGGGAAGTGTGTCATCACCACCACCACCACATTGATCACCAACCATTATTACTACACTTCCCTCTCACCACTACACCTGCCTCACCATCACCACCTGGCTCACCAACACCACCTGCCTCACCAGCACCACCTGCCTCACCATCACCACCTGCCTCACCATCACCACCTGCCTCACCAACACCACCTGCCTCACCATCACCACCTGCCTCACCAACACCACCTGCCTCACCAACACCACCTGCCTCACCAGCACCACCTGCCTCACCATCACCACCTGCCTCACCATCACCACCTGCCTCACCAACACCACCTGCCTCACCATCACCACCTGCCTCACCAACACCACCTGCCTCACCAACACCACCTGTCTCACCATCACCACCTGCCTCACCATCACCACCTGCCTCACCAACACCACCTGCCTCACCAACACCACCTGCCTCACCAACACCACCTGCCTCACCACACCACCTGCCTCACCATCACCACACCACCTGCCTCACCAACACCACCTGGCTCACCAACACCACCTGCCTCACCATCACCACACCACCTGCCTCACCATCACCACACCACCTGCCTCACCATCACCACACCACCTGCCTCACCAACACCACCAGCCTCACCAACACCACACCACCTGCCTCACCATCACCACACCACCTGCCTCACCATCACCACCAGCCTCACCATCACCACACCACCTGCCTCACCATCACCATCACCACCTGCCTCACCAACACCACCTGCCTCACCAACACCACCTGCCTCACCAACACCACCTGCCTCACCACACCACCTGCCTCACCATCACCACACCACCTGCCTCACCATCACCACACCACCTGCCTCACCATCACCACACCACCTGCCTCACCACACCACCTGCCTCACCATCACCACACCACCTGCCTCACCATCACCACACCACCTGCCTCACCAACACCACCTGGCTCACCAACACCACCTGGCTCACCAACACCACCTGCCTCACCATCACCACACCACCTGCCTCACCATCACCACACCACCTGCCTCACCATCACCACACCACCTGCCTCACCAACACCATCTGGCTCACCAACACCACCTGCCTCACCATCACCACACCACCTGCCTCACCATCACCACACCACCTGCATCACCATCACCACACCACCTGCCTCACCATCACCACACCACCTGCCTCACCAACACCACACCACTTGCCTCACCATCACCACACCACCTGCCTCACCATCACCACACCACCTGCCTCACCATCACCACACTACCTGCCTCACCAACACCAACAGCCTCACCAACACCACCTGCCTCACCAACACCACCTGCATCACCAACACCACCTGCCTCACCATCACCACGCCACCTGCCTCACCATCACCACACCACCTGCCTCACCATCTCCACGCCACCTGCCTCACCATCACCACGCCACCTGCCTCACCATCACCACGCCACCTGCCTCACCATCACCACGCCACCTGCCTCACCATCACCACGCCACCTGCCTCACCACACCACCTGCCTCACCATCACCACGCCACCTGCCTCACCACACCACTTGCCTCACCCTCCTTACCACCACACTACCTACCTAACCACTCACACCACCACACCTCACCTCCAACACCACCCCAACTACCACACCATCCTCGCCACCGCACCTCACCTCCAACACCACCCCAACTACCACACCATCCTCACCACCGCACCTCACCTCCAACACCACCCCAACTACCACACCATCCTCACCACCGCACCTCACCTCCAACACCACCCCTACTACCACACCATCCTCACCACCGCACCTCACCTCCAACACCACCCCAACTACCACACCATCCTCACCACCGCACCTCACCTCCAACACCACCCTCACCACATCTCACCTCAAACACCCACCACCCTCACCACCACCACACCTCACCACCAAGACCATCCTCACCACCACACCTCACCTCCCCCCCCCCCCCCCATACGTCACCTCATACACCAGCAAGTCACCAAATCTGTATGTGTATTAGGGACCAAACGTTTCAGTATTTCCAAGTATAAATTACTCGAGTTCTCGCCTCACTATTCCAAGAAATACAGACCAAGTGCTTGATGACCGACCCAGTAGAGAGATAGTGTGAGTTAGCAGTTAAAACGTTGTCTAGTTCGGTAGTTACGTTGGTTTTAAGAAGAATGAGTATACACACACACACACACTGTATACTCCGCCGAAGGTCAGGTCGTCCAACAATCATTACTCCAAGATTATGTACATCCTCTTCCGGCCCCTTGGTAAGCGTGTATCGTACTATTATTGCGTAGTAATATCTTCATGCCTTCTGGGATTACCAAATTGAATCTCTCCGTTGACTGATATATTCTAAGCTGTGATCAATAGGGAAACTGATCAGTGGTGCTATTTAAGGCATTCAGTAACCCAAATAATGAGGTGTTTCCCCCTTCAACGGATGATGTGTAACTGTGAATTGAGTGATAACTTCTCCAACACGAGACTTAGTAATAGCAAGGGAAGCAGCACACAACCTTGCGGGGACACAGCTCGTCGCGTTACACATACTGACACACTACACCACACTGAACACAACTCCAGGGCAGGTCTTTGTGATGTGTTCTTAGAAAGCTTAATATCTACTTGCCGATTTCACAATAATTCTTCTTCGGTGTTTTGTGTACGATGATTCCCTTCTTATATTTCTCAAGTTTTATCTTTTTTTAGGTCTCAGTTATCTCCCAGCTATGACGTATGGTGGGCAGCCAGAGATAAAGACATAGACAGATTCCCTCCTATACCTTCACTCTTATCCATCCATCTACCCATCCATCCACCCATCCATCCATCCATCCATTTATCTATCCATCCATCCATCCATCCATCCATCTATCCATCCATCCATTTATCTATCCATCCACCCATCCATCCATCCATCCATCTATCCATCCACCCATCCATCCATCCATCTATCCATCCATCCATCTATCCATCCATTCTAACTGCTGGAAAAGAGTATACAGGGAATATACGGGGCAGAGTGGTCTTGGGTGTGTGTTGGGTGGCCTGTGGTGGGCGGTGTATGGTCTGTGGTGGATGGTGGGCGGCTCCTGGTAAGTGGTGGGCGGCTTCTGGTAAGTGGCGGGCGGCCTGTGGTGGGCGGCGGGGTCCCTTCTCCTTTACATAGTCAGAAAGCCACAAAAACTCGTCACCACCATAAGTGTCCTGGTGTTGTGGTGGCCTACTGTGGCCCTCACCCACACACCCTTACGTCCTCGCCCACACCCCCTCACCCACACACCCTTACGTCCTCACCCACACCCCCTCACCCACACCCCCTCACCCTCACCTACCCACCCCTGGCAACCTTTATCACCATCACCCAACAGTCAATCACACCTTCACTATCACACCGTCACTATCACACCATCACTATCACACCGTCACTATCACACCGTCACTATCACACCGTCACTATCATACCGTCACTATCACACCGTCACTATCACACCGTCGCTATCATACCGTCACTATCACACCGTCACTTTCCTCTCACTTCACCTCTTAAACAAATCTTTTCTTCCTTTATTTAGTGAGTCATCTTCACCAACCTCATATTTTATCATTTTTAGTTCACTATCACCGTCACCATCATCATCACCATCGTTACCATAATCATCATCATCATCATCACTATCATTACCACTATCATCAATAAATATCAACCAATCCCCATTTTCTTTACGCCATAATCCATCATTTTCCTCCCAATAATTCCCTCATTTTCTCCCAATAATTCCACAATTTTCCTCCCAATAATTCCCTCATTTTCCTGGCTGTGGTGTTGGCTAGGGGCAGGAAACATAAACCAGGTTAACTGCCTTGTTAATCCAGACTGCCAGGGTAGTTGAGAGAGGTCGTTAAGCTCTAACTACCTGACCCAGATCACCTTAAAAACCTCCCCCATGAGTACCTCCAACACCTCACTTAACATAAACTAACATAATTTAATATAATATCACTAAATTTAATATAACTTAATATAATCTGACGTGATTCAACAATATAATCTTAGTTAATTTAATCTAGTCAAATATAATTAACATAATTTGACATATTTTAACAATTTAATACATTTTAACATTACGATGCATTACAAAAAAAATAGTTTAACACAATTCCACAGGAGTTTTATATGATTTAAGTTAATTTAATATAAACTAACATAATTTAACAGACTGTGACAGTAATTTAACATTAACATATTCTACCTCACTCTCCCTCACTCCCATCTTCTTTCCCTCCTCACTCTCCCTCACTCCCATCTTCTTTCCCTCCTCACTCTCCCTCACTCCCATCTTCTTTCCGTCCTCACTCTCCCTCACTCCCCTCTTCTCTCCCTCCTCACTCTCCCTCACTCCCATCTTGTTTCCCTCCTCACTCTCCCTCCCTCTCCCTTCATGTAAGTAGAGTGGGCCTTTCCTCCCTCACTCTCATTCTCTACTTCCTCCTCCCTCCTTCCCTCTCCCGAACCAATTCCTTACTTCCTTCCTTCCTCTCTCACCACCACTTCTTCCTCCCTCACCTCCTTATTCTCCACTTCCTCCTTCCTCCCTCAATCACTCTCATTATCCCCATCTCCACCCTCACTCCCTCCTCCCTCCCTCTCTCAGGTGTAACAGAGGAGAATTGTATTCAAGTATGTTTCCTTAAATTTAGGAGATTCGATAATACCAAAATTAAGCAATTAAAAAAAACAGAAATGAAAGTAGAGTAGAGTAGAGTAGAGTAGAGTAGAGTAGAAGTAAAGTAAGGTTAGGTTGTTAGGTTAGAAACACAAGTACATAAGAATGGAGGAAACTGCAGAGGGCCCATACTAGGTAGTCCCGTTTACAACCAACCCCTATCGCTCATATATCCATCCAACCTATGTTTGAAGCTATCCAGTGTATTCGAGTAAATCCACTACTCTATTTCCAAACCAGTGTTTACCTATTTCGCGCCTAAATCTAAATTTGTCTAATTTAAAACCATTCGCTCCTGGTTGGATAATTTAAGTACCTTTGTTATATCACCTTTGTTCAGACCCTGACTTCCATTTATACACCTCGATCATATCGCCCCTCACTCTACGTCTCTCGAGGGAGTGCAAATTACGATGCTTTAACCTGTCTCTGTACTCAAGGTTCCTAATGCCCGGGATTAGTCTTGTCATTCTCCTCTGAATTCTTTCTAGGGATTCTATATCCATTCTGTAATACGGTGACCAGAATTGAACTGCGTAATCCAAGTGAGGTCAAACAAGCTCAAGATATAGTTTTAGGATGACCTCTCTAGTCTTGTAACTACCACTCCTTTGTATGAACCCAAGTACTTTATTAGCCTTGTTTCGAGCAAATACACATTGATGACTTGGTTTAAGATTCCTACTTATCATTACTCCTAAATCTTTCTCACAGTCGGATTTCTCTATAATATCGTTGTTCATCTGACATCTGGTTTCTCTGTTTACATTTGTCCACATTGAATTTCATCTGCCATTTTTTAGACCATTCGAATTTTTTTTTTAAATCTTCCCGTAGATTAGAGGAGTCCTCGTCAGATTTAATTACACGCCCTAATTTAGTGTCATCAACAAATTTACTTATGTTGTTGTCTACGCCGATATCTATGTCGTTTATGTATATAGTAAAAAATAATGGTCCAAGTACTGAGCCTTGGGGTACTCCACTAGTGACGTTACTCCAATCGTTACTCGCTGTTTTCTGTCCTGTAACCACGCCCTAATCCATTTTAGAATATCTCCTCCAATGCCACAGGTCTTTTGTGGGTGACTCTGCCGAAGGCTTTGTTAAATTCGAGATATACCACATCATAATCGTGCCCCTCGTCCACTGATTCAAAAACAGCTGACAATTTTATATTCGATTAGTTAAGTCTTGAACGCCCGCTTGTAGTGCCATGTTGAGAATCATTGATCAACTTGTGCTTCTTCAGGTGATTTCGAATAGAGTTTGAAATTATTGCTTCCAGTAATTTGCCTACCATCGATGTTAGAATGGTTGGACGGCAGTTAGAAGATAGTGATCTATCTTCCTTCTTGAAAATCGGTATCACATTCGCTATCCTCCAGGATTCTGGTACTGCACCCGTTTTTAAAGGACATGTTAAACAATTTTGCTAAGGGCATACTAAGCTCTTCCTTACATTCCTTTAATACTCTGGCAAAAATCTCATCGGGACCTGGCGACTTATTAGGCTTTAACTTGTCTATTTGTTTACTAACATCGTTACTAGTCACTACTATCTCGCTTAATCTAGTTTCTTCAATATCTCTGTATATAGTCGGTGCTACGGCTATCATGTTTAAATTTTCGGAGGCGAAGACTGTTGAAAAATATTTATTCAGATTATTGCTCATTTCTCCGCCGTTATCATTTAACTCGTCGGTATCTGGCTGAACTGGTCCAAACTTTTCTCGTGTTTTAGTTTGATACATTTGAAAGAATCCCTTGGGGTTTGACTTCGCCTCCCTTGCTATCTTCAGTTCAATATTCCTCTTTGCTTTTCTTATCTCGGTCTTAACCCTACCGGCCAATACCTTATAATAATCTCGGTGGTAGACTTCACCACGATTTATCCTCCTACCAATAGCCTTCCTTTGTCCAATAATATTCTTTAAATAATTGTTTATCTCTTTAGGATCATTGTTGTCCGATCTGAGTTTTCTGTATGGTATGTTCTGCCTTTGTGCACTAAATAACTCATTATTTAAACTGTTGTGGAACTCGTCAACCTCAGATCTTGTGATCAGATCATCCCCAACAGTCATATTTTGTGAGGTCATCGTTGTCAGGTCTCCAGGTAAAGTGAGGTCGCCCCTCTGTGGGTACATTATGCGAGGGCATGTAATTCACCCCCAAACGTGATACCCCTTCTCTCAGCTGCCTTTTCAACCTACCAAAGTTGCCCTTCTGAAATCTGGGACTTTAATGGAATTTTCCTTGCAACTGCAATTAAAATCGAATTTGAATCTTATTTCTTTGTGATCACTGTTGGCAAGTTCGTTCCCTACCATGACATTTCTAATGATGTTTTTCTGTTTGACAAAACTAAATCGAGTATATTATTACCTCGGGTGGGTTCGGCTATATGTTGGCTTGGGAAATAGTTCTGAACTGTTTAAAAAAAATTCTCTAATTCTGAGTTACCTGTAAGGTCGATCCAATCTATTTGACTAAAGTTAAAGTCACCTATTATACAGAATTTGCTGTCTGGATGCCCTGTGCATCTCATCCCAAATAAGTTGCTCATTAACTCTATCAAGATGAAGAGGTTTATATATTACTCCTGTGATTCATTTTCTCTACCATCGGTTAATTCTGTCGAAATTGTTTCTATATTCAGTTCAGTTTTTATTTCCTATTTATTTCACACTTCAGATTATCCCTGACATAGATTGCTACTCCGCCTCCTTTCCTAATCTGCCTATCTGTATGGAATAACTTCAAACCTGCAATTCGATATTCGACAGGTAACTCACGTGAGTAGGTTTATCCATGTTTCGGTGAATGTTATTACTGGATATCGATTTTTTTCGGTACATACCAACGCCCTGATTTCATCCATTTTGTTTCTCATACTTCTACTGTTTGGGTAGTAGACATTAAGTTAGTCGTGTTCTGAGTCCTCTCTTTGACGCTTTTAGGTTTTAACTCCCGGCCTAATTTAGTTTTGTCATCATTTCTAGCACAATTTCCCTGTAACCTTTCATTTTGTTTACCCGCTCCCACTGCAGTCTTTTCAATCTCCGTGCTCATATGTTCCCCTAGCAGTTTAAAGACTTCGACATCTTTTGAACTGCCCTCTCGAGAGAGCCAGCCAGGGTTGCCACCCCATCCCTAGACAGACGCACCCCATCCCTAGCATAAAGGTCCCTTCTGCCATAAAAGTTGACACAGTTGTCAACGAATGGGACTGATATTGACTTGCAATATCTGTCAATAGTAGCATTGACACCAACTGCCCTTGATTGACACCAACTTATATTAGCGTAGCTTAGGTAAGGTAAAGTTACGTTTTGTTCACTTTACAGAGAGAACGTAAGATCCTTTGTCAATTCATCTCCCTTCAATAGCTCAAAACAGTAAGTCCAGATTAACACGTTCTCATATCAGTTAAGGGAGATTATTTTCTCTCAAACATATGAACCAAAAATTGCACCTAAAGTTAGATACATTCTCACATAAGTTACGAGAGAAAGATACCGTAAGATCTTTTGATAATGTGAGCCTTAATATAGGAATCTTTGAAGAATTCACCGTAAGTGTTTAGTGATGTGCGTCAGTTAGTATTGCTCCCACATCTTAAGTTAAGTAAGGCTCTTAAACTTTAGGGGGACTCTGTTTGTGATGGTGATGATGGTGGAGGCGTGATGGTGGTAGTGGTGGAGGAGACCGTGGTGGAGGTGATGGAGGTAGTGGTGATGGTGGTAGCGGTGGAGGAGACCGTGGTGGAGGTGATGGTGGAGGTAGTAGTAATAGTAATGATGGTGGTGGAGGTAGTGGTCATGGAGGTGATGGTGGAGGTAGTCGTAGTAATGATGGTGGTGGAGGTAGTGGTCATGGAGGTGATGGTGGAGGTAGTCGTAGTAATGATGGTGGTGGAGGTAGTAGTAGTAATGATGGTGGTGGAGGTAGTGGTCATGGAGGTGATGGTGGAGGTAGTGGTCATGGAGGTGATGGTGGAGGTAGTGGTGATGGAGGTGATGGTAGAGGTAGTAGTAGTAATGATGGTGGTGGAGGTAGTGGTCATGGAGGTGATGGTGGAGGTAGTGGTGATGGAGGTGATGGTGGAGGTAGTAGTAGTAATGATGGTGGTGGAGGTAGTGGTCATGGAGGTGATGGTGGAGGTAGTAGTAGTAATGATGGTGGTGGAGGTAGTGGTCATGGAGGTGATGGTGGAGGTAGTAGTAGTAATGATGGTGGTGGAGGTAGCGGTCATGGAGGTGATGGTGGAGGTAGTCGTAGTAATGATGGTGGTGGAGGTAGTGGTCATGGAGGTGATGGTGGAGGTAGTCGTAGTAATGATGGTGGTGGAGGTAGTAGTAGTAATGATGGTGGTGGAGGTAGTGGTCATGGAGGTGATGGTGGAGGTAGTGGTCATGGAGGTGATGGTGGAGGTAGTGGTAATGGAGGTGATGGTAGAGGTAGTAGTAGTAATGATGGTGGTGGAGGTAGTGGTCATGGAGGTGATGGTGGAGGTAGTGGTGATGGAGGTGATGGTGGAGGTAGTAGTAGTAATGATGGTGGTGGAGGTAGTGGTCATGGAGGTGATGGTGGAGGTAGTAGTAGTAATGATGGTGGTGGAGGTAGTGGTCATGGAGGTGATGGTGGAGGTAGTAGTAGTAATGATGGTGGTGGAGGTAGTGGTCATGGAGGTGATGGTGGAGGTAGTAGTAGTAATGATGGTGGTGGAGGTAGTAGTCATGGAGGTGATGGTGGAGGTAGTAGTCATGGAGGTGATGGTGGAGGTAGTGGTGATGGAGGTGATGGTGGAGGTAGTAGCAGTAATGATGGTGGTGGAGGTAGTGGTCATGGAGGTGATGGTGGAGGTAGTCGTAGTAATGATGGTGGTGGAGGTAGTAGTCATGGAGGTGATGGTGGAGGTAGTGGTGATGGAGGTGATGGTGGAGGTAGTAGTAGTAATGATGGTGGTGGAGGTAGTGGTCATGGAGGTGATGGTGGAGGTAGTAGTAGTAATGATGGTGGTGGAGGTAGTAGTCATGGAGGTGATGGTGGAGGTAGTGGTGATGGAGGTGATGGTGGAGGTAGTAGTAGTAATGATGGTGGTGGAGGTAGTGGTCATGGAGGTGATGGTGGAGGTAGTCGTAGTAATGATGGTGGTGGCGGTAGTAGTCATGGAGGTGATGGTGGAGGTAGTGGTGATGGAGGTGATGGTGGAGGTAGTAGTAGTAATGATGGTGGTGGAGGTAGTGGTCATGGAGGTGATGGTGGAGGTAGTAGTAGTAATGATGGTGGTGGAGGTAGTGGTCATGGAGGTGATGGTGGAGGTAGTAGTAGTAATGATGGTGGTGGAGGTAGTGGTCATGGAGGTGATGGTGGAGGTAGTAGTAGTAATGACGGTGGTGGAGGTAGTGGTGATGGAGGTGATGGTGGAGGTAGTAGTAGTGATGATGGTGGTGGAGGTAGTGGTGATGGAGGTGATGGTGGAGGTAGTAGTAGTAATGATGGTGGTGGAGGTAGTGGTGATGGAGGTGATGGTGGAGGTAGTAGTAGTAATGATGGTGGTGGAGGTAGTGGTGATGGAGGTGATGATGGAGGTAGTAGTAGTAGTAATGATGGTGGTGGAGGTAGTGGTGATGGAGGTGATGGTGGAGGTAGTGGTGATGGAGGTGATGGTGGAGGTAGTGGTGATGGAGGTGATGGTGGAGGTAGTAGTAGTAGTAATGATGGTGGTGGAGGTAGTGGTGATGGAGGTGATGGTGGAGGTAGTGGTGATGGAGGTGATGGTGGAGGTAGTAGTAGTAATGATGGTGGTGGAGGTAGTGGTGATGGAGGTGATGGTGGAGGTAGTGGTGATGGAGGTGATGGTGGAGGTAGTAGTAGTAATGATGGTGGTGGAGGTAGTGGTCATGGAGGTGATGATGGAGGTAGTAGTAGTAGTAATGATGGTGGTGGAGGTAGTTGTGATGGAGGTGATGGTGGAGGTAGTGGTGATGGAGGTGATGGTGGAGGTAGTGGTGATGGTGTTAAAGGCTAAAGACGCATCTGAGACAAGCACTCTATTTCACCTCATTATCCTCAATCCCTTCGCTTCCTTCACTACACACACACACACGCACATATAAGGTGTGTGTGTGTGTGTGTGCCAGGTAATGTTACCTCCATAAACAACTATCTGTATCGACAAACATTCAGCCATTGTATTGACCCAGGGTGAAGGCGACCCCAGATGTACGTGAATCCTGGTGTACGTGAATCCCGGTGAACGTGACTCCCGGTGTACGTGACTCCTGGTGTACGTGATTCCTGGCGTACGTGACTCCTGGTGTACGTGACTCCTGGTGTACGTGACTCCTGGTGTACGTGACTCCTGGTGTATTTAAAAGAAAATGATATGTTGAAAGTGTGTGTGTGTGTGTGTGTGTGTGTGTGTGTGTGTGTGTGTGTGTGTGTGTACCAATTAAGTCCGTCCGTCCGTCCGTCCGTCCGTTTGTTTGTCTGTCTGTCTCTCATTCGGAAACCTATCCAAATGGACAGAATCATTCACTAACCATCAAAGTTATACACTGTATCTATGTGAGCCTTAAGCCTCTCACTGTTCATTACAAGATCAAGGAGGGCGGGGAGATCAAAGTCACTCCTGTCTGATGGTGATGATGGTGGTGATGATGATGGTGGTAATGATGGTGATGATGATGATGGTGGTAATGATGGTAATGATGATGGTGATAATGATGATGATGATGATGGTGGTGGTGGTGGCGGTGATGATGGTGGTGATGATGATGGTGGTAATGATGGTGATGATGATGATGGTGGTGATGATGATGATGATGATGATGATGGTGGTGGTGGTGATGATGATGGTGGTGGTGGTGATGATGATGGTGGAGATGATGATGGTGGAGATGATGATGGTGGTGGTGATGATGATGGTGGTGGTGATGATGATGGTGGTGATGATGATGGTGGTAATGATGGTGATGATGATGATGATGATGGGGGTGATGATGGTGATGATGATGGTGGAGATGATGATGATGGTGGAGATGATGATGGTGATGATGGTGATGGTGGTGGTGGTGGTGGTGGTGGTGATGATGATGGTGATGATGGTGATGGTGATGGTGATGATGATGATGATGGGGGTGATGATGGTGATGATGATGATGATGGGGGTGATGATGGTGGTGATGATGATGGTGATGATGATGGTGTGGCCGTAGTCCTTGCTGCCGGGGAGTATGGCCCTAGAGTATCGTACCGTATATAAATATCCCTAGCACAAGGGTCTATATTTACACACACACACTCACAACACCAACGCCCGTCGCCCACGCCTACACCCATCTCTGTATACACATCAACGCCCACACCTATACCCATCCCTGTAAACACATCAACGCCCACGCCAACACCCATCTCAGTATACACATCAACGCCCACACCTATACCCATCCCTGTAAACACATCAACGCCCACGCCAACACCCATCTCAGTATACACATCAACGCCCACACCTATACCCATCCCTGTAAACACATCAACGCCCACACCCATCCCTGCCCACACATCACCTCAGTACGGCAGCGTGTTCAGTACCTCGTACCTTCCCCTAAACGACCATACACGTTCAATTAAGTCAAATTTACCTGTACGTTGGCCTCCCACTCTCAAAGGTTCGTAAGCCCTTGTGTGAGTCAGCTTACAGGCCCACTTAAGCTGAACCTAAGCTGAGGTACAATGACGGGCCGGTGAAAATGGCATCTAAATTGAACCGATACTCGAGTGTGTGGTAAGATAGGTGTTTTGGGTTCACAGTTAAGGGGGGAGAGTTAACTTACTGTATGTATCCACGCCTGCACGCCAATTACACACACACACACACACACACACACACACACACGCCATAGCCCATTACACACACAAACATTTATTACATACGCCAACGCCTAGTTCATACGACAACGCCTATTCCATACTCCAACACCTATCCCATACGCCAACGTCTATTCCATACGCCAACGTCTATTCCATACGCCAATGCCTATTCCATACGCCAACGCCTATTCCATACGCCAACGCCTATTCCATATGCCCCCTCACTACCCTGACTTTATCATACCGTTTCTCCTTCATAATAAATCAAAGCTGACCTCATCCTCATAACTTCCCATCAACCAGGAAATATCAGGTAAACCAGGTATATGACAGGTAAACCAGGTATATGGCAGGTAAACCAGGTGTATGGCAGGTAAACCAGGTATATGGCAGGTAAACCAGGTGTATGGCAGGTAAACCAGGTGTATGGCAGGTAAACCAGGTATATGGCAGGTAAACCAGGTGTATGGCAGGTAAACCAGGTATATGGCAGGTAAACCAGGTGTATGGCAGGTAAACCAGGTATATGGCAGGTAAACCAGGTGTATGGCAGGTAAACCAGGTATATGGCAGGTAAACCAGGTGTATGGCAGGTAAACCAGGTATATGGCAGGTAAACCAGGTGTATGGCAGGTAAACCAAGTATATGACAGGTAAACCAGGTATATGGCAGGTAAACCAAGTATATGACAGGTAAACCAAGTATATGGCAGGTAAACCAGGTATATGGCAGGTAAACCAGGTATATGGCAGGTAAACCAAGTATATGACAGGTAAACCAAGTATATGGCAGGTAAACACAAATCCACACTCCCGATGGTCAGTTTCTGGTGAAGGGAAATATTTATGCAGGTCGTGATGCAAGCAGCCACCTGGGGCCGCCACCTGCACCTACAGCAGAGTCTGGCCCTTGTCTGTCCACCAGCTGTCCTGCCAACTATATTCTCAACCACGTCTCTCTCTCTCTCTCCCTCTCTCTCTCTCTCCACGGGTCTTTAGTTACGCCAGGTGTTGTGTATTAATAATCATAAGTATTACATCACCTGCGCTTTACCTGGACAATATATACACAAGGGTTCACTTATCTCTAGGGGGCCAGGTGATCCTCCAGGGTGTGTGAGGGTAAGAGGGATAGGTCGACCCCCTGTCTTTATCCTACCTCGTCCTCCAACACTCCTCCACCATCCTTCATCCTCCCTCATTTCCTTTCCATCCTCCCTCCCTCACCCTCCATCCCTCCCTCACCCCCCCCTCCCCTTCTCCACAGAGGTAAACATTAGCGTCTTGTGTCACCTGCTTGTGTTAATGAGGTGACGTCACTCCAGGAACCTACCTGACCTGAGCTTTTGAGGTGAAGACTGTGACTGTGAGGAGTGGTGTCTGTCTGTGTCTGTCTGTCTGTGTCTCTCTGTCTGTCTGTCTGTGTCTGTTTGCCTGTCTGTTTGCCTGTCTGTCTATCTGTGTCTGTCTGTCTGTTTGTGTTTGTCTGTCTGTCTATTATCGACTGCATCGTCATCAACGTGAACAATAGGAGGGAGAAAGAAAGAGGAGGAGACAAAGAAGGTGAGGGCGATGAATGGAGGAGGAGGAGAAAGAAGAAGAAACAGGAGAAGAAGGAGGAGGAGAAGTAGGAAGAAAGAGAGGAGTACATAAGAACATAAGAATGGAGGAAACTGTAGTGGGCCTATTGACCCATACTGGGCAGTCCCGTTTACACCCAACCCCTATTGCTCATATAAGCATCCAACCTATGTTTGAAGCTATTCAGCGTATTCGAGTTAATGATGATATTTGGTAACTTGTTCCATTCATCCACGACTCTGTTTCCAAACCAATGTTTACCTATTTCACGCCTAAATCTAAATTTGTCTAATTCAAAACCATTGTTACGAGTTCACTCCTGGTTGGATAGTTTGAGTACCTTTGTAATGTCCCCTTTGTTTAGCCCTGCCTTCCACTTATACACCTCTATCAGGTCGCCCCTCGCTCTACGTCTCTCGAGGGAGTGCAAATTAAGATGCTTTAACCTGTCTCTATACTCAAGGTTCCTAATGCCCGGGATTAGTCTTGTCATTCTCCTCTGAATTCTTTCCAAGGATTCTATATCCATTCTGTAATACGGTGACCAGAACTGCACTGCGTAATCCAGGTGTGGTCTCACAAGCGCCAGATATAATCTTAAGATGACCTCGCTAGTCTTGTAACTAACACCCCTTTGTATGAACCCAAGTACTTTATTAGCCTTGTTACGAGCAAAAACACATTGTTTACTTGGCTTAAGGTTCCTACTTATCATTACTCCTAAATCTCTCTCCCAGTCGGATTTCTTAATGGCATCGTTGTTCATCTGGTATCTGGTTTCCCTGTTTACATCTCCTATACTGAGTACTTTACATTTGTCCACGTTGAATTTCATCTGCCATTTTTCAGACCATTCGAAAAATTTGTTTAGATCTTCCTGTAGTTTTGCAGAGTCCTCCTCAGATTTAATAACACGTCCTATTTTAGTGTCGTCAGCAGGAGGTGGATCAAGAGTAGGAAGAACCTGATGGGGAATAGGAGGACGAAGAGTAAGAAAAAAGGAGGAGGAGGAGAAGTAAGAGAAGGAGGGAGAAGAAGAAACAGAAGAGTAGGAGGAAGAAGAGTAAGAAGAAAAAGAAGAGGAGGAAAAGTAAAAAGAAAAAAGACGAGTAGGAAAAAAATAAAGAAGGGAAGAGAAGGAGACGTAAGAAGAGAGGAGGAGGAGGAGGAGGAGGAGGAGGAGGAGTTCATCATACAAGAGAACAAGGACTACTCCTCCTAATGGCTGCTTACTTTACCTGAACAAATGATCTCTCTCTCTCTCTCTCTCTCTCTCTCTCTCTCTCTCTCTCTCTCTCTTCTTCCTTTCTAACGTACATAAAAAGACAGGAGGAGTTTACAGGTGTATGTTGAAGTCAGGTATGTGTGTTGTAAGTCATAGTTGGGAGGGAATATTTCAGGTTGTGTGTTGGGAGGGGATATTTCAGGTGTGTGTTAAAGTCAGGTTTGTACAGGTATAAGTCATGGTTGGGAGGGAGAGAGGGAGGAAGAAAGGGAGGGAAGTAAGGAAGAAGGGAGGGAAGAAGGAAGGGAAGGAAGGAAGGAGGGAAGGAGGGTGGGAGGGAGGGAGGGGGGAAGAAGGGAGGGAAAAGGGAGGGAAGGAGGGAGGGAGGGAAGAAGGGAGGGAGGGAAGAAGGGAGGGAGAGAGGTTCTTCTCCAAACTATATTACATGGGAAAGAGTTTAATGACCCTTGTGTTCTGGCCTTGTAAATGTGCACACTGTACTGATGACCTGAGGAAGTTGTCTAGTGGGGCGGGAGGAGGTGGGGGAAGAGGGGCGAGGAAGGGGTATGGAGGGGGGGAGGGTGAGGAGGAGAGGACGGAGAATGAGAGGGAAAAAATAGAAGATGCGGAGTAGGATGAGGAGAATCAGGTAGGCCTAGGTAGGTGGTGGGCAGGCCTAGGTAGGTGGAGGGTAGGGCTTGGTAGGTAGTGGGTAGGCCTAGGTAGGTGGTGGGTAGGCCTAGGTAGGTGGTGGGTAGGCCTAGGTAGGTGGTGGGTAGACCTAGGAAAATGGTGAGTAGGCCTAGGTAGGTGGTGGGTAGACCTAGGTAAGTTGTGGGTAGGCCTAGTTAGGTGGTGTGTAGGCCTATGCGGGTAGGCTAATCATCACAAAGCCTTCTTACACGTGTACACCACCAAGTATTAGTATTAATAGTCTCTCTCTCTCTCTCTCTCATTTTGTCCGTCTGTCTATTTCCTTCTTGCCTCTCACTATTTCTGTCTATCTGTCTCCCTCACCCCCTGACTCTCAGTGTATTACTCGTCTACCACACCTTCAAGACACACAACTGTACTGTATATGTCTGTGTACATCACACCCACTACTACTTTGCTGTCACTCGGAATCGAGTATGACGGCCATCCAGTTATGGTAAAATGATACGAGTTATTAAGGATGTCACCTAGGCTAGTGAGTTTTGAGGTGACTACAGGGTCGTCTACATTCTTTGCACATGTGGAGGGCTACATCTACTGTGGGAGGGGCGGTGGCAGCGTCTTTCCGGCGTTGGCGCTAATCTGTCTCGGTTTGCAGTCGGGCTAACTCGAAAGTATTGACACCTTCTCGTGTGGTGCTCCTCCAAGAGTCACGGTGTGCAGTAGTCGTCTCCCAGGTGAGGGAGTCAATTTGGCACTTTTTCAGGTTTGTCTTAAGACTATCCTTATACCTTTTCAGTTGTCCACCAGCGATACGTTTACTATTCGTTAGGTGACTGTAAAGTAGCTGCTTTGGTAGTCTACTGTCGTCCACACACACACACAAATGTAAACACAATAGAGACAGACACAAAGCATCCACACACAGACGTACACATATAAGCACACACACAGACATACACAGAAAACACCTGAGCACACACACACCTTACACACATACACACAGACGTACCAAATAAAACACAAGCATTTACACACACACAGATGTAGACATAGAACGAACGAACGAACGAACACACACACACACACACACACGGGAGGGACATCTTAAGACTGTTCCTGTACATGAAGTCTACAGGAAATATTTACATGAGATAATGACTGTCTTTTGTGGGTGAGGAGGAGGAGGAAGGGAAAGAGGGAAGGGAGTGGAAGAATGGAGGGAAGGGGGAAGAGAAGAAGGGAGAGATGCAGGAGGGGGGAAGAGGAGAAGGATGAGAAGGGGGAGGAAGAAGTAAGGGCAAAGAAAAAACATCAAAGAGTAGAAAAAAAATGCAAATTCTTCCTTCATTAGTTGTCCGTCCTCTCCCTCCTCTCGCCCTCTTCTTTCTCCTCCTTCCCCCCCTCCTCCTCCTTCTTCCACCCCCTCTTCTTCCTCCCACCCCCTCCTCCTCCACCCCTTCTATGACGTCACACATGTTAGGGTTAAAAACAAACCGTCAGGACCCGGTGTGGCACTGACATCACTCTGACTGGCACTGTGTAAGCAAAGGTCAGGTCTTTATAGAAGAAGAAGAAGAAGAAGAAGAAGAAGAAGAAGAAGAAGAAGAAGAAGGTTAAACTCACTCTTGGATAGAGGACATAAAAAAAATTATCTTCGCCTAATTTGCATATCACGACTTAAGGCACAAGATAAAACTAATTTGCCTCATTTGCATATTGTGACTAAACCATTAATACTAAACCAATTTCAAAAACATCTATGAAATAATCTTATTTTAATTCCACCAAGAAGTACATAACACGTTCCTTCCGTTCATCATCAACACACGTACAGTCACGATCACTTGTTAAGAGCTCAGCCTAGTGAACGTAAGATTGGCTTAACTCTCTGAACGTAAAGTGTTGACTATACATGAGGCCACTTTTGGACGTGAAAATTCCCCTGAACTTAAGGTCTCTGTGAACGTAAAAGCTGGCTAAACGTAAGGCCTCCCTAAACGTCAGGTCTGGCTGAACGTAAGATCTCTCTAAACGTAAGGTCTGGGTGAACGTAAGATCTCTCTAAACGTAAGGTCTGGGTGAACGTAAGATCTCTCTAAACGTAAGGTCTGGGTGAACGTAAGATCTCCCTAAACGCAAGGTCTTGGTGAACGTAAGATCTCTCTAAACGTAAGGTCTGGGTGAACGTAAGATCTCTCTAAACGTAAGGTCTGGGTGAACGTAAGAAGTGGTAAAGGAAGGGCCACTACACCCCCACACGCGGGATTGTAAGACAAATATCACAGTCACCTTACCGAGATATAATTACCTGAGTCAACAAGAGACAGGTGTACCTTGCAGACTATTACAGTACATTAAACCCCTCAGAACCCCTGTTGGTAAGAGCTATGGAATTAACATCACCTGTGCTCTTACTTTCTATCTTCACTTCATTCGATCTGTAGTTGATTATCATGATGTAACTATTCCCTTCAAACAACTCAACAGCCTTGAGGTAGTACAAAATGAAGCCATGCGCACCATTCCAGGATGACCAAAATCTACCAGAATTGTAAACACGAGGAAAGAGCTCGGGCTGCCCTCCCTATCTAAGAGGAGAGCTCTACTTAATACCATGGTTTGTGTCAATGTTTTAAAGAACAATGGTCCCCAAACTACAGCTCAAACTGAGTTGATGTTCTATCTAAGTAATCCTGACTATCTCGTGGCTTCATAAAAGTGTTGCAGATCTCTTGAAACTGAATGTCCCAATCACCCCAGACGAACCTATTAATGCCATTCCTCCTTGGCTGGACATATCAGTTCCTATTAATTACACTCCTGTTGGTAGTAAGCAAATGTTCAATACCGATGTGGTGAGATGTGTCACACTAGAAACTATTAACAGACACATAGAGAGTATTAAGTCAAGTGAGTGTTATGCTTTTACTGATGGTTCTGTGCAGACAAACACAGGTAGAACAGGCTGTGCAATTGTAATATATAAAGAAATAGAGATGATAGTGTCAAACAAGCAAAGGCTGAACAACTGGGCCAGCACAACACAAACTGAACTAACTGGAATCTACTTAGCCACAGATTACCTTAAAGAAAATGGAGGTGGGGTGATATTCTGTGACTCTCAAAGTGCTTTGAAATCAATGAACATTCCGTCAGGTTCTATGTCTAAACTTTCGTATTGAATTTGTGTAGATTCCGTCCCAAGTTAGAATTAGGTATCATGACCGTGCTGATAGACTGGCCAATAAGGCATGTAAGAAATAAAATGTTGACCCCTGACCTTGGCCTGTCCGAAGCTGTACTTAAAAACATTCAAGTCAGAATCATGAACTCTGATCTAGAAGAAGTGAGAAATGCAGAGAGACCTGGCAGTTGTAGCATTAGTAAATATGCAAATTTTGTGACGAGAGGGACCGGTATGGCCAGCATAAGGACAAAACCAGACAATGTGATGTATCGTGGCCAGAATTAGACTAGGATACAGACACATCTGGCAAGTTAGTGACGCTGTACCCATACCGGAAGACTCAGCATGTAAACTTTGTGATAAACCTTTAAAGCATACACTTGAACACTATATTATTGAATGTGACACTGTCAAGGACTTCAGGCCACCTGGCGTATTGAATCATGAACTATGTAATTACTACATTGAATTAGGAGTGCTTGAGGACATTCTTGCTGTCTATCCAAAATTTGCTAGTCCACACTGATTAGTCCTCAAATAGAATATAACTTCTACTGTATATGAACCACTGTCCTGTGTGGCAGTAAACAGTGACCTCACCCACATGACTCTGGCCTATATATACTGTTAGTGAACATGTTGTATTTCTTTGTGTGTGAACCTCTGTCCTGTGTGGCAGTGAGAAGTGATACCACTCTCAGTGTCAAGACCTGACTGAATTACTCAGAATAGGCAAACTGACCCCAAGCTTTGTTAATAAATTTGTTAACCATAAAACCGAAATTACCCGAAGCTGGCCGACTAGTGCCTGAGTGGTAAATTAGGCAAGGAATATGTCCAACAGTCTCCAGTTATGTCTTGACTGTATCAGGTGTAGGATATAAACAGTTACCCTTGACTGTAACACTGTAGGATACAAAAAATACATTCGACTGTACCAAGTTTCGATTACAACTTACTGTTAATTGTGACTGTATTAGTTCACTGATAAACCCAACACTCTTTAACTGTACCATCTCTATACAATTACTCCTGACTGTATTAGATTGTACCTCAATTGTGTCCTGGGTTTAGGTAGAGTGATTAGCGCAGTGTTGACAGGTAATATTGTATACCACATCTGATGCAAATACCTGCACACCTGTGGACTACACCTTTGGGACTACACCTATGGATTACACCTGTGGGACTACACTTGTAGAATACACTTGTAGACTACACCTGTGGGACTACACCTGATGGACTAAACCTGTAGATAACACCTATGCATCACACACACACACACACACACACACACACACACACACACACACACACACACACACTACAAATATTCCTTTTTTCCTCCCCCACAATACCGTGAAGGACCTGACTAAGAGAAATAGCATACATATGGACCAACTCCTATTAACCTCCTGACGCCCCCCCCCGCTGACGCCAGAATTTGCATACGCCTTCATAAATTCTCGGGTATTAACTGATGAAAGGCGTAGGTGAGGGAGGGAGGGAGGGAGGCAAGCAGGTAGGTAAGTCGGTAGGAAAGAAGGGAGGGAGGGAGTTAGGCAAGCAGGTAAGTAGGGAGGGAGGGAGGGAGGGAGTTAGGCAAGCAGGTAAGTAGGGAGGGAGGGAGGGAGGGAGGGAGGGAGTTAGACAAGCAGGTAAGGAGGGAGGGAGGGAGTTAGGCAAGCAGGTAAGTAGGGAGGGAGGGAGGGAGGGAGGGAGTTAGGCAAGCAGGTAAGTAGGGAGGGAGGGAAGGAGTTAAGCAAGCAGGTAAGTAGGGAGGGAGGGAGGGAGTTAGGCAAGCAGGTAAGTAGGGAGGGAGGGAGGGAGTTAGGCAAGCAGGTAAGTAAGTAGGTAGGTAGGAAAGAAGGGAGGGAGGGAGGGAGGGAGTTAAGCAGGTAAGTAGGGAGGGAGGGAGGGAGGGAGGGAGGGAGGGAGGCAAGCAGGTAGGTAAGTAGGTAGGTAGGAAAGAAGGGAGGGAGGGAGGGAGCTAGGCAAGCAGGTAAGTAGGGAGGGAGGGAGGGAGTTAGGCAAGCAGGTAAGTAGGGAGGGAGGGAGGGAGGGAGGGAGTTAGACAAGCAGGTAAGGAGGGAGGGAGGGAGGGAGTTAGGCAAGCAGGTAAGTAGGGAGGGAGGGAGGGAGGGAGGGAGTTAGGCAAGCAGGTAAGTAGGGAGGGAGGGAAGGAGTTAAGCAAGCAGGTAAGTAGGGAGGGAGGGAGGGAGTTAGGCAAGCAGGTAAGTAGGGAGGGAGGGAGGGAGTTAGGCAAGCAGGTAAGTAAGTAGGTAGGTAGGAAAGAAGGGAGGGAGGGAGGGAGGGAGTTAAGCAGGTAAGTAGGGAGGGAGGGAGGGAGGGAGGGAGGCAAGCAGGTAGGTAAGTAGGTAGGTAGGAAAGAAGGGAGGGAGGGAGGGAGCTAGGCAAGCAGGTAAGTAGGGAGGGAGGGAGGGAGTTAGGCAAGCAGGTAAGTAGGGAGGGAGGGAGGGAGGGAGTTAGGCAAGCAGGTAAGTAGGGAGGGAGGGAGGGAGGGAGGGAGGGAGTTAGGCAAGCAGGTAAGTAGGGAGGGAGGGAGGGAGTTAGGCAAGCAGGTAAGTAGGGAGGGAGGGAGGGAGTTAGGCAAGCAGGTAAGTAAGTAGGTAGGGAAGAAGGGAGGGAGGGAGTTAGGCAAGCAGGTAAGTAGGGAGGGAGGGAGGGAGAGGGAGGCAAGCAGGTAGGTAAGTAGGTAGGAAAGTAGGGAGGGAGGGAGGGAGTTAGGCAAGCAGGTAAGTAGGGAGGGAGGGAGGGAGGGAGTTAGGCAAGCAGGTAAGTAGGGAGGGAGGGAGGGAGTTAGGCAAGCAGGTAAGTAGGGAGGGAGGGAGGGAGTTAGGCAAGCAGGTAAGTAGGGAGGGGGAGTAGGCAGCAGGTAAGTAAGTAGGTAGGGAAGAAGGGAGGGAGGGAGGGAGTTAGGCAAGCAGGTAAGTAGGGAGGGAGGTAGGGAGTTAGGCAAGCAGGTAAGTAGGGAGGGAAGGAGGGAAGGAGTTAGGCAAGCAGGTAAGTAGGGAGGGAGGGAGGGAAGGAGTTAGGTAAGTAGGGAGGGAGGGAGGGAGGGAGGGAGGGAGGCAAGCAGGTAGGTAAGTAGGTAGGTAGGAAAGAAGGGAGGGAGTTAGGCAAGCAGGTAAGTAGGGAGGGAGGGAGGGAGTTAGGCAAGCAGGTAAGTAGGGAGGGAGGGAGGGAGTTAGGCAAGCAGGTAAGTAAGTAGGTAGGGAAGAAGGGAGGGAGGGAGGGAGGGAGGGAGGGAGGGAGGTAGGTAAGTAGGTAAGAAAGAAGGGAGGGAGGGAGGGAGTTAGGCAAGCAGGTAAGTAGGGAGGGAGGGAGGGAGTTAGGCAAGCAGGTAAGTAGGGAGGGAGGGAGGGAGTTAGGCAAGCAGGTAAGTAGGGAGGGAGGGAGGCAAGCAGGTAAGTAAGTAGGTCGGGAAGAAGGGAGGGAGAGAGGGAGTTAGGCAAGCAGGTAAGTAGGGAGGGAGGTAGGGAGTTAGGCAAGCAGGTAAGTAGGGAGGGAGGGAGGGAAGGAGTTAGGCAAGCAGGGAAGTAGGGAGGGAGGGAGGGAGGAAGGGAGGGAGGGAAGCAGGTAGGTAGGTAGGGAGGGAGGGAGGGAGGGAGGGAGGGAGGCAAGCAGGTAAGTAGGGAGGGAGGGAGGGAGGGAGTTAGGCAAGCAGGTAAGTAGGGAGGGAGGGAGGGAGGGAGTTAGGCAAGCAGGTAAGTAGGGAGGGAGGGAGGGAGTTAGGCAAGCAGGTAAGTAGGGAGGGGGGTAGGGAGTTAGGCAAGCAGGTAAGTAGGGAGGGAGGGAGGGCGGGAATTAGGCAAGCAGGTAAGTAGGGAGGGAGGGAGGGCGGGAGTTAGGCAAGCAGGTAAGTAGGGAGGGAGGGAGGGAGGGAGGGAGTTAGGCAAGCAGGTAAGTAGGGAGGGAGGCAAGCAGGTAGGTAAGTAGGTAGGAAAGAAGGGAGGGAGGGAGGGAGTTAGGCAAGCAGGTAAGTAGGGAGGGAGGAACCTACACTGAACATAGAACCAAAAATAAACCTGATGAAAACTGGATTCTGACCCATCACCGCACAATCACCTGAGAATTACTTACGCAAAAAATCACGAATAACGCACAAAAACAAGATATACGCAAGTTACGCATCGATGGGGTTGTGCATACGGAGGAAGGTCAACCACGAGTGTGTATATAATAAATCCCTTCAGTATTGTATCGTGTGATGTATGAATGCGTATATTGTGTATGGATAAATGAATAAATTATGTATGTATGTACAGTATGTATGTATGTATGTATGTATGTATGTATGTATTTTGATTCAGTATGTTGTATAAATGACAAAAACCAAAACAAGTATACATAATTAATTAATTCAGTATGAATATTCCTGTATGTACAGTATGAATCATAAATACATACACCTCGAATACTTCAATATGATCGTCTTTGTCACAGGGAATCAGTGGAACTAGGAATTTCACGTATTTCTTAAAAGTGTTCAGGAATTTCACGTATTTCCAAAAAAATTTCAGGAATTTCCTAAGTGTTCAGGTAAATCATGTAATAGCTGAGACCGACAAGAAATTCCCAAAAAATTTAAGGAATTATGTTAATTTCCTGACAGACGGACTGACGGATGAATGGACTGTGTGATGGACGGGTGGGTTGACGGATGAATGGACGGACGGAATAAGGCACCAGAGAGAACATAGCGGAGAGGTGTTTATATATGAAGGTTTACACGTATATAAAACTATCACAAGTCCTCTCTCTCTCTCTCTCTATCTCTATATATATATATATATATATATATATATATATATATATATATATATATATATATATATATATATATATATATATATATATATCTTCCTTCCTCTATCTTTCCTTCCTCATTCCTTCCCTCCCTCTCCTTTCCCCCTTCTCTCCATTTCTCCTTCTCTACCATCCTTCCTTCCTCCTTTCTTACCCTACATAAGAACATAAGAAAATAAGGAGTCTACAATAGGCCGGTTGGCCTGTCTGTGCATGGCAGCTCCTGTCGAGAGTTACTACCACTCTCTATCATCCATGATTCTATCTAGCCTCCTTTTAAAACTTTCCAGCGTTCCAGCACTTACTACAAAGTTGCTAAGCTTGTTCCACTCGTCCATCACCCTATTTGTGAACCAGTTCCTTCCTATCACCCTCCTAAACCTAAACTTATCCAACTTAAATCCGTTGCTACGAGTCCTATCCTGCTCTAATATTATAAGGACTTTATCTTTCTGACCTCACTAGGGGAAAGGTCACGGCAGGGTTAGCTCTCGAGGGGCAATTATCAGATATAGCCAGTGCTATGTGCGGTCTTGGGTATGTGAGTTTGTTGACCAAACTGGAGTGGTCCATGGAACAATTGGCGAGGGCCAAGGAAGAAATTGAGAGGACCACGTTGGAGAACCTGAAATTAAAGGAAGAGCTGGCGAAATTAAAAGGGGAGCCAGTGTCTGACGAAAACTCAAGCGAGTGGAAGGTGGTGAGTAGTGGGAAGACGAAGCTGGTGGTGAAGAGGTACACCAAGGATACGACAACAACGACAACAACAGCTAAGTGTACCAACCTGTTCAGTCCCTTGATAGACGAATTGGACGTTAGTACAGTCAGGGGCAGGGATGACAAGGAAGGTATAAAAACTTTAATTGTTGGTGACTCACAGGTGAGGTACTTGGACAGGGCCTTTTGTGGTAAAAACAAAAATAGGATGAGGGTTTGTTTGCCAGGAGCTGGGGTGGGGGATATAATTGACAGGATGGACAATATCTTGTCTGGTAATGGGAACAAACCCATTATCTGCCTCAGTGCAGGAGGCAATGATATTGGCAGGTGTGGGAGCGAGGAGCTTCTTGATAAGTTCAAGGCAGCGATAGATCGTATTAGGTCTAAGGGAGGGATCCCTATCATATGCGGTGTCCTGCCTAGAAGGAGAGTTGGCAGTGAATGGTTGTCAAGGGCGGTTGGTGTTAACGACCGTCTTGACAGATATTGCAAGTCAATATCAGTCCCATTCATTGACAACTGGGACAACTTCTATGGCAGAAGGGACCTTTATGCTAGGGATGGGGTGCACCTGTCTAGGGATGGAGTAGCAACCCTGGCTGGAGCTCTAGAGGGGGCAGTTCAAAAGATATCGAAGTCTTTAAACTGCTAGGAGAACATATGAGCACGGGGGTGGAGGAGACTGCAGTGGGAGCGGGTAAACAAGGCGAAAGATTACAGGGAAATAGTGTTAGGAATGATGACATAACTAAATTAGACAGAGAGTTTAAAACTAAACTCGGTAAAGGGAGGACTCAGAACACGACTAACTTAAATGTATACTACGCGAACAGTAGAAGTATGAGAAACAAAATGAATGATATTAGGGCCTTGGTATGTACCGAAAAAATCGATAAAATAGCATTCACTGAAACATGGATCAACCTAGACACACGTGAGTTACCAGTCGAATACCAAATTGCGGGTTACAAACTGTTCCATACCGATAGGCAAACCAGGAAAGGAGGCGGAGTAGCAATCTATGTTAGGGATAATCTGAAGTGTGAAATAAATAAGGAAATAAAAACTGAGCGGAATACAGAAACAATTTGGATAGAATTAATCGACGGTAGGGAAAAATTAATCACAGGAGTAATATATAGACCTCCCAATCTTGATAGAGTCAATGAGCGACTTACCTGGGATGAAATGCGCAGGGCTTCCATACACAACAAAGTCTGTATAGTAGGCGACTTTAACCTTGGCCAAATAGATTGGACTGACCTTACAGGTAACTCAGAATCAGAGGATTTTCTCGAGACGATCCAGGACTGTTTTCTTAGTCAACATATAACCGAACCCACACGGGGTAATAATATACTCGATTTAGTTCTGTCAAACAGAGAAAACCTCATTAGCAGTGTCGAGGTAGGGAACGAACTTGCAAACAGCGATCACAAAGAAATTAGATTCCAGTTAGATTTTCAGGGCAGACGTAAGGAAAATTCCACTAAAGTACCAGATTTCAGAAGGGCGAACTTTGACAGTTTAAAGAGGCAGCTGAGAGAGGGGGTGTCGCACCGTGAACCTGACAGATGACACAGACCTGATAACGAGATCTGAGATTGCCGAGTTCCACGACAATTTAAATAGTGAGTTACTTAATGCACAAAGGCAGAACATATCATACAAAAAACTCAGATCAAACAACAATGACCCTAAATGGATAAATAATTATTTAAAGAACATCATCGGCCAAGGGAAGGCTATAGGTAGAAGGATAAATCGTGGCGAAATTCACCTCCGGGACTATTATAGGGTATTGGCGAGTAGGGTTAAAACCGAGATAAGGAAAGCAAAGAGGAATAATGAGGTAAGGATAGCAAGGGAGGCAAAGACCAACCCCAAAGGATTCTACCAAATGTATCAAACAAAAACACGAGAAAAGATTGGACCAATACTGTCAGACGCCGGCGAGCTCAATGATAACGACAGAGAAATGAGCAATAATTTGAATAAATATTTTTCAACAGTTTTCACCACCGAAAATTTAAACATGATACCCGAGGCACCGACTCTATTCAGAGATAGTGAAGAAAACAAATTAAGCGAGATAGTAGTGACTAGTAACGATGTTAGTAAGCAAATAGACAAACTAAAGCCTAATAAGTCACCTGGTCCCGATGAGATATTTGCCAGAGTATTAAAGGAATGTAAGGAAGAGCTTAGTATGCCCTTAGCAAAGTTGTTTAACATGTCCTTAAAAACAGGTGTAGTACCAGAATCCTGGAGGATAGCGAATGTAATACCGATTTTCAAGAAGGGGGATAGATCACTATCCTCTAACTACCGCCCAATCAGTCTAACATCAATAGTAGGCAAATTACTGGAAGCAATCATTTCAAACTCTATTCGAAATCACCTGGAGAAGCACCGATTGATCAATGATTCCCAGCATGGCTTCACAAGCGGACGTTCATGTCTAACTAATCTATTAACATTCTTTTCATCAGTTTTCGAATCGGTGGACGAGGGGCACAATTATGATGTGGTATCCTAAAACTGTATCTTGCTCTTGTGAGACCACACCTGGATTACGCAGTTCAGTTCTGGTCACGGTATTACAGAATGGATATAGAATCCTTGGAAAGAATTCAGAGGAGAATGACAAGACTAATCCCGGGCATTAGGAACCTTGAGTATAGAGACAGGTTAAAGCATCTTAATTTGCACTCCCTCGAGAGACGTAGAGCGAGGGGCGACCTGATAGAGGTGTACAAGTGGAAGGCAGGGCTAAACAAAGGGGACATTACAAAGGTACTCAAACTATCCAACCAGGAGCGAACTCGTAACAATGGTTTTAAATTAGACAAATTTAGATTTAGGCGGGAAATAGGTAAACACTGGTTTGAAAACAGAGTAGTGGATGAATGGAACAAGTTACCAAATATCATCATTAACTCGAATACGCTGAATAGCTTCAAACATAGGTTGGATGCTTATATGAGCAATAGGGGTTGGGTGTAAACGGGACTGCCCAGTATGGGCCAATAGGCCCGCTGCAGTTTCCTCCATTCTTATGTTCTTATCTTCTTATATCCTCTTTATTGATTCCTTTCACCCACTTAAATACTTCTATCATATCTCCCCGCACTCTTCGTCTTTCTAGGGAATGCAAGTTAAGTTTCTTTAACCTATCCTGATATGGAAGGTTTCTAAGTCCCGGAATCATTTTCGTCATTCTTCGCTGCACCGACTCTAGTGAATTGATATCCATTCTATAATAAGGGCACCAGAACTGAACCGCATAATCGAGGTGCGGTCTGACTAGCGCAAGATATAGTTGCAATAAGACCTCTGCACTCTTGTTACTTACACTTCTAGATATAAAACCCAATACTCTGTTTGCCTTATTTCGAACATTAACGCACTGTTTTCTAGGCCGTAGGTCCGGGCTTGCAAGTACCCCTAGGTCTCTTTCACAAGTCGACTTCTATAGGTTGTTGTTGTTAAGGCTGTGTACATTGACAGTATTTGTTCTTCCAATATTAAGTACGCTGCACTTGCTGGTGTTGAATTTCATTTGCCATTTTTCAGACCACTCCTGCAGTTTATTTAGATCCTCCTGAAGTGCATTTGCATCCTGCCCTGAGTTAATTTGCCGCCCAATTTTGGTGTCATCCGCAAACCTTCTCTCTCTACTTCCCGCCTCACCTTTCTCTTCTACCCTACATTATCAGCACCCCCCCCCCCCCCCACACACACCCACCTCGCCAGCATCTCACCTTCACCTGCCTCCCACACTCACCCACATTAGGGGTCCGGCAGCCACCCACCTGGGCAGGACCAGGTGTGACATCATCAACGAATTGGGTGATACAAGGCCGTGACGTCACGCATGTAGGAGGCAGTGTGGTGGAGGCGCGGTGTGGTGTGGTGGAGATGTGATGGAGGTGTGGTAGTGGTGTGGTGGAGGTGTGATAGAGGTGTGGTGTGGTGGAGGTGTGATGGAGATGTGGTAGTGGTGTGGTGGAGGTGTGATGGAGTTGTGGTGAAGGTGTGGTAGTAAGGCCAAAGGAACCAGACTGACTGACAGACACAGAGATAACCCGGAAATAGTGTGTCTCTCGTCCACTATAAGGACAATATTATTTCTCTTCAATTATATGAGTGAACAAAAGTTATACGGCATCCATTCATTTTGTATTTTTTCTCTAGTAGCTGTAAAATAGAGTAAATGCCAAATATACGCCAAGTACACGCCAAATATACGCCAAGTACACGCCAAATATACGCCAGATAAACGCCAAACATACGCCAGATAAACGCCAGATAAACGCCAAATATACGCCAGATAAACGCCAAATATACGCCAAATAAACGCCAAATACACGCCAGATAAACGCTAAAAAACGCCAAATATACGACAGATAAACGCTAAATATACGCAATGTATACGTCACGTGAACGCCAAACATACGCCAAGTAAACGCCAAATACACCAGGTACGCGCTAAATAAACGCTAATTAAAAGCCATATATACGCCAGGTAAACGCCAAATATACGCCAGTTAAGCGCCAGGTAAACAAACGACAGAGATACGCCAGGTAGATAAGATACGCTATACTTTTGACATTCTTTACCTCAGGTGTGAGAATCGTGAATGAACACCTTTGTTGATGCACCTTTGTTGACGCACCTTTGTTGACGCACCTGGGAACACAACAACTACTCATGAAAGTAGGATTAAAAACACCATGATTTATCCTCACTATAAAGACATTATTGCCTAACTGTCTGGAGTAATTTGACTTGATTTAATTCTTGGTAACTTGTACTGGTGAGTGGTAGTGGTGATGAAAGTGAGGGCAGAGAGAGGTGGTAGAGGTGGTGGGGGTGGGGGGCAGAGGGAAGTGTGGTGGTAGTGGTGGTGGGGGTGGTAGTGGGGGCAGAGGGAAGTGTGGTGGTAGTGGTGGTGGGGGTGGTAGTGGGGGCAGAGGGTGGTGGTGGTGGGGGGCAGAGGGAAGTTTGGTGATGGTGGTAGTGGTGGTGAGGGTGGTAGTGGGGGCAGAGGGTGGTGGTGGTGGGGGGGGCAGAGGGAAGTGTGGTGATGGTGGTAGTGGTGGGGTTGGTAGAGGGGGCAGAGGGTGGTGGTGGTGGGGGGGGGCAGAGAGAAGTGTGGTGATGGTAGTAGTGGTGGGGGTGGTAGTGGGGGCAGAGGGTGGTGGTGGTAGGGGGGGCAGAGGGTGGTGGTGGTAGGGGGGGCAGAGGGAAGTGTGGTAGTGATAGTAGTGGTGGGGGTGGTAGTGGGGACAGAGGGCGGCGGTGGTGGTGATGATAGTGGTTAGAATGGTAGTAGTTGTGGTGGTTAGGATGTGGCTAGTGAGGTGGTGAAGGGTCATGGTAGTGGCGCTGTACCCGGAGTAAATCCTGCACGTGGGAAGACCAGCAGGAGGAGGAGGAGGGAAGGGGGAGGAGGAGGAGGGAAGGGGGAGGAGGAAGGGGGAGGAGGGAAGGGGGAGGAGGAGAGGGGGAGGGAGGAGGAGGAGGAGGAGGAGGGAAGGGTGAGGAGGAGGAGGAGGAGGAGGAGGAGGAGGAGGAGGAGGAGGGAAGAGTGAGGAGGAGGAGGAGGAGGAAATGGGGGAGGAGGGGGAGGGAAGGGGGGGGGAGGAGGAGGAGGAGGAGGAGGAGGAGGGAAGAGTGAGGAGGAGGAGGAGGAGGAAATGGGGGAGGAGGGGGAGGGAAGGGGGAGGAGGACGAGGAGGAGGCAGGAAATGGGGGAGGAAGATGAAGACGAGAAAAAAGTAGGAAGGGAAGGAGGGAGAGGAAGAAGAGGAAGAAGAGGAGGAAGAGGAAGAAAATGAAGATGAAAAGTAAGAGGAAAGGAGGAAGAAGAGGAGGAGGATTAGGAGCAGGAGGATGACTGACCAACACCATACCCTGAACATGACTCACTTATTACCACCTCCTAACTCTTCTTCTTCTTCTTCTTCTTCTTCTTCTTCTTCCTCCTCCTCCTCCTCCTCCTCCCCCTTCCCTTCCCTCCTCCTCCTCCTCCTCCTCCTTCCCTCCTACACCACCTCCTCCTCCTCCTCCTCCTCCTCCCCCTTCCCTCCTCCTCCTCCTCCTCCTCCTCCTCCTCCTCCTCCTCCTTCCCTCCTCCTCCTCCTCCTCCCCTTCCCTCCTCCTCCCTCCTCCTCCTCCTCCTCCTCCTCCCCCTTCCCTCCTCCTCCTCACACGTCATAACCTACCCACATTAATACACACAAATGACCTGAAATTTGGGGTAAAATAAAAAACAAGTTAAAATGTCAGTGTGTGTTGGGGAGGTTCTGGGGGGAGGTGTCAGGTGGAGGTGTCAGGGGGAGGTGTCAGGAAAGGTTTAAGGGGGAAATGAAGAGGGACGAGTGTCAGGGGGAGGTGGCAGAGGAAGGTCAAGGGGGGGGTTCAGGGGAAAGGGCTGTAAGGAGGAGATGCAGGGGGACAAGTGTCAGGGGGAGGTGTCAGGGGGAGGAAGTGTCATGGAGGGACTAATGTTCTTTTATGGATGACGTAAACCTTGTGTTGCCTTACACTGGGTTACACTTTTCCTCTCGTTAAAAGTAAAAACTAAATAAAACAACAGGGGATGATATTTACCCAGCAGAGAGAGAGAGAGAGAGAGAGAGAGATTATGTAGTGTCATTCCCATCAACTAATAATACTGTAAAGGGGTGACCTTGACTCCGCCCACCCCCTCTTCCCACCCACATCCACACACACCCACACATTCCCCTCCCCCTATCTTAATGTTAAGTTTTTACGAGGATTCTACACGGTTTCTACACACATCAACACCCCCCCTACAATTGCCCCACACCAAACCATAATCCCACATCAACCGGGGGTGCAGTAGTGAACCCGTGTTGTGATCGGGCCGCCCGGTGACGTGGACAGGGGAGCGAGGAGGACAAAATCTCTTTCATTATATCAAGTCAGACATTATGAGTCAACTAAGGCGTCTATAGAGCTGACTAATGCAGCTTAAAATGATAACATGGGATTCCCTAAAGTTCGTAAGTCGATATTTTTCTCATTTTATTAACGTAGAAATGATGATCGCAAACAAAATGGCTACGAAACTACACTGAGACTTCACTGTAAGGCTATGTGCATGTTCGCCTCTTCAACCTAACACCCGATGTATCCCTGAACCATCTCGTGCTTACCATTACGTCTGACATCATAGGTTAGGTTAGGTTAGTTTATGTTAGGATAGAGAGTCAACAGCCCACAGAGAACCGATATAGCCGACGGAGAGCCGACAGTGAGCCCATAGAGAATAGACAAAGAGCCGAGGGCGGGCGTGACCTCATGATAACTACGCCTTCGGGGCAACAATTAAAGGACGACTCACTCACAATCCCTGAGATGGCCGGCGGCTGTCTGTACGTACAGTCGAGGACGAACTTCCCTCAACACTGGACAATATCTGGTCATCTGCTTGTGGGTGATTGATCTATCTATCTTAACTCTACTAATCATCACAAAAACGTAAATACATTCCAGAATACAAGGAAAAATCTGAGAAAATGACTCTCTCTCTCTCTCTCTCTCTCTCTCTCTCTCTCTCTCTCTTCAGAAGGATGCCTGTGCTCCTATAGACTATTTACTTGGTATTGTTGATCGCTAGTGGCTGGATCTTACTTCTACACGTCGAGGTACAGTCGCCTGCACTTATGCCTGGTACAGTGGCTGGGGTGAGATGTAGCACCTCTGTGTTTGTTTACATCGTATTAAAACTCCCGGAATAGGCCTTAAGGAACCTCGCAGTAGTAGCCACAGCAACAAGGAGGGAGGGAGGGGTAGAGGGGGAGGAAAGGGTAGAGGAGGGGAGAGGGGGGAAAGGTGAGGGGGAGGGGAGAGGGGGGAGAGGTGAGGAGGAGGAGGAGGGGTGGGGGGAGGGGGAGAGGTGAGGGGGAGGGGGAGAGGTGAGGGGGGAGGGGGAGAGGTGGGGGGAGGGGGAGAGGTGAGGGGGAGGGGGGGAGAGAGAGGTCACACCTGGCCAATAGTAATAAACATTATTCCTTACGTGACGCTGAGGAAACCCACTAATGTCACCCCCACGACCACACCGTCACTCTCCAACCACACTGTCACCCCCCTCGACCACACCATCACTCTCTACCACACCGCCACACACACACACACACACCTGTACGTGGCTTCAGGGGCCTCAGGTGTACACAGCCACCGAGGTGTTTTTAAAGCATCTGATTGGCTCTCGCTTTATGACGTCACTAAATAGACTTGTAAACATTGCCGAGTGACTTGAGAAATTACTTAGGTTAGATTAGGTAGAAAACATGATAGTGGTAGTAGGGTTCGGGTGGCAATTGTCTGGCGGTGGTAGTGCTGTAGTAGTGGTGGTAGTTCTGTAGTGGTAGTGCTGTAGTGGTGGTGGTAGTTCTGTAGTGGTGGTGGTGGTAGTGCTGTAGTGGTGGTGGTTGTTCTGTAGTGGTGGTGGTGGTAGTTCTGTAGTGGTGGTGGTAGTTCTGTATTGGTGGTGGTAGTGCTGTAGTGGGGGTGGTAGTTCTGTAGTGGTGATGGTCGTGTTGTGGAGGTGGTGGTAGTTCTGTAGTAGTGGTGGTAGTGCTGTAGTGGTGGTGGTAGTGCTGTAGTGGGGGTGGTAGTACTATAGGGGTGGTTGATGGTAGTGCTGTGGTGATGGTAGCGCTGTGGTGGTGGTGATAGTGGTGGTATCGTTGTGGTGGAGTTGCGGTGGTAACAGCGTTTTAATGGTGGTGATGGTGGTGGCGTAGTGGTAGTGGTGTCGTTGTGGTGGTGGAGATGTGATGGTGGTGGCGTAGTGGTAGTGGTATCGTTGTGGTGGTGGAGATGTGATGGTGGTGGCGTAGTGGTAGTGGTATCGTTGTGGTGGTGGAGATGTGATGGTGGTGGCGTAGTGGTAGTAGTATCGTTGTGGTGGTGGAGATGTGAAGGTGGTGGCGTAGTGGTAGTGGTATCGTTGTGGTGGTGGAGATGTGATGGTGGTGGCGTAGTGGTAGTAGTATCGTTGTGGTGGTGGAGATGTTATGGTGGTGGCGTAGTGGTAGTAGTATCGTTGTGGTGGTGGAGATGTGATGGTGGTGGCGTAGTGGTAGTGGTATCGTTGTGGTGGTGGAGATGTGATGGTGGTGGCGTAGTGGTAGTGGTATCGTTGTGGTGGTGGAGATGTGATGGTGGTGGCGTAGTGGTAGTGGTATCGTTGTGGTGGTGGAGATGTGAGTGGTGGGTAGGGTAGTGGTACGTTGTGGTGGTGGAGTGAGGTGTGGCGTAGGGTGGTACGTGGTGGTGGAGATGTGATGGTGGTGGCAGTGTTGTGTTACTTTCCGTTCTTTTCTGTTTCCTCTTTCCTTCAATTTCTTCTCCTTATTTTAGTTTTCTTTTCTCCATGTGTCTTCCTCTCTCTCTCTCTCTCTCTCTCTCTCTCTCTCTCTCTCTCTCTCTTGCTTACCCTGTCATATCATCCTCTCTCTTAACTTTCTCTGCCGACTTTGTTTCTCGTTCTGTCTTTCTATTGGTTAATATTTACAAGCTGCCAACACCTTATTGAGTCTTATATAAGGAGAAAGAGTAACAATTAAATAAGAATAATCGTCCAGCCAATCATTTTCTCTCATCTGTCTTACTCCCAATCGTCCAGCCAATCATTTCTTCAGGCTATCTTACTTCCAATCGTCCAGCCAATCATTTTCTCTCATCTGTCTTACTCTCAATCGTCCAGCCAATCATTTCTTCAGGCTATCTTACTTCCAATCGTCCAGCCAATCATTTTCTCTCATCTGTCTTACTCTCAATCGTCCAGCCAATCATTTCTTCAGGCTATCTTACTTCCAATCGTCCAGCCAATCATTTTCTCTCATCTGTCTTACTCCCAATCGTCCAGCCAATCATTTCTTCAGGCTATCTTACTTCCAATCGTCCAGCCAATCATTTTCTCTCATCTGTCTTACTCTCAATCGTCCAGCCAATCATTTCTTCAGGCTATCTTACTTCCAATCGTCCAGCCAATCATTTTCTCTCATCTGTCTTACTCTCAATCGTCCAGCCAATCATTTCTTCAGGCTATCTTACTTCCAATCGTCCAGCCAATCATTTTCTCTCATCTGCCTTACTTCCAATCGTCCAGCCAATCATTTTCTTTCATCTGCCTTACTCCCAATCGTCCAACCAATCATTTTCTCTCATCTGTCTTACTCCCAATCGTCCAGCCAATCATTTTCTCTCATCTGCCTTGCTCCCAATCACTCATTAGATAAGACTAATAAACAGTATTAATTTTTTGTAGATAGAAATTAATTAAATCCACATTAGAAAAAAAACCCGTAGTTACTTGACTTAAGGTACAAATAATAACTTTCAAAATGGTCTAACAATTACGCTGAGACTCTACCTGAACTAATTACTGTCACTTAGCACCAATTAGGAAACAAGATGAATTAGTTACAGGTGTGGGGGTATTCTCTATGTACTCGTTAACAACAGGTGTGGGAGTGTTACCTATGTACTAGTTAACAACAGGTGTGGGAGTGTTACCTATGTACTCGTTAACAACAGGTGTGGGAGTGTTACCTATGTACTAGTTAACAACAGGTGTGGGAGTGTTACCTATGTACTCGTTAACAACAGGTGTGGGAGTGTTACCTATGTACTAGTTAACAACAGGTGTGGGAGTGTTACCTATGTACTCGTTAACAACAGGTGTGGGAGTGTTACCTATGTACTCGTTAACAACAGGTGTGGGAGTGTTACCTATGTACTCGTTAACAACAGGTGTGGAGGATGTACACCGTGTACACAACAACAGGTGTGCGGTAGTGTTACTAAGCCCCAGGTAGGGTTACAGGTGTGGAGGGACACCAGATATGCAGGTGTTTTGCTCCAGTGACTGTGTGGCGTTTCCCCTCTCTCAGCGTTACTGTGTCTTAGAGGGGCACCATACCTGTCACTGTACCTGTCACTGTACCTGTCACTTATCACCATACCTGTCAATACACCTGTCACCATACCTGTCACTATACCTATCACTTATCACCATACCTGTCAACAGAAGAAGAATAAGAGGAAGACGAAGAGTAGGAGGATGAGAAGAAGTAGGAAAAGGAGAAGGCTGGGGAAGAAAAGGAGGAGGAGCACGAGGAGGAGGAGGAGAGGGAGGAGGAGGAGGAGGAGGAGGAGGAGCACGAGGAGGAGGAGGAGAGGGAGCAAGAGGAGGAGGAGGAGGAGGAGGAGGAGATCTAACACAATTCTTAACACAATTCCCAAAAGCCTAAAAAATTCTGTCTGTCTGTCTGTCTGTCTGTCTGGGGTTTACCTAGATACTACTCTACGGACCCTTAATGGACCATGGGGCCCTTACAGTGAGGTCCCTATACACGGGGGAGGGGGGAACTTGGGAGCTTAGGGTAACCAGATGATAAGGGTTAGATTGTACGTGGTGGTGGTAGTAATGGTGGTGGTGGTGGTAGTAGTAGTAGTAATGGTGGTAGTAGTAGTAGCAGTGGTGGTGGTGGTGGTAATGGTGGTGGTAATGGTGGTGGTGGTGGTAATGGTGGTGGTGGTGGTGGTAGTAATGATATTAGTAGTGGTGGGACTGGTGGCATTAATGATGGTGGTGGTGGTGGTGGTAGTAGGTAAGCACAAAGGTCATGTAAGTGGGTAAAGTGGTGGGCACACAGGCGACTGAGTGGAGGGAGAGGGAGGGAGGGAGAGAGGGGTGGGTCGGCCAGGTGCGTGAGAGACCTTTACAATAATCGCCACCTGCACGACCAGTATGTGACCACAGTGGACCATCCCCTCTCTCTCTCTCTCTCTCTCTCTCTCTCTCTCTCACAGTCCCTATTTTTTCTCTCTCCAAACCTTTTCACTGTCACCATTCATCCTTCTCTTTCTTTTCCTCTCCCCCTTCCTTTCTTTTCCTCTCCTCTCCCTCTCAAACTTACATCCTTCTTTCCTACTTTTCTCCTTTGCCCTTTTTCCTCCCTCCCCTTCCCTCGCTCCCTCCCTCCTTTCCCTCCATTCCTCCTTCGTCCCTTTGTCCTTTCCTCCATTCCTCTCTCACTTCTTCTCTCCCCCACTCCCTTCATTCCTCTTTCCCTCTATTTCTCCCTCACTGCTTCCCTCCTTCATTCCCTCACCCCTTTCCTCCATTCCTCACCCCTTCCCTCCATTCCTCACCCCTTTCCTCCATTCCTGACCCCTTCCCTCCATTCCTCACCCCTTCCCTCCATTCCTCACCCCTTTCCTCCATTCCTGACCCCTTCCCTCCATTCCTCACCCCTTCCCTCCATTCCACACCCCTTCCCGCCATTCCACACCCCTTCCCTCCATTCCACACCCCTTCCCTCCATTCCACACCCCTTCCCTCCATTCCACACCCCTTCCCGCCATTCCACACCCCTTCCCTCCATTCCACACCCCTTCCCTCCATTCCACACCCCTTCCCTCCATTCCACACCCCTTCCCTCCATTCCTCACCCCTTCCCTCCATTCCTCCCTCCCTTTCGCCAGCACCAACTTGATCACCACAAAACTCATTACCATAATCGTGGGAGAAACTCAATAGTACTTCTGTCTGTCCGTCGGTGTGAAGGCGCCTCCCGCCCCTCCGTGTGTCATGAGAGAGGTGGGGAAGGCGGGGAGAGAGGTGGGGAAGGAGGGGAGAGAGGTGGGGATGGAGGGGAGAGAGGTGGGGATGGAGGGGAGAGAGGTGGGGATGGAGGGGAGAGAGGTGGGGATGGAGGGGAGAGAGGTGGGGATGGAGGGGAGAGGTGGGGAAGGAGGGGAGAGAGGTGGGGATGGAGGGGAGAGAGATGGGGATGGAAGGGAGAGGTGGGGATGGAGGGGAGAGGTGGGGATGGAGAGGAGAGAGGTGGGGATGGAGAGGAGAGAGGTGGGGATGGAGAGGAGAGAGGTGGGGATGGAGGGGAGAGGTGGGGATGGAGAGGAGAGAGGTGGGGAAGGAGGGGAGAGAGGTGGGGATGGAGGGGAGAGAGGTGGGGATGGAGGGGAGAGAGGTGGGGATGGAGGGGAGAGAGGTGGGGATGGAGGGGAGAGAGGTGGGGATGGAGGGGAGAGGTGGGGATGGAGGGGAGAGAGGTGGGGATGGCGGGGAGAGAGGTGGGGATGGAGGGGAGAGGTGGGGATGGAGGGAGAGAGGTGGGGAGGAGGGAAGAGGTGGGGATGGAGGGAGAGAGGTGGGGTTGGAGGGAAGAGAGGTGGGGATGGAGGGGAGAGAGGTGGGGATGGTGGGGAGAGAGGTGGGGATCGAGGGGAGAGAGGTGGGGATGGAGGGAAGGAGGTGGGATGGAGGGGAGAGAGGTGGGGATGGAGGGGAGAGAGGTGGGGATGGATGGGAGAGAGGTGGGATGGAGGGGAGAGAGGTGGGGATGGAGGGGAGAGGTGGGGATGGAGGGGAGAGAGGTGGGGATGGAGGGGAGAGAGGTGGGGATGGAGGGGAGAGAGGTGGGGATGGAGGGGAGAGAGGTGGGGAAGGAGGGGAGAGAGGTGGGGAAGGAGGGGAGAGAGGTGGGGAAGGAGGGGAAGGAGGTGGGGATGGAGGGGAGAGAGGTGGGGATGGAGGGAAGAGAGGTGGGGATGGAGTGGAGAGAGGTGGGGATGGAGTGGAGAGAGGTGGGGATGGAGGGAAGAGAGGTGGGGATGGAGGGAAGAGAGGTGGGGCTGGAGGGAAGAGAGGTGGGGCTGGAGGGAAGAGAGGTGGGGATGGAGTGGAGAGAGGTGGGGATGGAGTGGAGAGAGGTGGGGAAGGAGGGGAGAGAGGTGGGGATGGAGGGAGGGGAGAGAGGTGGGGATGGAGGGGAGAGAGGTGGGGAAGGAGGGGAGAGAGGTGGGGAAGGAGGGGAGAGAGGTGGGGAAGGCGGGGAGAGAGGGGGGGATGGTGGGAGGGGGAGAGAGGTGGGGATGGAGGGAGGGGAGAGAGGTGGGGATGGAGGGAGAGAGAGGTGGGGATGGAGGGGAGAGAGGTGGGGATGGAGGGGGAGAGAGGTGGGGATGGAGGGGAGAGAGGTGGGAATGGAGGGGAGAGAGGTGGGGAAGGAGGGAAGATAGGGGGGATGGAGGGGAGAGAGGTGGGAAGGAGGGGAAGGAGGTGGGGATGGAGGGGAGAGGGTGGGGATGGAGGGGAGAGAGGTGGGGATGGAGGGGAGAGAGGTGGGGATGGAGGGGAGAGAGGTGGGGATGGAGGGAGGGGAGAGAGGTGAGAGAGGTGGGGATGGAGGGGAGAGAGGTGGGGAAGGAGGGGAGAGAGGTGGGGATGGAGGGAGGGGAGAGAGGTGGGGATGGAGGGGAGAGAGGTGGGGATGGAGGGGAGAGAGGTGGGGAAGGAGGGGAGAGAGGTGGGGATGGAGGGGAGAGAGGTGGGGATGGAGGGAGGGGAGAGAGGTGGGGATGGAGGGAGGGGAGAGAGGTGGGGATGGAGGGGAGAGAGGTGGGGAAGGAGGGGAGAGAGGTGGGGAAGGAGGGGAGAGAGGTGGGGATGGAGGGGAGAGAGGTGGGGATGGAGGGGAGAGAGGTGGGGATGGAGGGGAGAGAGGTGGGGAAGGAGGGGAGAGAGGTGGGGATGGAGGGGAGAGAGGTGGGGATGGAGGGAGGGGAGAGAGGTGGGGAAGGAGGGGATAGAGGTGGGGATGGAGTGGAGAGAGGTGGGGAAGAAGGGAAGAGAGGTGGGGATGGAGGGGAGAGAGGTGGGGATGGAGGGAGGGGAGAGAGGTGGGGAAGGAGGGGAGAGAGGTGGGGAAGGAGGGGAGAGAGGTGGGGATGGAGTGGAGAGAAGTGGGGATGGAGGGGAGAGAGGTGAGAATGGAGGGGATAGAGGGGATGGAAAGAAAGAGGGAGGGAGGGAGGGTGAGAAAAAAAAGACGTGTGTGTGTGTGTGTGTGTGTGTGTGTGTGTGTGTGAATTAGATACACAGGAAACGACAGACGGATCGACAGATAGACAGACGGAAAGAACAACACAACGACAGACACACTAGCACAGACAGGCCAAAAGAAAGACGGACACAATGACAGAGAGAGAGAGAGAGAGAGAGAGAGAGAGAGAGAGAGAGAGAGAGAGAGAGAGAGAGAGAGAGAGAGAGATAGACAGACCAACCTTAACTGCCTCACTCATCTTCCCCCTCAGGATAAAATTACGATGCAAATTTATGTAAAAAAAAAAACAACTTGCGGCCATTGGTCCTGGGCCATGTTGTGTTGTATATAAATAACCTATGATTCCCAAGAACGACGCCCTCCGGAAGTGTCCTCTACCACATACATACATACATACATACACAAAGACAGCTGCGACTTAATTTGGTAGAACCCACTCGTATGCGGGCATGACGAACGCTGGTTGGTCCATTCCGGCGATTAATTATTGATTATTGATCGGTATTGATCTGATCTATTGAAGCCAAATCTAACCTAACCCACCCTACTTTAAACCTAACCTAACCCACCCTACCTTAAACCCAGCCTAACCCACCCACCCTACCTCAAACCCAGCCTAACCCACCCACCCTACCTTAAACCTAGCCTAACCCACCCACCCTACCTTAACCCTAACCTAACCCACCCTACCTTAACCCTAGCCTAACCCACCCTACCTTAACCCTAGCCTAACCCACCCTACCTTAACCCTAGCCTAAGCCACCCTATCTTAACCATAACCTAACCCACCCTACCTTAACCCTAACCTAACCCACCCTATCTTAACCATAACCTAACCCACCCTACCTTAACCCTAACCTAACCCACCCTACCTTAACCTAACCTAACCCACCCTACCTTAACCCTAACCTAACCCACCCTACCTTAACCCTAACCTAACCCACCCTACCTTAACCCTAACCTAACCCACCCTACCTTAACCCTAGCCGAACCTGACATTAGTATGGATAATGCCAGACGTCACGGTGGGCTAGGACCAATCACCGCACGCCAGCCCGTACACGCGTGGATTTTGCTAAATTGCTGGGCGCTCATACACAGGGTCGTGATTTGTAGGCGTTAGTGGTGGTGCGGTGGGTGGGTGGGGAGGGTAGAGGGTGGGTGGGTAGGGTGGGTAGGGTGGATGGGTTGGTAGGGTGGGTAGGGTGGAGTGTAGGAGGTTGGTGTAGGGAAGGTGGGTAGAGGGTGGAGGTGGATGGTGGGTGGAGGTGGGTGGGTGGCGGGTGGGTAGTGGGTGAGTGGATGATGGGTGGGTAGTGGGTGAGTGGATGATGGGTGGGTAGTGGGTGAGTGGATGGTTGGTGGGTGGGTAGTGGGTGAGTGGATGGTTGGTGGGTGGGTAGTGGGTGAGTGGATGGTTGGTGGGTGGGTAGTGGGTGAGTGGATGGTGGGAGGGTAGCGGGTGGAGAGTGGTTGGGTGGAGGGTGGGTGGCTGGTGGTGGGGAATGTGTGTGTATGTGTGTGTGTGCGTGTGTGTGTGTGAGCCCTCTCCCGTCGTCATCATCATCAGTCACCACCATCAGACACCAAACACCATTATCACACAACCAGCCACCACCATTGTCACCACCACTAGCATCACCAATACAACTAGTCACAATCAACATCACCACCAACGTCACCACCATCGTCTTCAATACCATCACTATCCACACCAATATCGTTAACACCACCACCGCCACCACTAACACCACCACCGTCATCACCACCACCGCCACACCACCACATCTCCCTCACCTTTACCCTCCTCCACCACTCCACCCCTTAGCCCCCCTCCCTCCCCCACGGCCAATCACGAGTTCACAACCACCCCCCATACTCCCCCCCACCCCCCTCACTCTGGTGCCAGTGTGTCTGCCCCGTCAGGTTAACCCTTTCCTCCTCCCCCTTCCACCTCTCCCAACCACCACCACCCGGCTCCCTAAAGCACCCCTAGCGTATTATAATAATAATAATAATAATAATAATAATAATAATAATAATAATAATAATAATACGTAGTGGTAAAGTCATCCGGTAACCATCTTCAGCTATACCGCCCACTGTCCTCTGTCTGGCTACAAAGGTTTAAACTATAGTATGTAAATAAATGACGTCAATAAAACAAAATATAAATACGAACTTGTCATCCATATTCCTGCTGTGTGATTGGACGACGAATGGAAGGTCACAAGAAAAAAAATATAACACTATAAGTCAATGTAATATATGACGTCTAACTACAACAAAACACGTAAATAATTCGTAATAAAGTAACGGAGAGAGAAGATGGTAACTGTCTCTTGAACAATTACCTTCATCTCCTCTATACGTCATCCTGTTGGCCATACTATTATCACACAACAAGTTACACCTGATTATAGGTCCTGCTCCCTCCCCCACCCCCTTCACCTCACTCCTCCTCACATTACCACTTCCTCCGTCTTACAAACTTTCTAAGACATTTATTCATCTTACACACCGAATAAAAACACTAACCACTTCCGAGTAAACTGCGAGTAGCGTAGATCATGGCGGCACAGGCTTACTTCCCTTTACTCTTCATCAATGTTAGCTTCTTGGGCGGTCGGACGTGTTTATTTTTCACACTGTTGGACATGAACTGGCTCCAGTAGATTGTTCCAAGAATTCACTACACTCACTCCAAATAACTTAGCCTTGACAGGTTGGTGAAGGCTGATTCACTGGTCAGCAACACACTGAGTGAATCATCAGCTCATTAACAGACACAGAGAGGAAACTGAAAGGACTCATAACCAACGTCCATAATCTGGAGGTGTAGTGTGTGAGCTGAACCAAAGATGGCGGTAAAATGACACACGGGTTTAGGAAGGCGAGGGAAGGTTACCCGACTTTTGTGGCCGACTGTACATATAGAACATAATATAGTGACATGGGGAAGATGGTCACTTAACAAAGACCCTCAGCACAGTTACAGTACAACAGTGAGATTGTCAAGGAGTGAACACACTAGTTATCCACCAGTTGTTGATGATTGTTACGGTGGTCGGGGTGTACTGGTGCAGCGATCAGTACGTGGTCTTATGGGCTGGAGGCGGCTGTAGTGTTGAACAGTAATATGCGGACGAGGGATCTCAGGTGGTAGCAGGGGACGGTGGTGATGGTGGTGCAGCGATCAGTACGTGGTCTTATGGGCTGGAGGCGGCTGTAGTGTTGAACAGTAATATGCGGACGAGGGATCTCAGGTGGTAGCAGGTGACGGTGGTGATGGTGGTGCAGCGATCAGTACGTGGTCTTTTGGGCTGGAGGCGGCTGTAGTGTTGAACAGTAATATGCGGACGAGGGATCTCAGGTGGTAACTTCCATAATAACTTCGTCCCTAACTAACAGATGAGGTCATGGTGATGATCAGAGAGTGTTGAGAGGGTCAGTGTAGTGTGGCGCAGGAGAGGGAGAGAATAGTCTTGCTCGGCCTCTTCTCCACTCTCCAGGAGTCCTCCTTGTGTAGCAGTTAAGTGAGAAGACCAGACAGGGGAAGCATAAGTGAGCTTAAGGAGTATGAGAGCGTGTGTGTGTGTGTGTGTGCCTAAACCCTAATATACAGACACTAATCAGAAGATAATGTTACGGCTACGTCACGTGTTGTTTCAGTGACGCTGGTCGACTCTCCGATACAAAAGTTCGAAACCTGGCGACGTAAACCCGACTCATGGTGACACGGCTTCGAATCTTTGTTTCTGTCTTACAACAACCAAAAAAATAATCTGTTATCTTAGAGAAAATGTTACAACTTTAAGCTAGCGAGTATTATGTCCTCAAAGCTTAAACTTATTGACTTCAACAACAACAATACCACTACTAATAATAATAATATTAATAATAAAACCGTAATGAAACTATCATTAACTCATGATGGTGCTCACTCACAAAGTACACTGACTCACCAAGTACAGTGACTCACAAAGTACACTGACTCACCAAGTACACTGACTCACCAAGTACAGTGACTCACCAAGTACACTGACTCACCACGTACTCTGACTCACCAAGTACACTGACTCACCGAGTACACTGACTCAGGAGGGAGGGTGACTCACAGAGGGTCGTGACAGACGGAGCAGTACCCTCGTCATTACCTTATTTATGTCAATAAAGGATAAGTGTGCCAGGGTACTGCAGGACACCAGGGTACTGCAGGCCACCAGGGTACTGTAGACGATCAGGATACTGCAGGCCACCAGGGTACTGCAGGCCACCAGGGTACTGTAGACGATCAGGATACTGCAGGCCACCAGGATACTACAGGCCACCAGGGTACTGCAGGCCACCAGGGTACTGCAGGCCACCAGGTTACTGCAGGCCACCAGGGTACTGCAGGCCACCATGGTAGTGTAGGCCACCGGGGTACTGCAGGCCACCAGGGTACTGCAATGCCACCAGGCTACTGTAGACGACCAGGATACTGCAGGCCACCAGGATACTACAGGCCACCATGGTAGTGTAGGCCACCAGGGTACTGCAGACCACCAGGGTATTGCAGGCCACACCCCTACCCCGTCCTCCCGCACTACATATATATAACACTCGCCTCCCGTAGTACAGTACAGTATCCACACAGCCCCAAACAAAGAGTATTATCATTCATAATAACATTACTAACAACACATGACTATGACATATGACTACAGTCTTACTTAACTCTTATTATTACAGCAGTGTAAGTAATAACTAAATCATTATCATAACTGTTTAAGCAATAACTCGTGTTTTTATATACTACTAGTACTACTATTCTCTGGTTAGTATCACACCATCACTAATGTGTTACTACTACTATTACTACATCCTGGTCTGGCACCCCCGCCGACACTGTGTTGGCCCTGCCAGTGATGACCGCGTCCAGGGTGCCAACTGCAGGCCCATCATCAGTGCCACGGCCGGGTGCCAACACTCTCTCACCTGAGTTGAGCTGTATGTTGTGTCCTGACCTCACTGTATCCTGTCCTAGTGTAGTGTGTCCTGACCTTACCACACCCTGCCCTAGTGTAGTGTGTCCTGACCTTACCACACCCTGTCCTAGTGTAGTGTGTCCTGTCCTTACCACACCCTGTCCTAGTGTAGTGTGTCCTGACCTTACCACACCCTGTCCTAGTGTAGTGTGTCCTGACCTTACCACACCCTGTCCTAGTGTAGTGTGTCCTGTCCTTACCACACCCTGTCCTAGTGTAGTGTGTCCTGTCCACCCCTGTCCTATGAGTGTCGCACACACCCTGTCCTAGTGTAGTGTGTCCTGTCCTTACCACACCCTGTCCTAGTGTAGTGTGTCCTGACCTTACCACACCCTGTCCTAGTGTAGTGTGTCCTGACCTTACCACACCCTGTCCTAGTGTAGTGTGTCCTGACCTTACCACACCCTGTCCTAGTGTAGTGTGTCCTGACCTTACCACACCCTGTCCTAGTGTAGTGTGTCCTGACCTTACCACACCCTGTCCTAGTGTAGTGTGTCCTGACCTTACCACACCCTGTCCTAGTGTAGTGTGTCCTGACCTTACCACACCCTGTCCTAGTGTAGTGTGTCCTGTCCTTACCACACCCTGTCCTAGTGTAGTGTGTCCTGTCCTTACCACACCCTGTCCTAGTGTAGTGTGTCCTGACCTTACACACCCTGTCCTAGTGTAGTGTGTCCTGACCTCACCACACCCTGTCCTAGTGTAGTGTGTCCTGACCTCACCACACCCTGTCCTAGTGTAGTGTGTCCTGTCCTTACCACACCCTGTCCTAGTGTAGTGTGTCCTGACCTTACCACACCCTGTCCTAGTGTAGTGTGTCCTGACCTTACCACCCTGTCCTAGTGTAGTGTGTCCTGACCTTACCACACCCTGTCCTAGTGTAGTGTGTCCTGACCTACCACACCTGTCCTAGTGTAGTGTTCCTGCCTTACACACCGGTGTCCTACCACACCCTGTCCTAGTGTAGTGTGTCCTGACCTTACCACACCCTGTCCTAGTGTAGTGTGTCCTGACCTTACCACACCCTGTCCTAGTGTAGTGTGTCCTGACCTTACCACACCCTGCCCGAGTGTAGTGTGTCCTGACCTTACCACACCCTGTCCTAGTGTAGTGTGTCCTGACCTTACCACACCCTGTCCTAGTGTAGTGTGTCCTGACCTTACCACACCCTGCCCGAGTGTAGTGTGTCCTGACCTTACCACACCCTGTCCTAGTGTAGTGTGTCCTGACCTTACCACACTAAATAAGAGCCCAATTTGAACCTAACTGACCCAAAATAAAGAAATAATCATTCAATAATCCCTTAGTGTAAGTTTCTTCCCATACCGGTGTCCTCCCACACGTTACTTGCTGTAACAGATCCACCCACCCATCCACCAGCGAGACACACCACCCACCCACCACCGAGAAGCACCAACCACCCACCCACCAGCGAGAAGCACCAACCACCCACCCACCACCGAGAAGCACCAACCACCCACCCACCACCGAGAAGCACCAACCACCCACCCACCAGCGAGACACACCAACCACCCACCCACCACCGAGAAGCACCAACCACCCACCAGCGAGACACACCAACCACCCACCCACCACCGAGAAGCACCAACCACCCACCAGCGAGACACACCAACCACCCACCCACCACCGAGAAGCACCAACCACCCACCCACCCACACAGCAGACACCCTGGACTGGGAGGAACACAAACTCTGGTAATTATAAGAGACGACAAAAGACTCTAGCAGATGGGAGTTGTCAGCTGTGAGGCGAAGTTGGCCAAGACGGAGTGGGGAGAGGGGGGAGTGGGGAGAGGGGGAGTGGGGAGAGGGGGGAGTGTGGGGAGGGAGAAAGTGGGGAATGGATGAGGAGATGGGGAAGAGAGAGGACAGGGGAAGAGGGAGGGAATGATGACGGACAGAGAGGTAATTCAGTTACGAAGAGGGAGGTGAGGGTGGGAGAGGAAGATAGGTAGAAAGGAGAGAAGGAGAGAGAGAGAGATAGAAAGAGGGAGGGAGAGAAGGGGTAATGAGGAGGGGGGGAGGTTAAAGCTGGGGTAGGGGGGTAGGTTAAAGCTGGGGTAGGGGGGTAGGTCAGTGGCCGGGCAGGCGTGTGGGCAGGACTGTCGAGGTCGTCAGCGGGGCACGATACCCAGCCGCTGCCTCCTCTGCTCCACCCCGCTAACTGCATTCCCGCCCCATTCCTTGTATTCCCGCACCGTTCCCTGCATTCTACCCTCTACCCCACCCCGCCCCATTCCATGCATTCCCATCCCGTTCTCTACATCCCTAATCCGTTCCCTGCATTCCCGCCCCGTTCCCGACATCCCAATCCCTGTCCCACCCCGTTCCGTTCCCCGCATTTTACTCTCTGTCCCGTTCCATTCCAGCTAAGTCAAGACACGATTCATTCCGTTTCGATTCTGTCATCTTTTTCCTGTTCCGTCCCGGCCAGTCCCCTTCTATTACGTCATATTCCGAGATACTGCTACCAGCCTCTCTCTCTCTCTCTCTCTCTCTCTCTCTCTCTCTCTCTTCGCCAGCCTAGTTCCCCTAGGCTGTATAGCGTAATTAAAATCGAGGAATGTAAAACCTGCACCATCACATTTATAACATAACACAAACACTCTTAGGTTAGGTTAGGTTAGGTTAGGTTAGGTTAGGTTAGGTTACGCCATTATTTACGTACAGTATTTAAGCAGTAAACAAACAAGTCCAGGACCCGGAACTGTCTATCCACTGGACTGTTTCACCTGTTAACTTCAGCTTAAGTTGTCCAGGGATTTTGTCCAGATTATTGTCCAAGGATTTTGTTTTCCCCCCCCAACGATATTATTTTCAATGTGGATACTAACATCAGTGTGGATTTTGACGATGTGGAGTTTCAGCGTGGATTTCTAACTGTGGATATTGGCAGTGTGGATTTTGAAGATGTGATGATAATGATTGAGTGGATTAGGACGGTGTGGATTTCTTTGTCAATAAAGCATAAGGGTGAAGGCATAAGCGCTACCCCCTCCACCAACCCCTCCTCTACCCTTCCCTTACCCCTTCTTCCCCACCTCCCTATCCCTCCCCCACCTCGATTTCCCACTCTCCACTCCCCCTCACCCCCACCCTCCTCTCCTACACACCCCCATCTCCCCCCCCCCCACCCCCCCAGGGCAAATATCCTCACCTCCTTGGTCCACCAGTTTCAATATCTTCAGCCACAGATCTGAATAAAACATAAAAATATTCTCAATCGACAAACACCTTTAAAGTCCACTGTGAAGCCTTGAAGGATACCCCGTAATATTGCCACCTAACCTAACCTAACCTAACCCTAACCTAACCTAACCTAACCCAAACCTAACCTAACCTAACCCAACCTGCCCTAAACTCAATACAAATCCTACACCTGTTATAATATACTGAACTAATCCCTCATTAAGTCATGTACTACAGGTAGCTACTTGATTAACAACACCTGCCACCTCTTAATGATAGTGTGGACAGGTAGTGGTGGCTAATTGATGCCCAGGTGAGTTGAGCAGGAGAGGGGGGGGGGGGTCAAGGTAGGTGGGTGTGTGTGTGTGTGTGTGTACTCATGCATACACACAAATCTCTCTCTCTCTCTCTCTCTCTCTCTCTCTCTCTCTCTCTCTCTAATAAAACACAGGATCTCCATTAGTTATATATACACCTGTCCATCTGAGCCGTATACACCCATCACCTCAACTCTGCCACTAACATACACACTACGTCAGGTCTGGCAGATAACTGGCGATCGTGCGTCTGGCGATGTGCCCAGGACCCATGACACAGTGAGAGGTGAGAACATTAAGAGGTGGAGAGGTTGAGAGAGAGGTGAGGGAGGGGTGATGAGGTGGGAGGGGAGAGAAGGATGAGAGGTGAAGACGGTGAGGGTGAAGATAGTGAGGGAGGGTGAAGATAGTGAGAGGAGGGTGGAGATAGTGAGAGGAGGGTGGAGATAGTGAGGGAGGGTGGAGATAGTGAGAGGAGGGTGAAGATAGTGAGGGAGGGTGAAGATAGTGAGAGGAGGGTGAAGATAGTGAGAGGAGGGTGAAGATAGTGAGAGGAGGGTGGAGATAGTGAGGGAGGGTGGAGATAGTGAAGGAGGGTGGAGATAGTGAGAGGAGGGTGGAGATAGTGAGAGGAGGGTGGAGATAGTGAGGGAGGGTGGAGATAGTGAGAGGAGGGTGGAGATAGTGAGAGGAGGGTGGAGATAGTGAGAGGAGGGTGGAGATAGTGAGGGAGGGTGAAGATAGTGAGGGAGGGTGAAGACAGTGAGGGAGGGTGGAGATAGTGAGAGGAGGGTGGAGATAGTGAGGGAGGGTGGAGATAGTGAGGGAGGGTGAAGATAGTGAGGGAGGGTGGAGATAGTGAGAGGAGGGTGGAGATAGTGAGGGAGGGTGAAGACAGTGAGGGAGGGTGGAGATAGTGAGAGGAGGGTGGAGATAGTGAGGGAGGGTGGAGATAGTGAGGGAGGGTGAAGATAGTGAGGGAGGGTGGAGATAGTGAGAGGAGGGTGGAGATAGTGAGAGGAGGGTGGAGATAGTGAGGGAGGGTGAAGATAGTGAGGGAGGGTGAAGATAGTGAGGGAGGGTGGAGATAGTGAGAGGAGGGTGGAGATAGTGAGAGGAGGGTGAAGATAGTGAGGGAGGGTGGAGATAGTGAGGGAGGGTGGAGATAGTGAGAGGAGGGTGGAGATAGTGAGGGAGGGTGAAGATAGTGAGGGAGGGTGGAGATAGTGAGAGGAGGGTGGAGATAGTGAGGGAGGGTGAAGATAGTGAGGGAGGGTGAAGACAGTGAGGGAGGGTGGAGATAGTGAGAGGAGGGTGGAGATAGTGAGGGAGGGTGGAGATAGTGAGGGAGGGTGAAGATAGTGAGAGGAGGGTGGAGATAGTGAGGGAGGGTGAAGATAGTGAGAGGAGGGTGGAGATAGTGAGGGAGGGTGGAGATAGTGAGGGAGGGTGGAGATAGTGAGAGGAGGGTGGAGATAGTGAGGGAGGGTGAAGATAGTGAGGGAGGGTGAAGACAGTGAGGGAGGGTGGAGATAGTGAGAGGAGGGTGGAGATAGTGAGGGAGGGTGGAGATAGTGAGGGAGGGTGAAGATAGTGAGGGAGGGTGGAGATAGTGAGGGAGGGTGGAGATAGTGAGAGGAGGGTGGAGATAGTGAAGGAGGGTGGAGATAGTGAGGGAGGGTGAAGATAGTGAGGGAGGGTGAAGATAGTGAGAGGAGGGTGGAGATAGTGAAGGAGGGTGGAGATAGTGAGGGAGGGTGGAGATAGTGAGAGGAGGGTGAAGATAGTGAGGGAGGGTGGAGATAGTGAGGGAGGGTGGAGATAGTGAGGGAGGGTGAAGATAGTGAGAGGAGGGTGAAGATAGTGAGGGAGGGTGAAGATAGTGAGAGGAGGGTGGAGATAGTGAGGGAGGGTGAAGATAGTGAGGGAGGGTGGAGATAGTGAGAGGAGGGTGGAGATAGTGAGGGAGGGTGAAGATAGTGAGAGGAGGGTGGAGATAGTGAGAGGAGGGTGGAGATAGTGAGAGGAGGGTGGAGATAGTGAGAGGAGGGTGAAGATAGTGAGAGGAGGGTGGAGATAGTGAGAGGAGGGTGGAGATAGTGAGGGAGGGTGAAGATAGTGAGAGGAGGGTGAAGATAGTGAGGGGAGGGTGGAGATAGTGAGAGGAGGGTGAAGATAGTGAGGGAGGGTGGAGATAGTGAGGGAGGGTGGAGATAGTGAGGGAGGGTGGAGATAGTGAGAGGAGGGTGGAGATAGTGAGAGGAGGGTGGAGATAGTGAGAGGAGGGTGAAGATAGTGAGGGAGGGTGGAGATAGTGAGAGGAGGGTGGAGATAGTGAGGGAGGGTGAGATAGTGAGAGGAGGGTGAAGATAGTGAGGGAGGGTGGAGATAGTGAGGGAGGTGAGTGTGAGAGGTGGAGATAGTGAGGGAGGGTGGAGATAGTGAGGGAGGGTGGAGATAGTGAGAGGAGGGTGGAGATAGTGAGGGAGGGTGGAGATAGTGAGGGAGGGTGGAGATAGTGAGGGAGGGTGGAGATAGTGAAGGAGGGTGGAGATAGTGAGGGAGGGTGGAGATAGTGAGAGGAGGGTGAAGATAGTGAGGGAGGGTGGAGATAGTGAGAGGAGGGTGAAGATAGTGAGGGAGGGTGGAGATAGTGAGGGAGGGTGGAGATAATGAGAGGAGGGTGAAGATAGTGAGGGAGGGTGGAGATAGTGAGGGAGGGTGGAGATAGCGAGGGAGGGTGAAGATAGTGTTGACAGTGCATCGCCACACACTCTCCCTCCCTCTCTCTTTCGCCTTCCCTCTCCTTTGTTCCCTCTCACCTCTCTTCCTCCTTCTCTCTCCCTCCCACCCTCTCTATCCTATCCTCTTTCCCTCTCCTTCACTCCCTCCCTCACTCTCTACCCCTCCCTCTT